>CAMTDV010000002.1:49552245-49960217 GCA_947069175.1 Scalesia atractyloides | reverse complement strand
AATTCAAACCCAATTCAGCCTGTTTCCACTATAAATACCCACTTGAACGCTTTGGAAATCCTTTCGCTCAGAACCACGATCATTTCCGAAGCTTTATTCATCCCAAAACACGTCGCCGGAGATATTTTGCATTCGCGGACTTTCACCGGAAAACCGAGGCTTACTTCAAATCGGTAAAATTCTCGACTCTTTTGTTTGTAATCCATTATTCGGCATGTCTTAACTTTAATCATTCAACCAGAATCTGTCTCAGACTACGCCGCCGGATAAACCCACACTCACCGGAATATCACTAAAAATCCGAAGTGTCACTGTCGATCGGTATAATCAACTAAACCCTCTTGATATCTCTTGCTCAGTAACTTAATTTCGTAACACAAGGATCTAAACTGTCAAACAATTCACTCAGCCGAGAGTCAAAAATCAGAGCCGACAACTCTTGCCGGAAATTCGAAGTAAACGCTCTGTTTTGGTACATTCTATTCCTTAATTTCGTTATCTATTTCATTCCAACCAATTTTAAGTTTTGTTGATCGATTTAAACAGAACAGTCGGATTTCAATGTTCTGTGTTCTTATAAACGAAGAAGATGAAGTCGCAAATAAGTATTAGTATAATTAAAATCAGAAAACTAAACGGGTTAGACACACAGTCCAGCGGTGGACTGTGTGCAATTATAACGTTCAAGTCCCGAGTTCGATTCGTGTACGTATCCGGTTCCCGCAATAACAAAACATTTTTTTCTTTTAAGTTTAACAGAACACCCCTCAGATAGTACTTAAGTTTAATAAAATCTTAATTTAAATGGGTTAGACACCCAGCCCAGTTGGTTGGGCTGGGTGCCAATCAAAGCAATGGTCACAGGTTCGACGCGGGTTATACGCACCGGTTCTGCAGATTTTAAAACCTTTTTAAAATAATTAATTTCTGAAATATTCTAGTTAGTATATAAATATAATTAAATCGGAGTTTATTTCGGGTTAGACACGTAGCTCAGTTGGTAGAGCTGCGTGCACGCATACGAGAGGTCCCGAGTTTGAACCTCACTCAGCGCATATAAAAACACAGTCCGACTCGGTCAACGGTCAACGGTCAACTTTTTTTTATTTTCTTTGTTATTTATTTAATTGAAAAATCATTTAAAAATACTTAAAATAAGATTTTTAAAGTTAGAAAATTTCCTTAAACTCACAAAAATAAATCTAAAAATCCCATTAAGAGTACTAATTAAAAATATTAATCTAAAATAAAATCCATTTATTTACCGAATTATTTCGTTATTATTTTAGGTTAGTTTTTCCCTCGTCGATCAAATCCTAAAATTCGTGCGCATCCAATGTCATCAAAGAACGCACCTAATGTGAGTGAATCTCTATCAATTCCCCGTTTTAATCATGTTTTGGGGTGTATCATGTGTCGTTTAATCCTTTATTATATTTAAACACTTGTGCATACATCATATCCGTGATCAAATGTGTATCTATTGTTGTGTGGATTATATGTAGTTTGGATTTATCATTTTCAGTGCATGCATTTCATTAGGCCCATCAGTTCCCCGTGGGAGACGGGTTGAGCATCAGGTGCCTCATAAGATCGGCTCTGTTTGATTGAGCCTTGATCTCACATTCATCATCATTCATATCATATACTCATCCAAAGTGGTTTGTATTTGTTTACTTATATATGTTTGCTCACATGTGATTATTGCACAAATTTTCCATATTAAATAAAACAAGAAATTAATAACAATGTTTCATCAAGGTTCACTCGCCAACTTTTGTTGACCCAAAATATCCCCCGTTTACACATGATACAGGTGATCCAGCTGAGGCAAGAAACACATAGGAAGGCCTAGAAGAATAAACCAGTTTAAGCTTTGGATTATTTACATAGTTTCAATTCCTTGTAATTGTATGAATTTTGATTTGGATATTTAAGTTGTAATTTGAATTTAATAAATATGAAATATTTTAGTAAACATCATGAGCTTTGGTGATAACCCAATTATGCCTCGACTCTTATTCCGCTGCGGGTCGGGGTGTGACAGATTGGTATCAGAGCCATGACTATAGGGATATAGGATAGGTTATTAGACCCTTAGAGCCTATACTATAGTTGATTAAAATTTTAAATTGTTTATGCGTTACATTCAAAATTCATGATGTTTATATGCTTTATGTTTATTGTTACACTCAATGTTATGCAAGCATGTTCACAAATACATAAGATTATACAATGCTCATCATGAATCATATCCTCATAACATATCATATCCATGAGAGCACACACCTCACGATTACCATGATTTTTGCAATGATTTTTGTATTTTAAATCACATCAAAGTGAGCTCTTATGACGGGCATTAGTAACTGGAAGGGTACGAGTACCGGTAGTCGGAACGTCCTGTCTAGGCTTGGCATTCGTATAAATCCAAAATAAAGGACCAGTTTGCCTACCTGGGGACTAACGATGAGAGTACGAAGGACCTATTAGGCCAAAGCATGCTATACCAAACGTCGTGTGAGCTAACCCCACTTTGAGTTGTCAATGTGTCTACACCTGGACACCCTCCTACCATACATCTCGCAATTATATTTTCCGATTTTCATTCGGGTGGTGCGAGTGTTAATCCGCCAACACCAATGTGAATCCTACCAAGCCCAATAGTCATGGGGGCCCACATGACTACACAGGCGATGGTATGGGGGACATTGGAGGCCCAAAATGAGCAAACCCAAGACATACTATGGATGTAGTTGCATTATTGTTAGTTATGTTATTTTTATTCTTTTTAACGACACATGACACCTAGAAACTTCTTAAACTCACAATCTTCATATGTATGTTCCTGTAGATGTCGGCTAGGCAACTACGCGGAGGTAGAAAGTCAGGAAGATCAAATGAACGCTTGGCCACACAAATTGCTAAACAAAAGGCCGCAGTGCTTCCTGACATCGTAATTCAAGCTCAACAAGCTCTCACGACAAATCCCATCAACCCTCCCAATCAAGAAGACCAGAGCGTCGCCAACCCTCCCTCCAAAAAGTGCTCCTACAAACACTTCAAATCTTGCGATCCCCCAAAGTATGAAGGGACCGAAGGTGTTACTGCTCTCCTTCACTGGTTTGAAGAAATGGAGAACACTTTCCTCAATTGCGATTGTCCTGAGGATCGCAAGGTACGTTATGCAACTGGAAGACTGTTTGGGGTAGCCCTTACCTCGTGGAACACGGAAAAGGGTAAACGAGGAGTTGAAGATGACATGGCCTTAACATGGGAAGAGTTAAGGGAACTCATGACAGACGCTTCTGTCCAAGAAGCGAAATCAAAAAGTTGGAAGATGAATTCCACGCGCTAAAACAAAAGGAAGGAGATCACACTTCCTATAATAAGAGATTTCTCGAACTAAACCAGATGATCCCTAATCTGTTCACCCCCGTGTACCGCTTGGTTGAACATCACATTCGAGGTCTTCCCTCGAAAATTCAATACTCAGTTTTAAGCACTTCGCCTGCAACACTTGAAGCCACGATGGAGTTAGCTACAGAACTTACTGAGAATCGTATCCGAAACGGCAAATTCAAGGATGAAAAGAAGAAAGCACCCATAGAGACCTCAACTACAAACCACTCAGTCTCCTCCTCAAGGTTTGCTGGTAAGAGGAAATGAAACAACAAGAATTTTGCTGTCACTCAAACTAATCCTCCTATCACCGCTGCACCAATCACCCAAATCGCTCCCTCAGCTGCACCATTTAAAAAGCCATACACCGGCCCACACCCAAAATGCAACCGTTGTCAATACCATCACCCTTCCGAAACTCCTTGCCAACATTGCACAAGCTGTTGCCGTGCAGGTCATACCATCCAAACCTGCCGCACTCTTCAACGAATGAACCGCAATCAACCCCCAACCCAAACCCACCATCAGATAGTGGGTCAAGCCCAACAACCCTTACTTCTACCATCTGCACAACACATAGCCCAATCCTACTACCAACCCAACTACCCCATGATGCAACCCATGCGAGCTTGTTACAACTGTGGAGACCAAACCACTTCAGGAACACATATCCACGCTTGGTGAACATCATCCATGCTCAAGCCCAAGCGAACCCAGTAAACCAAGCCAACTAAACTCCTCCACCTGCCAGAGGAAGAGCTTTTAACATCAATGCCAACCAAGCTAGGGCTGACAACAACGTGGTCAACGATACATTTCTCATCAATGGTAGTTACGCATCCATATTATTCGATACGGGCGCGGATAAGAGTTTTGTGTCCTTAGAATTTGAACCTATCCTCAACCAAACTCGTGTTAATCTCATGGAATCTCTAATGGTGGAAGTTGCTGACGGAAAACCCGTATCATTAAATTCTGTTATACGCGATTGTACCCTCACTCTAAATGATCACGATTTTCCAGTTGACCTCATTCCTATGAAGTTGGGAAGTTTCGATGTTATAATCGGTATGGACTGGCTCAGCCAGCATCACGCTGAAGTAGTGTGCCTCGAGAAGTTCATTCGCATTCCTCTTGCAGACGGTCAGACTTTACGTATTTTTGGAGAAACCCCTTCGAAAGGACTCAAACTAATGTCCTGCCTTCAAGCCCGAAGACATCTCCGCAAGAACTATGTCGCTTTCCTAACTCATGTCGTCAAAAAGGGAAACAAGAAAGGAAACTCGAAGATATCCTAGTTATGAAAGAATTTCCACAAGTCTTTCCCGACGACATTTCAGGACTCCCTCCTGTGAGAGAAGTCGAATTCCGCATCGATCTTGTACCTGGCGCTACACCAGTCGCAAAATCTCCTTATAGGTTAGCCCCATCCGAAATGCAAGAGCTGGCCAGTCAACTGCAAGAGCTGACTGACAAAGGATTTATACGTCCTAGCTCCTCGCCTTGGGGTGCACCTGTTCTCTTTGTGAAAAAGAAAGATGGAACGTTTCGCATGTGCATTGATTATAGAGAACTCAACAAGCTAACGGTTAAAAATCGCTATCCACTACCTCGCATCGATGACCTCCTAGACCAACTTCAAGGCGCCACCTGCTTTTCAAAAATCGACCTTCGTTCTGGTTATCATCAACTCAGAGTACATGAAGAAGATATCCCAAAGATCGCTTTCGGGACTCGTTATGGTCATTACGAATTCATGGTCATGCCATTCGGTTTAACCAACGCCCCCGCTGTCTTCATGGATCTAATGAATAGGGTATGCAAACCCTACCTCGACCATTTCGTCATAGTCTTCATCGACGATATTCTTATCTACTCCAAGTCTAAGTCCGATCATGAGCGACACCTTAGACTCATCCTTACGCTTATAAGGACTGAAAACTCTACGCTAAGTTCTCAAAATGCGAATTCTGGTTAAGAGAAGTACAATTCCTTGGACATGTCGTCAATGACAAGGGAATACATGTCGATCCTTCAAAAATCAAGGCAGTACAGGAATGGCAAGCGCCACGTATCCCTACCGAAGTAAGGTCATTTCTTGGTTTGGCTGGTTACTATCGCCGCTTCATTGCCAATTTTTCCCGTATTGCTGTACCACTCACGGCTTTGACCCATAAAGGAAAACCCTTCATATGGGGACTTAAACAAGAAGAAGCCTTCCAAACTCTAAAGCAAAAACTTTGTGACGCACCTATCCTCACACTCCCTGAGGGTTGCGATGACTTTGTAGTATATTGCGACGCATCAGGCAAGGGCTAGGCTGTGTATTAATGCAAAGAGGAAAAGTAATAGCCTATGCTTCTAGACAACTCAAAGTTCATGAGAAGAATTACACCACCCACGACCTGGAACTTGGAGCCGTTGTGTTCGCTCTCAAGATATGGAGACATTACCTCTACGGTACCAAGTGTGAAATATACACTGACCACAAAAGTCTCCAACATATCTTCAACCAAAAGGAGTTGAATATGAGGCAACAAGATGGGTCGAACTTCTCAACGACTACGACTGTGAAATTCGGTATCATCCTGGCAAGGCAAACGTAGTGGCCGATGCGCTCAGTCGAAAAGGTTATGCGAACTCCATTCGTCTTCTCTGTTCGCAAATCATAACCGACATCAAAGATCGAATCCGAGCAGCTCAACTTGTTTCTGTAACAGAAAACGACGTACGCGATGAGCTGTCATGTGGAGCGGAACTCAAAATCAAAACCAAATCCGACGGTATTCTATACTATTTAAATCGCATATGGATTCCCGATCGCGATAACCTTCGTGATTTCCTTATGAATGAGGCACACAAAACACGGTACTCTGTACACCCAGGAGCCAACAAGATGTATCAAGACCTACGATACACCTACTGGTGGTCTGGCATGAAAAAGGATATCGCTGTTTTTGTTTCCAAGTGCCTTACCTGTTCCAAAGTAAAAGCGGAACATCAAAGACCTTCAAGACTTCTAGTCCAACCCGAAATACTTGTATGGAAGTGGGGAAACATAACCATGGATTTCATCACCGGGTTACCTCGCACCTCTAGTGGGTATGACACTATATGGGTAATAATCGATCGTCTTACAAAGTCATCTTACTTCATTCCGATTCGCGAGGACTTCAAAAACGAGAAGTTAGCTCGTATCTACATCAGCGAGATCGTAAGCCGTCATGGTGTACCTTTAAGCATCATTTCAGACCGTGATGGTCATTTCACTTCACGAACATGGCGAGCCGTACAAACCGCTTTGGGTACACGATTAGACCTCAGTACCGCTTTTCATCCTCAAACTGATGGACAATCTGAACGCACCATCCAAACTCTTGAAGACATGCTTCGAGCATGTGTCATAGACTTCAAAGGGAATTGGGACGCTCATCTACTATTAGTTGAATTTTCGTACAACAATAGCTATCATTCAAGTATCGGCATGGCTCCTTTCGAAGCTTTATATGGTCGTAAGTGCCGATCTCCAGTATGTTGGCACGAAATTGGGGAATCACAAATCACCGGTCCAGAGTTAATTCAAGAAACAACCGACAAGGTCATTCAAATTCGAAACAATCTTCTAGCGGCTCAAAGTCGTCAAAAGAGTTATGCAGACAAACGACGAAAGCCCTTGGAGTTTGACATTGGGGATCAAGTACTTTTAAAAGTATCACCGTGGAAGGGAGTGGTTGTTTTGGCCAGAAGGGCAAGCTAGCACCACGCTACGTAGGACCTTCCAAGATACTCGAACGAGTAGGTCCTGTAGCATACAAGCTTGACCTACCAGAAGAGCTCAACATAATTCATCCCACATTCCATGTATCAAACTTGAAGAAGTGCCTCGCCGATGAAAACCTTCATATTCCTCTAGAAGACAATCAGATCGATGAATCTATGCACTTCATTGAAAGACCAGTAAAAATCATGGACTTCGAGAGAAGCGTTTAAGACGAAGTCGTATTCCAATTGTCAGGGTACGTTGGGAGTCAAAACGAGGACCTGAGTTTACTTGGGAACGTGAAGACTCAATGCGCGAGAAATACCCACATCTTTTTCCTGTTACCACTACTACTTAAATTTCGGGACGAAATTTCTAAAAGTAGGGATACTGTAACATTCATCGAAAAACGGGTTTCCAAACCCGTTTCATTTATTAATCAAATACTCAGTTATAAATTTCGTTGCGCATTTATTGCTCGGATAAATTTTAAACAATACATAAATAATATATATATATATATAGGAATTTTAAACCAAAATTATTAAATAACAAAAAAATCGTGGATTAAAAAAATAATGGAGACCCCGGGTTTCGAACCCGGGTCACCAACAAACCCAAACACACAACACACCGCTCCGCCATACACTTCACTTGTGATAAACAAGGAAACAAATAATACTTAAAGTAAAACTAGAAAATCCAAAATCGGACATCAGCGCGCCAGAACTCGCAATCACCGGAAAATCCAGCAATCCGCGATTTTGGCCAAATCCTTTTTGATTGAAACGCACAATTTAATCCCAAGTCGGTTATAACCGTTGCCGGCAGTCAATTTCCGTCATAACCGACGGAAATCTTCAATCGCGAACCTTGACTCAATTCAAACCCAATTCAGCCTGTTTCCACTATAAATACCCACTTGAACGCTCTTGAAATCCTTTCGCTCAGAACCACGATCGTTTCCGAAGCTTTATTCATCCCAAAACACGTTGCCGGAGATATTTTGCATTCGCCGGACTTTCACCGGAAAGCCGAGGCTTACTTCAAATCGGTAAAATTCTCGACTCTTTTGTTTGTAATCCATTATTCGGCATGTCTTAACTTTAATCATTCAACCAGAATCTGTCTCAGACTACGCCGTCGGAAAAACCCACACTCTCCGGAATATCACTGAAAATCCGAAGTCTCATTGTCGATCGGTATAATCAACTAAACCCTCTTGATATCTCTTGCTCAGTAACTTAATTTCGTAACACAAGGATCTAAACTGTCATACAATTCACTCAGCCGAGAGTCACAAATCAGAGCCGACGACTCTTGCCGGAAATTTGAAGTAAACGCTCTGTTTTGGTACATTCTATTCCTTAATTTCGTTATCTATTTCATTCCAACCAATTATAAGTTTTGTTAATCGATATAAACAGAACAGTCGGATTTCACTGTTCTGTGTTCTTATAAACGAAGAAGATGAAGTCGCAAATAAGTATTAGTATAATTAAAATCAGAAAACTAAACGGGTTAGACACACAGTCCAGCGGTGGATGTGTGCAATTATAACGTTCAAGTCCCGAGTTCGATTCGTGTACGTATCCGGTTCCCGCAATAACAAAACATTTTTTTCTTTTAAGTTTAACAGAACACTCCTCAGATTGTACTTAAGTTTAATATAAATCTTAATTTAAATGGGTTAGACACCCAGCCCAGTTGGTTGGGCTGGGTGCCAATCAAAGCAATGGTCACGGGTTCGACGCGGGTTATACGCACCGGTTCTGCAGATTTTAAAACCTTTTTAAAATAACTAATTTCTGAAATATTCTAGTTAGTATATAAATATAATTAAATCGGAGTTTATTTCGGGTTAGACACGTAGCTCAGTTGGTAAAGCTGCGTGCACGCATACGAGAGGTCCCGAGTTCGAACCTCACTCAGCGCATATAAAAACACAGTCCGACCGGTCAACGGTCAACTTTTTTTTATTTTCTTTTTTTATTTATTTAATTGAAAAATCATTTAAAAATACTTAAAATAAGTTTTTAAAGTTAGAAAATTTCCTTAAACTCACAAAAATAAATCTAAAAATCCCATTAAGAGTACTAATTAAAAATATTAATCTCAAATAAAATCCATTTATTTACCGAATCATTTCGTTATTATTTTAGGTTAGTTTTTCCCTCGTCGATGAAATTCTAAAATTCGTGCGCATCCAACGTCATCAAAGAACGCACCCAATGTGAGTGAATCTCTATCCATTCCCCGTTTTAATCATGTTTTGGGGTGTATCATGTGTCGTTTAATCCTTTATTATATTTAAACACTTGTGCATACATCATATCCGTGATCAAATGTGTATCAATTGTTGTGTGGATTATATGTAGTTTGGATTTATCATTTTCAATGCACGCATTTCATTAGGCCCATCAGTTCCCCGTGGGAGACGGGTTGAGCATCAGGTGCCTCATAAGATTGGCTCCGTTTGATTGAGCCTTGATCTCACATTCATCATCATTCATATCATATACTCATCCAAAGTGGTTTGTGTTTGTTTACTTATATATGTTTGCTCACATGTGATTATTGCACAAATTTTCCATATTAAATAAAACAAGAAATTAATAACTATGTTTCATCAAGGTTCACTCGCCAACTTTTGTTGACCCAAAATATCCACCGTTTTACAAATGATACAGGTGATCCAGCTGAGGCAAGAAACACATAGGAAGGCCTAGAAGAATAAACCTGTTTAAGCTTTGGATTATTTACATAGTTTCAATTCCTTGTAATTGTATGAATTTTGATTTGGATATTTAAGTTGTAATTTGAATTTAATAAATATGAAATATTTTAGTAAACATCATGAGCTTTGGTGATAACCTAATTATGCCTCGACTCTTATTCCGCTGCGGGTCGGGGTGTGACATCACTCGCATGAACTCTCTCCTACATGCACACTCTATTGAGAAGGTCATGTCTGGTTATATAGTGCCAACACCAAGCAACAAGACGAAGTATGTTGGTGGTCATACAAACACCAAAAGACATGAAAGAAATTCTCCAAATAGACTCGTATGAAAGAACTGGCTCGCGCGAAACAATAACCTTACTTGTACGAATCAAGCTGAAAGCTTGATTAGGTAAGCTTGGTCGTACTAACGGTTTGCTCGTACGAATCATTTCCATTCGCACCAGATATTTTCTTTGGAGATCGTGCTACAGATATGACGTACCTGAGACTTAACAGTATGCACACATGCAACTGTTGTACACAGACAATCTAATTGTGATACTAGATCAAGATAGGAGGATATCTTGATCTGGCCGACACTACCAATTTATACAAACACAGTACATAAAGACCGTACAATTACAGACGTAACTAAGAACAAGCTACAGACATAAAAGTGTATCAACACTTTCAAATGTGATGTCAACATAAGATGCTCGGTAGTTTGCTCTGTACTATAAATAGAACAGTGCGTGTAAAGTTCTATTCATCACTTCACCTTGACATTTTGTGTACGAGGAAATCATAGTGATCTTAGGCTGAGGGGGAGTTAGTAATCGGTCATGCATACGTAAATTCATAAATTTATAAAAGCATGTTTGTGAAAGCAATCTTCCCATTGTTATGAATTCCAAGTTTATTATTTCCGCTGCATTATTCATACATGTTTATCCACTTCCATTGATTTCATCTTAAACATTCACAACAACATCAAACTTGGATCCTATCAATTGGTATCAGAGCTTGGTCAATCGAATTGATTGAACAATCATTTTGATTTGAACAGATCAGCTCTCACTGCTAATTCGTTTACTCGTTGGATTGAAAATAGAGTAAAAGTTTATTTACGTTTAAAGTAGTTTAAACAAAAACTTGTTTTACAAACAATCGAAAATGTCTCAAAATTCACAAGATCCTACAACACTGGCAACATGTTTAAACCACAGATTCTCGTCAGATAAGAGTACAATATCTGGCTGAGACGGATGGGTCATGTTCATACTCAGCAAAACACCGGTTGCTGGAAGTCGGTTATCTTTGGACCTCAGGTTCAGATGATACCAAGTGCTGAGGACCCTAAAGTCCAAGTACCAAAGAATCCTGAAAATTACTTCGAGCAAGATTTCCAAAAGATCGAGCTAGATGCAAAGGCATTTAGCATCGTGGCCTCTGCATTACCAAACGCTATCTATGCTGGCCTGTTGCATTGCAATAGTGCAAAGGTGTAAGTCTCGATAATTCGGATCTAATAACGATATCACATGATCACCAAGGATGGGCGAAATCCAAACTTGATGATCTTCAAGAAAACCAAAATGATGAAGAACAATACAAATCAACTTTAATATCTTGCACACGATTCTATTACTTGAACAAGCAAAACCGTCTGGTACAAGATGAAGGCTCTCTAGAGAAATCCCAAAAATCTAACCCTAGAAATGACATAAACTTAGCTTATATACCTAGGGTAAGAGCATGCCTCTCATGGGCTTGCCTAGCCCACATGGCCTATGGCATGCCAAAATGACCTATAAAGGTCCAAAACTAATACAAACTAACCGTTAATCCCAGTTAACTACCATAGACCGTTGCATATATTTGATGCGTCAGTCTCACACTTATAGGACCCAGCAATCCCCCCTAGGTTGTCGCTATGCTATAAGTGTTGTGGAAGTCAAGTCTCACACTTCTTGGACCTCACACTTCAACGAACTCTCAGCACTAGGTCTCTTTCTTCAGCTCTTGTGGTTAGCTTCATATCAGGATCTTGATCAGCTTTGCTTGAAACATCTTTGTCAAAAAGAATGCATGAGGAGGAATCTTAGCATCTCTTTTCTTCTTCTATAATCTCTCTTTCAAGCAAGCAAGTTCACAGGTACTTCTCCATATGTACTATCACTGTCAGGCAATGACTGGCATCTGGTTCTTCTGACTCAGGTTCACTTTGTTGTTGTGATGGTTCATGCGTTGTCGGAAACTAACAACATCTTAATTTCAGTAACCTCCATTTCTTGATCTAATTCAAGATCTGCACAATTCTTAAAAATTTATAAGCAAATATTCTTATGCAACAGGGAGAGTACCACATGAACACTTGGTACATCCAAGTACTTGTACTCGGATAAAAATTCAATTTCTTTCTTTTGATCATTAGTCAAATCTTTAAGAACGATTAATAATTTTTTTAATAAAACAAAGAAAGAACTCTGTTTTTGGATTTTTGAATTTTCTAATTTTTTTAATTTTAGAATATAAAAATATAAATAGAAACAAAAATATGAAGAAACTAACTCAGTAGTTACAACTATACAATTGCTATAGGATCAAAATCGTTTTTAGGTGGACCAAGGAACACTTTTCAGTGCGAACTTATTCAGACTAGTCTAAGTGATTGCCAATATGTTTGTCCATTTAAACTTTAACGCTCAACTTTCATTTTTCAACTTCGTGATATGCTTAAGGTAGTATTATACTATAATACCCATGCGTCTACCCCCGCGATCAAGGTAAGCACACCAATTCATCGTAGTAGGTGAGTATACTGAGATCATCCTTTGTCTTTTACAGCATCAGACTATTGGTGGACAGGTCAGTACTTTCGTATAGCAGAGTGACCAAACAATATCTAACGAGGTTAGGCAAATATCTTATATGGTATGTTTGACTTTTTAAGCACATGGAATGTTCTCATGATGAGATTTCCTTTCTTTAGAGGTTTTGGGCCTTCTATTTTGGCTCTTTTAAAAGATATCATGACTGTGCCTAGGTATTCATATAATCTGGATGCAACAGAAGGGCAGCCAAGATATCCCCGGAAGACTCAACAGCATAAAAACCCGAAACCTCAGACGTTGGCTATCTGTCAATGCCGGATTTAAGACCATGAAATCATACGACGATAGTATGTTACCCACAAGATACATAGTTCGTTATGTTTATATCACTTAGTATCTTTTAATCACTTTGAGCGTTAAGCCTACTGATATATACATTAGATCCTAGTCTTTTCAACCACGACACCTTACATGTGTCAGTCATGCCCTTTATCACGAATATTCATTTCATTTCCCATTTCATTCCAAAAGACCTTTTGGATTTTTCAGTTTTTCAAATATTTTTGTATTTTCTATTTTTTCTCCCCGTCAAACAATGCATATGTATTTGTGTATTATACTTTATGCACAAATTTCCCTAATAAAGAAAACATATGAACAATGTTTTAAACGAAAGAGAAGAAAATATTTTTGTTGTTTTTGCTTAACCATTCCGTCATTAGATTAAAGACTCGTCAATTTCAAAATTAAAGCATGAAATTTAAATTTGCACCTTTTCGCTGATCTTTTCTTACCTCATTTCCATCAAAGAAAACATCGTACTCATAATAAAAATTTGAACTTTTTGCCACAGTGAGATGTTATCCGATATGTCCCTGGAACCACCGCTATCAACATTCCAGAGATTGTCAACAGCTCCTCCTTGGTTGTTCCTGAAAAATAAGGAGATTAGTAAGACAGTGGGACCCAGGCCATCGTGGTCCTGGGTTTCCCTGAAGCATCAAAATAAAACAGTTCTTTTAGACACAAGTCCCCTTTTGTTTCGAGGATTGGTGACGTTGTTGTCGCTTTGGATTTGGGTTTCCAAATCTGTTTCATATTAAAAAACACGGTTGTTGCCTTTGATTGAGCAACTTTGGCTGTTTAGGTTTAGACATTTTAGAAACAGATTTTTGTTTCTGAACAACCTTGCGTTTATCTTTAGCAACATTCCAATCCCCATCAGATGGTTTAACCTTGGGATTCACATTCTTCATTGCCTTAGGTGATGATACCTTCATCAGCTTCGAATGATTGTTATCCTTAGGTGTAACCTTATGATTTTGAACATGAAACGGAACATGGGGACTATGTGTGGAGTTTCGAGCAATGTGACCAGGAATGCCACAATTGAAGCACATTTGTCTCTTCACATATAAAGCATTCTGATCATCTTGATTTGCTCTTGCAGGCCCTGAAGGATGAATTGATCTTCTGTGCTTGATTTCCTTGCACGTTTCTTCCATACAAAGATGAACTTGGATGTTTGTACTTGTCGTTTACAAGGGCCTTCTTCTATTGTGGAGATTTCTTTTGATTTTTCTTGTTTTGTTTAGACTGAAAGTCTTCTTCAGAAATCTCCCCAACCTTTCCGAAAGCTTTGCTAGCACGGTCAAAAGCATATTTTTCACATTTGCCATTAAAACCGGCTTAATAAAAGCATTTTTCTCAACACTAGCCTTTTGAGGGCTATTGCTACCCAATTATGATTTTGGAGAGCGTGATTGTCCTTGATGTTTGGACTTCTGATTTCTTCGTCTACGATTTTCTCATTTTTTTTCTCTTTTAGCTTACTCTGAACCTTTTCATCAGAAGCAGGAGGTTCAGATTGTTTAGTTTGCGCACTTGGAGCCTTGTTCACATCAGCTCTCTCTTCATCAACTTTAATAAAGTCAGAGAGTCCTGGTTATCAGATAAGGACCAGACATTCCATCTAAATCATTAGAAGAGTCAACAGCACCAGATGGTTCCTGTGTGTCTGACGTATAATCACTGGGTTTGCTGTACACCATATGCTGTGCTTTCTCAATATCTTCGTTGGTTTGAGGCATTGTTGTGTAGTTATGATTATACGGTGGGGCAACCTGATTGAATCCCAAACCCTTCCCTTTGTTCTCCTTATATGCCAGCTGCACATTGCACACGTCTTGAATGATCTTGCTGGATGTATCAAACTTCTTTATATTAACTTCGTTTTGTTGATATTTTCCAGAGAAGTCCCAGCTCAACTCTTACCAAGTCACATTCCATGGTTTTTAAATCTAATCTGGTTTTGTAATCATGGACCTAACATTTCTGTTGATTTACGTCCAGGTGGAGCTGAGCTATGTCTTTCTTTTGTGCTTCAACCTTTTTGTGAGTAACTTGTTACTTTCTCGAAGGAGCCATTGCATTGTTGTAATCATCAGCCACTTTGGAATTAAGTGCCCTGAGTTGAGCAACCCTATTCCTGCAAGGTTCAGTGCACAAAAGGTAGTTGACTGTGTCATTGTGCGAGCTTGGTTTGTCAGCGTGAGGGTTTGGTTGGTGCTAGGCTGCTGATTGCTGCTTGCTGGCCTTGAGGTTTCTGTTCGGACACTTCTTTAGGATGAGACTCTGTTGATTTAGCGTATAGATCTTGGAGATCTTGGTGATTGTAGATTATCCCACAACAAAGATACAAAGGATTCTTTGTCATCACCCAAACGCTATTCATCTTATCGCTTACTTCCTCTTTTCGCGTCCCACGTTCAAGCAAATGCATCACATAGTCAGCAACCGGATCAACATTGTAGTTTCCAATAAACTCATTCAGCTTTTCCTTCACTTCATCCTACATGTTTGGGTTTTGATTTAGTGTTGGGCTGTAAACATCTTCGGATAATCAAAATGCACCGGTAAAAATGATAAAAAATGTCCGAAAACTATTTTTACCAAAATGTACCATTAGACTCGTCTCGGCGAAACGAGTCCAATGATATATGATGTTCGATAGTGATTTTAGGAATTTTCGTGCCTTTTTTGTTCTAAAAATCACACGAGTCTAACTGTGCACCCGGTTTTTCAAGATTGTCTATGGATCAAATTCTGCGTACGAAAATGTTTAACTCTGGCTACGTCAGCTGGTTAACTTTCCACCTTTGTGGGTACAACTCGGAATAATACCGAATTCGAGACAGTAACTCGGATTAACAATCCGAGAGGGAATCTCGAAACAGTGATCCGAGATGCTAATCCGAGATGGTGATTCCGAACAGTGATCCGAGATGGTATCCGAGATGCACTGTTTCAATCTGAGATGCTTCCTTGTTTATCCGAGTATTATAATCCAAGACAAATCCGAGATGAGTCCAAATTGTAATACAGAATGCTATCAGAAACAAGTGCCAATCCAAGATGAACGATAAATCCGGAATGGTGATCAATTCCGGAATGAAAGGCTGAACCGGAATGAAAGACCTGACCTGGAATAGAGAATCCTTATCTGAAATCAACCGTATTCCGATCCGGATTGTGGATACTCCAGGATAAAATTTTTGAGAAATTTGATGAACCGTAGTCGGGGATCAATCCGAGATGGATGATCTTCCTCGTGTTCTTCGGAATCTTCAACCGTTCCGTATCCGAGATGCTCAAACCTTCTTTGTGTTCTTCGGAATAGTAACAATTTAAGATGAAAGCAGCAATAGTCTTCAACAGTAACAATCCGGGATGAACAACAACACGTCTTCCAACTCTGAACAGTTCTTCTGATTTGTGATTACCGAGAGCCTGTATCGACCACATGCTCTGATACCAATTGTAAGTCCCGATGATCTGGATCTAATAACGATATCACACGAACACAAAGGATTGGTGAAATCCAAACTTGATGATCTTCAAGAAAACCGATATGATGAAGAACAATAGGAATCAACTTTAACACCTTGCACACGATTCTATTACTTGAACAAGTAAAACCGTCTGGTACAAGATGAAGGCTCTCTAGAGAAATCCCAAAAATCTAACCCTAGAAATGACATAAGCTTAGCTTATATACCTAGGGTAAGAGCATGCCTCTTTCAAAGCATCAAATACGTCAGTCTCACACTTTAGAACCTAACAAAAGGAGTTACGGGATGCTTTGAAAGAGCAATTCAGTGGGACTGAGGAAGTAGTTGAAAAAAATAGAGAGGTTTTGAATCAACAATATGAAATGTTTTGTCATGTGAAAGGAGAGTCATTGACCCAACATTTTTAAAGATTTAGCTCTCTTATTAGTGAGCTTAAACTGGTTAACGTTGAGTTTGCAAATTCGACTTTAATTAGTTGTTTTCTTAGATTATTACCAGATAGGTGGGACACTATAACTTGTGTAACTAGAAATTCGGTTGGGTCCAAAGAGATGAGTCTAACTCAGCTTCATGGTAGGCTCCTCACTTATGAGAGAGAGCTGAATCAGAAAAAGAAGCTAGAAGAGTCTGGCAAAGTGGCTGATGACTATGCATTCGGTAGTACAACACTTTTGGCTAAGAAGAAGCCTCTGGCAGCTGTAAGGATGAGAGTTATGATCATTTTATTGACATAACCTCTTGTGGTAGTTTCAGCTCTGATTCTTACACACCCAATTATGCTTTTACTGCTAATGGGGAAAGCCAAACTTCTAATAACTTATCCTTTGAGTTGAATGACCTTCAAAATTTTGACCCTAGAGATTTGGAATTGATGGATATTTTGCACCAACTTGCTTTGTTGAGTGTCAGGGCTAGCAAGTATTACAAGAGAACTTGTAGAAAGTTTCCAGGGTTGCATGGGGGGCTAAAAGTTGGGCTGGATAACTCAAAGATTAAATGTTTCAAGTGTAATAGGCTAGGTCACTTTTCTAGAGAATGTAGGTCTCAAACATCTGGACCAATTATCATACATCCTTGCCCTAGACCTCAAAACACTGTCCATTATTCTCAATATACCCCTGCTCCTTTAATGCAAAACATTGCTCTGCACACCCTACTACCATTGTTCCTGTGCAATATGTTAAAACCATTGTTTCTTAAATTCAATATGTTCAAGCACCAGTTCCTCAGGTTCAAATGCAACCTGTATAACAAGTTAACCAAACCACTACTCCCGCAGAGGTTAATCAATAGAGCTTCTTTACTTAGGGCTTTGTTGATTGGAGTAGCTTGCCTGAGGATCTGACTGATGAAAACTCTGCTCTAATTGTTGACACTGAAAAGAAACAAAATGAATTTTGCTTTATGGCATTAGAATCTATAGTTGAGGGTGATGAATTTGAGGAAGTGGAGCCTAAGTCTGTTGTGTCTGATGTTCACGATGAAACAGTTGTTACACAAGAAAATGTTGATGAAGAATTGAAACCTCTATCTGACCCATGGGATGCTAGTGTTTGTGATGGTGAATGTGACTGTGCCATGATAGCTGCTACTAAGGTATCTCCTCAGGTCTGAAAAGATCTATGTTTAGATAAATGCATCATAGCTTTTGCTAACATAAAAGAGGTGAATGAAAACCTTAGGAATAAGATTTTGGATGATGAATTGTAGTTTGAAAATCTTTCAAAAGAGCTAAAAACTAAACTTTTGAAAAAGAATCTAAAATAAGCAGCTTAAAATATGAAGCTAGATAACCAAGAACAAACTTCAAACTATGATAGAAAAATATCAGGTTTGCAAAAAGGAGTTGGAATCCACCGAAATCACTTGTGAAAAATGGGTGGAATCTTGTAAAGGTTATGAGATTATGTTAGAAAACCAGGTCAAGAGTTACATAAAATTTGGCATAGGTTTTAAAGAAAATGACCAAATTTCGGAAAATGTTACTAGAAATGATTCTGGTGTGGTTAAAATTGTTCCAACAAACTTGGCTGGTCAAGAAATCAAAGTTATTGATAAAAATGGAAATAAAATTGTTTTAGAAAGACACGAGGGATCCTTAACTTTTGAGGAGATTGAGAAGTATCAATTTAAACCCACATGGTCTGATGAATGTGACATTCTTGAAAATTTCAAGCCAATGGATTTTTCAACCATTGAAGGTGTCAAAGCACCAAAGGCAAGAATCACTCCCGTAAGAGATTTACCAGCAGATGTTTACATTGCTACAAAAGTTCAAAAAGGGGAAAAAGAAAGAAAAGATCAAGAACATGTTTTGTGATTTTTGTGAAAAGAAGAATCATGTTACCAAAAACGATTTTCTTCTAAAAGCTTATGACATTAACAAAACAAGTGTGATCATTGATTCTCTAAGCTAAACAATTTTTAATAAAACAAATCATAAAACTCAAGAGTGTGTTTATCTCAGAAACTTTGATGTGACAAAGAATGAGTATAAATCTAAAACACTAGAGAGTTCAAAGACTAGTACTTCAAAAGGAAAGTCTAGACAGACCTTTGTGCATGTTGAAACATCTGTTACCAAAGCACTGCACAAAACCACTACTCCCAGAGGGGTGTAGGTAACAGATGCACCACCTGCAAACAAGTACCCAAGAGGAGTTAGCCAACCAATGTACCAAAAGGTACCTCATAGTTATGAGGGTTACAAAAGGCTCCCAAAACCAAGAGTAAATAGGCATCCTCATGGTTACTATACATCTGATAGGAGATAGGTCTCAACAAATGTTACAAAGATTTGTTCAAACCACTGACCATTCTTCTAAATTTGAGATTGGCATGTCTTGACCTCTTCCAAATCTATTTTGGCTTTGGAAACCACCTAAACTAATTAATTACTACTGTGCAGGGAGCTTTTACTTGCCCTGATAGTTTATGGTATGTAGATAGTGGAGGCTCCAGGCACATGACAGGATGTAGAGCCCTACTCAAAGACTTCATGGCTCGTGGAGGGGGTGATATATCCTTTGGTAATAATTCAAAAGGGAAGGTGCTTGGGTCAGGAACTGTTCAGGCTGGGAAAGTCAAATTTAAAAATGTCAATCTTATTGACAATCTGAAATTTAATCTTCTTAATGTTCAACAAATAAGTGACAAGGGCTATGGGTCATTCTTCACTTAGAAAAGTTGTCAGATTGTTGTGCCAGAACTGGTTAAAAAGATTGATCAAATCATAGCTGAGAGCAAATCACAACTTATTGTTCATAGAGTGGCAATGTGTATGTGGTTGATATCTTGAAAGATAACCCAATGACTAATGCCTGTCTGTTTTCAACTGCTGCTAACAAAGAGACAGAACTATGGCACAGTAGACTTAGGCAATTGTAGTTTGAAAAGCTTTCAAAAGAGCTAAAAACTAAACTTTTTGAAAAAGAATCTAAAAAGAAGCTAAATTGAAGCTAGCATAACCAAGAACAAACTTCAAACTATGATAGAAAAATATCAGGTTTGCAAAAAGGAGTTGGAATCCACCGAAATCACTTATGAAAAATGGGTGAAATCTTATAAAGGTTATGAGATTATGTTAGAAAACCAGGTCAAGAGTAACATAAAATTTGGCATAGGTTTTAAAGAAAATGACCAAATTCGGAAAATGTTACTAGAAATGATTCTGGTGTGGTTGAAATTGTTCCAAGAAACTTGGCTGGTCAAGAAATCAAAGTTATTGATAAAAATGGAAATAAAATTGTTTTAGAAAGACACGAGGGATCCTTAACTTTTGAGGAGATTGAGAAGTATCAATTTAAACCCACATGGTCTGATGAATGTGACATTCTTGAAAATTTCAAGCCAATGGATTTTTCAACCATTGAAGGTGTCAAAGCACCAAAGGCAAGAATCACTCCCATAAGAGATTTACAGTAGATGTTACAACATCTTCTGACAAAAAGTTCAAAAGGGGAAAAAGAAAGAGAAGATCAAGAACATGTTTTGTGATTTTTGTGAAAAGAAGAATCATGTTACCAAAAACGATTTTCTTCTAAAAGCTTATGACATTAACAAAACAAGTGTGATCATTGATTCTCCAAGCTAAACAATTTTTAATAAAACAAATCATAAAACTCAAGAGTGTGTTTACTCAGAAACTTTGATGTGACAAAGAATGAGTATAAATCTAAAACACTAGAGGGTTCAAAGACTAGTACTTCAAAAGGAAAGTCTAAACAGACCTTTGTGCATGTTGAAACATCTATTACCAAAGCACTGCACAAAACCACTACACCCAGAGGGGTGTAGGTAACAGATGCACCACCTGCAAACAAGTACCCAAGAGGAGTTAGCCAACCAATGTACCAAAAGGTACCTCATAGTTATGAGGGTTACAAAAGGCTCTCAAAACCAAGAGTAAATAGGCATCCTCATGGTTACTATCATCTGATAGGAGATAGGTCTCAACAAATGTTACAAAGATTTGTTCAAACCACTTGACATTCTTCTAAATTTGAGATTGACATGTCTGTGACCTCTTCCAAATCTATTTTGGCTTTGGAAACCCACCTAAACTAATTAATTACTACTGTGCAGGGAGCTTCTACTTGCCTTGATAGTTTATGGTATGTAGATAGTGGAGGCTCCAGGCACATGACAGGATGTAGAGCCTACTCAAAGACTTCATGGCTCGTGGAGGGGGTGATATATCCTTTGGTAATAATTCAAAAGGGAAGGTGCTTGGGTCAGGAACTGTTCAGGCTGGAAAGTCAAATTTAAAAATGTCAATCTTATTGACAATCTGAAATTTAATCTTCTTAATGTTCAACAAATAAGTGACAAGGGCTATGGGTCATTCTTCACTTAGAAAAGTTGTCAGATTGTTGTGCCAGAACTGGTTAAAAAGATTGATCAAATCATAGCTGAGAGCAAATCACAACTTATTGTTCATAGGAGTGGCAATGTGTATGTGGTTGATATCTTGAAAGATAACCCAATGACTAATGCCTGTCTGTTTTCAACTGCTGCTAACAAAGAGACAGAACTATGGCATAGTAGACTTAGGCACACACATTTGACAACTATCACCACACTCTCTAAACAAGGCCTTGTAAGAGGTCTACCACAAAAAAATTTCACAAGAGATGAACATTGTGTTTTGTGTTTAAAAGGAAAACCACATAAAAGTTTATACAAGCCCATTGGTTAGTTCAAAACAAGTCAATGCTTATAATTGTTGCATATGGACTTGTTTGGCCCTGTAAAAATCATGAGCCTTAAACAAAAAAGGTATTGCCCTGTTATTGTTGATGATTTTTCTAGGTTTATTTGGACTTACGTTTTGCACTCCAAGGATGAGATTGTAGGCATCTTGCAAGGATTTGTGAAACAAGTTGAAAATCAATTTGACCTGCCAATAAAAGTCTTCAGGAGTGATAATGGCACAGAGTTCAGAAATAAAGAGTTGGATGATTTCTGTGTGTCAAAAGGAATTGTAAGGCAGTACAACATTCCAAGAACACTCGAACAAAATGGGGTGGTTGAAAGGAAAAACAGAACTTTGATTAAAGCTACTAGAACAATGCTTTAGACTCAGGGTTACCTTTAACCTTTTGGGCAAAGGCGGTAAACACTTCTTGCTATGTGCTATTCAGAATCTTGATAAACCCAAGACATCAAACAACTGCTTTTGAAACTCTGTATAAGATCAAACCACTAATCTCATACTTCAAAATCTTTGGCTGCCCATGTTTTATTTTGAACTTAAAAGATCCAATTTCAAAATTTGCAGCCAAAGTAGATTGTGGTTATTTTCTGAGGATACTTAACCACTGCTAAAGCCTATAAAGTCTTTAATTCAAGGACTAGGTATGTGGTAGAGACCTTAAATGTAAACGTCAATGAACTTTCTTCATTAAAAATCCCAGAAAACCCTATAGAATTGTTTGATCTAAATGAATTTACATTCGATGATGTGTTTGTCAAGACTAACCCTGCAGGTACATCATAATCTTCAACACAGTACATGACCTATCACTTCCACAATTAGAGGAACAAATGTTATTAACAACTGTGAAAACTCTGCCACTACTGGATCAACCACTACTGATCCTCAATCCTCTCCCAGCTCATCAAATATAACCTATGTTGATAAAAGTCCAACCACTGTGGATTAAAGTAAACATGTTTTCACACGTCTCCTTCAAATACCTCCACCTCCAATTTCAAACAAATGTTGGCTCTTCAAAATTGCCAACAAATGTTAGCTCAGATGATTCAAATCTGCAGCCTTCACCTCAAAATGCCATTATTCCATATAATGGAGATCTAATCTACCTTAAAAGTCATCCATTTGATTAAATCATTGGTAACATCAATGAGGGGTGGTCACTAGAAGTCAATCCCAAAACATTTGTCTTTTTGCTGGTTTCCTATCTATCACACAACCTGTCAAGTACCAAGGGGCACTAAAAGACAACAGTTGTGTAGAAGCCAAGCAAGAAGAGCTCATTCAGTTTAAAAGACAACAAGTATGGGAACTTGTACCATTGCAAAGGATGTAAGTCTAATTAACACAAAAAGGGTCTTCAAAACCAAAACTAATGAAAGGGTATTGTTGTCATGAATAAAGCTAGGCTTGTGGCTCAAGGTTACAGACAAGAAGAAGTCATTGACTATGATGAAACCTTTGCTCCTATAGCAAGACTAGAAGCCATCCGGCTGTTCTTAGTCTTTGCTGCTAACCACAATATCAAGGTGTTTCAAATGGATATCAAAAGTGCATTCTTGTATGGTAAGATCAGAGAAGAGGTATATGTTTGTCAACCTCCTGGTTTTGAAGATGCATCTTATCCTGATCATGTCTACAAGCTTAATAAAGCTTTGTGTGGCTTAAAACAAGCACCAAGAGCCTGGTATGAAACTCTTTCCACTTTTCTCTTATCCATAAGTTTTACAAGAGGTAAAATTGATAAAACCTTGTTTTTAAAATGAAGAGGAAAAGATTTGATGTTTGTCCAAATTTATGTGGATGACATCATTTTTGGATCCACATGCACTGCCATGTGTGAAGAGTTTAGACAACTCATGGCAACAGAGTTTGAAATGAGTGCTATGGGTGAGCTCCAATGCTTTATTGGTCCTCAAGTAGAGCAATTGCAAAATGGAACTTTCATTCACCAAAGTAAGTATGTCAAAGAATTACTTACAAATGTGATATGAATGATTGTAAACCATGTAGCACACCAATGGCAACCAAAAGCTTGTCACTATTGATAACAAAGATAACTTGGTTGATCAAACTCTTTATAGAGGCATGATAGGTCCTTTATTGTACCTAACTGCATCAAGGCCAAACTTCATGTTTGCAACATGTGTTTGTGCCAGATCCCAATCAGCACCTAGGAAGTTCAATCTCATTTTTTAAAAAAGGATATTCTGATACATAAAAGGTGTTCCCACACTTGGTATCTGGTATCCAGCTAATGGAAATATTGAGCTTTCAGGTTATTCAGACGGTGATTTTGCTGGATGCCACACCACAAGGAAGTCAACTTCAGGAGGCTGTCAATTGCTAGGCAATTGCTTAGTGTCTTGGCAAAGCAAAAAAAGCAAGTTGCAGTATCAACATCGATTGCAGAGGACTGAGTATATTGCTGCTGCACTGCTCAACTCCTGTGGCTTCAAAATCAATTGCTGGATCTTGGTGTAACTTCTCTAAAGACTCCTCTCATGTTGGTTAGTCAAGCAGCTGAAAACATCATAAAAAATCCAATCTCTCATTCTACCGCAAAACACATTGACATCAAACATCACTTTGTGAGGGATTGCTATGAAAAAGGTTTGATTTTGTTAGAACATAAAGGTTTATGCATAAGATATAGTTAATCTTGTATTAGTGCTTATAATGTTTATGGGTCGAAATGTATTGGGTCGCTAATGTATTGGTTTCGGCTGGGCTTGCTTGGGCTTTAGGGTTGGTCTCAAGTCATGTATAGTATATATGCATGTCCCTAGTAAATGTTTATGGAGGATCAGTTTGTGCAATTACTAGAAAAGCCGAAACTGCAAACACAAGGTCTTGTATCAGTCATCTTGACGGTGAATGCAAGTATTTTGTTCTTACAGTTTATTGTGTTTCGTTGCTATTATTGTTTGAATCACCTTGTGATTGATTTCCGCACTTTGACGAGGTTGTTTGATATCATTGAGCGATCCTTCTTGGGTTTTACAATTGGTATCAGAGCCAAGAAACCTCTATATTGGTTCGGTTGGTATCATATAGATTCAAGACTTCATTTGTTACTGATCAGTGTTTCAAGTGTTTCAACAGGTTCAAGTATTCGCAAGTTTGGGGTTAAGTGTTCATCATCTGTTCGTCTGCTGTTCTTCAAAATCATTGTTATTTTGGTTCAATTGCTCAAAGATATTATGTTTGCTCATTTGCCGAAAGATTTGTTGGAAAATCAAAAGATTAGGAAAATCTTGTGAACTTTGGAAAGTGCTGATATTCAAGGATTGCAGCGCTTTTGATCTAATCTTGTTTTGCAGGTTGCTACTCGAGATCTGTGGTTTCTACTCGGAATCTGCTCATTCTCGACTGGTATCTTGAGGTTTCGACTCGCAACCAGCATTATCTTCCAGCAGTTGTTTCAGTCTCGACTCACAGCTTTCAGTCTCGACTCACAGCAGTTGTTTCAGTTTCAACTCACAACAGCTGTTTCGGTCTCGGCTCGCAACCAGCTTGTATCTGCTTGTCTCGACTGGTTGTCTTTACTCATCATTGAAGAGAGATCTCGATTCCGGTTTCGACTCACATTCTTCTGGTTTCTACTTGATGTCTCGACTCGCAACTAAGTGATCTCTTCTCGCATTCAAGGACTCGACTTGGGTCTCGATATCTGGTTTTCACTCGAGATTGTTGTCTCGATTCATAGATCTCGACTCGCAATCAATTTGTGGACCATACCTGGACTATACCTGGACTATATCTGGACTTTACTGGACTTTAAAATTAAAAATTTTAAAATGACTTCCATAAACCAAATCATTGACCTAGCTCTTGTGAATAAACATCAAGAACTTGACTCTATAATTGGGACTACAACTAGGATACCTCGACTGTTGGAAAGGGATTATTTTCAGGAGTGGAAGTGGAGATTTGAGAAACACGTTAAAGTTAAGGACAGTAAGATTTGGAGAAGCATAATGCGTGGACCAAGAGAAATCATGTATGAGAGAGATGATTTACCGGGGTTAGAATCCAAAAGCCAGTTGAGCGATATACAGACGAAGATTTCAACATTGTAGAGGAAGATGAGAAAGCTTTGGCCTACTTGACCATGGCTTTGGGACCAGACATTGCTGTGGGTTTCAGAACAGCCAAGTCTGCCAAAGAGTTATGGGATTCATTGCATGAAGTATTTGAGGGGAACGAAGATATGAAGGAAAGTAGGCGTAATTTGCTAATTCAAAATTTCAATAACTTCAATCATATCTATGGTGAAACAGTGGAGAATCAGATTCAGAGATTCGTGAAACTGATCACGCAGATGACCATTTCTGAGTTACCTTTGTCAAATGCTTTGGTAAACAGACAGTTGTTAAATGCATTGCCGAAGAGTTGGGATCATCATGTGGCCATGATCAAGAAGACGAAGGATTTGGCCAGATGCAGTCTCTCTGAGATGATCTCTCATATCAAGTCGTGTGAATTAGATGACAAACAGAGAGAGATTAATCACAAGAATAGTCTGCTTGCAGCTGGGTTTACTACTGCTCCTTCTACAGCGTCATCTTCGAACAATGCTACACTCATATCTGAATCTGGTTTCCAAATGTTTGGAAGCTCATCCTCGGCACGAGCAGTTTCTGAACCTCCTCCAGCAAATGTCTTCTATACGGCTTCACCTGCGCCCTCATCAATGAATGCTCCTGCTCCATCATCTATGAACGCATCTGTTCCATCTTCATCAGCAAAGAATGAGATGATGGCTTTCTTTTCTCAGTAATCCAAGGAAAATCTTGATATAGCTGCCTCGGTTATAAACTGTTTGAATGCTTTTGTTGCAGGCGAGCTAGTTCTTCCCAACATTGCCACATCCGATTTATATCAGATGCATCCTGATGATGTGGAAGAGATGGACATTACTTGGCAGATGGCAATGGCTACTTTCAGAGCCAGAAATTTCATTAAAGAACAGGGAAGAAAAATTGAACAAACTCTGGAGATAGAAAGATGGGTTTTGACAAGTCTAAGGTTCGGTGTTACAATTGTCATGAAGCAGGGCATATGGCTAGAGAATATACTAAGCAATCGACAAATAAGAATGCTGCTCCCACTCAGCCGGCCGACAAAAACCCCGTGAGAACAGTTGTTCCCATAGCTACTTCAACATCTACCTCCAGTGGATCCTCTGCGAATACAACCATGGTGGTGCAAAGTGATGGCTCATTTGACTGGAGCTCTGAAATTCAACATCTTAATCTATCTGCTCCAGAAAGTCAAGCACCTACCGACAACATGGCTTTTATGACTCAGGTTCATGGTCTTACTGCTGAGGAGGCAAGTTCTTATCTATGTACTCCTGATTTCGTTTATTTCAGAGAGAAAATTGAAGCTCAAAGAAAAGATATTTCTAAACTTCAACAAGATCTGAGCATCAAGTGTTGTGTAACGATGATGCAAAAGAAACAATAAGTACCTTGACCAAAGAACTGGAAGAAATCAAACAAAATTTGAAATAAACAAAATCAATATAAAAAGGTTTGAGGCATCATGTTCCAACTACAGATCAACTGGCAGATGTTCTAACAAAAGCATTAGATACATCTACCTTTGAAAGTCTGATCTCTAGGATTGGTATGCTAAATATGGAATAAATCAAAAAATTGTTTTCCATGTGAAAATTGCATCAAAATGTTTTCAGAAAATCAAAAATCCATCCTTAAAAATGGTTAAAATTGAATTTTTTTATTAAATATCTAAAGTCTACTCAGAACCACTTTTTCTCAAAACCTCTGTTTGGCTTGAAAATCTATTCGTTGTTAAAAATGTATCCTCTGTTCTACATGCACTATTGGTGAAACCACTGTTTTCCCAATTTACTGATAATCTATCCTCTGGTAGTGTACAATCTCCACTATTTATTCCCTGTTTCATTCCATTGTTCAGATTCACTTCTGGTATCCAGCAGAGGTTTCCAAACGACTGCCTTTCACTATCCAACAGAGTTTACACGGGGATAGATGTTAGCCATAAGATCTTTTGAAAACGCTGCCACGTCAGCTTTCACTTTTTCCTTTATAAACCCTGTTCCATCCAAACCGAGATTTTCACTGCTGTATTGCATTCAAAAATTCTCCAAAGCGGTTATCTTCTTCACAAACCCTCATTCACTCTTCAATCATGACTCTGAACTACAAAAATCTCTATAACTACCTTCCTATCCTCGAGAAAACAAACAATAATGTTGCGTATCATGCAATGATAGATGTTATACAAACATCCTCATACAAGGATATTCTACTGGCAAAGGCTCCAATCTATGTAGACACACTTTGAAAATTTTGGGCAAATGCTAAAGTTGAAATTCAAAACAAAAAGAAATTTACTATCATGTCAAAGATTGGGCAGTCTCTTGTCCGTATTTCTCCATCCACCATTTCAACCACATTTGGTCTAAATGACCTAAATGACCCCACTTCTTTCCTAATGAAAGACTTAGATGATGAATTCATTGAGCGTGGTTATGAAGATCAAATGACATGTATTACCATCTATAAACCTGAATTTCCTTCTGACATGAAATTCTTATTCCATACACTGTTGTTGTGTTTGTCAGCCAAGACAACTGCTTTTAATGAAATACCTTTAAGCATTCAGTAACTGGGTTATGCTATTTTAACAAAATCAAAATATAACTTTTCCATGTGTTGTTTTCTAACTTGGTTGCAAACTATAACAACATTTCAAGAAATGAAGGTTTTCTTATACACCATAGGCTATTGAGTATTTATCTTCAAAAACAAGTTTCTGAAACCGATTTTCAACAAGGTGTCGTTTGTGAAATTGGCAGCCTTAAACATAAAACTTTTACAAGACTCTCAAACAAAAAGCCAAAGGTTTTGAAAACACAAGAAAAGGGGAATGAGCCAATTTTAGATACTAACACATCCACTAATCAAACCTCTGTTGATGAGCCCACTGCTCCTAGTGAACATGGCACTATAACTAGTGTTGTGCAACCCCCACCAGAATCCACCAAAAGAAAACTTTCCAAATCCAAAAAGCCCCCCAAAAAGAAAACCAAAAAGGGAAAACTCTGGAAAATGAGATCCCAGAAAATATACCCGTGACAACACAAAAGTCCCTTCAAACCACTACTGCTACTTCCTCACAGCAGTTGGAACAAAGATCTCCACCTAGCCAAACTCCTCTTGATTCCTCACATAAGGAACTAGTTGTATCCATAGGGACACCATAGTATGAAGGTCTTGATTCACTTGAATCAATCTTCCGCAGCCCCTTTCCCAGGGTAATTTCTCTTTCTACAACACAACCCACTCCCACTTTTTCAATACCACCCACATTTATACCTTTACTTGATGCAATAGAGAAAACTCAAATAGACATCAGTCCTTCTCATTAACCTATTAAAGACTTCTACATTTGACTGAGTCTAAGAAAACTCTATATGCTAGCCCACAAGCAATTGAGGATGCTACACCCCTTGAGTTACATGTAACTCTTGGTGGTATTTCAAGTGAAGCAGCCACTACAACTGATGGAACAACAATGTCTCAGTTGGACAATGGTTAAATTAGTAAGACTTTCTTGAAGGTAACAACTGCTGAGGCTACAACAGTAACCTCTGAGCCAGTTGGAAGTCCCAAGTACCAAGACTAAGGGTCAGTTGGTTCTAAAAACATTGAGGTTCCTCATGTTGATGATCCAAATACAACTACCTCTGGTAGGAAATTTGGTGATCCTATTAACTTAGGTGATAAATTAAAATACCAAGAATTGACGGAGAGGATGTCTTCCATGGAATCATCAATTGATGACCTTAAAACCATGATGAAGCAAGTCTTACAAAACTCCTGAAGTCAATCATCACCAACTTAAAATGCTGATGAGCTATAGAAAGTTGTGCAACCAATTATCTTAGCTCAGAGACAATTGGCAGATATTCAACATAAAGCACATATGAAGCTGATCCGGAACATGGTTGAGGCTAGATACAAAGACACTCAAGCCAACGTTAAAGCTATCAAAGACCATTTACCGAAAACAACTAGCTCCGCCCGGCTACAATTATTGTTGAAGAAAAAGAAGATGGTGCCAAAAAAGGGGAGAAAGATTCACTGAGAAAGTTGCATCCTGATTCAAGTGCTAAACCAACAGTACAACAACAACAACAACCAAGAACTACTACTACAGCATCTGATGCAACTTTGGGAAAAAGGATTGATGAGACCCTAAACAAAGAAGCTGAAAAGATTGCTGACGATAAGCAAAAAAGACAAGATACACTGGAAACTAAAGCCTTAATGTTGATTAAAGAAAAAAAAGCCAAACAGATGGAAAAAGAAGATGTTGGTACTTCAAGAAAAAGAAAGTCTGCAAGAAAAGTTAGACAACGAATTGACACCACTTCTAAAACCATTGTTGAGGCTAATACTGTTGTATACTTTGTCCAAACCACTGCTCCTATCGCATTTCCCACCTTACCCCAACCATTAACCACTCCACCAAGAATTCCTTCACATCCACCATCACCAAAGATCAAATTCCAATGCAGAAAAAAAAACTTTTGTTGTTGATGAAAGTGATGAAGAGATTCCATCACCAATCTCTTTGTCATCACAACCTACTTCCACTCCACCCTCATCATCTCCACATACAGAAACTTCACTTCCACCATGCATCTATCATCATCATTTCTTCCAATGGGTGCCTTATCTCTTTGGAACTTTTTGTTGTGAAAGGTGAGATAGAGTCTTTCTACAAGATAGAGGATCCTAAACAAAGAAACTTTCCATCTCTTCTTGGGTATCGAAAGCCTAGAAACCTTGATGAGTATCTGATACTAAAGGCTAGACAAGCTGAGACCATTACAAAGGAGCTGTTATAGGATAAGGATGGCAGGGCTCTACAAAGATCCATGCAATTTCCATTTAGCAAGTGAGAAACGTTGAAGATTTTGCTAAGGATTTGAGTAAGTCCATGTCAGAAAAGCCTACCAATGATGATCCTGAATTAAAGCAAGACTATCTGATCACATCATAAAGCATAAACCTTATAAAGCAACCAGAGCACAGTTCGAGGATTGGTCTACAAATGAGTAGAAGGAGGAGATTGATAGAATTACAGTTATGTCCAAAGATTTTTCATTAAAGCCTACTCCTCTTGATTGGAAAAGATACAAAGCGATTGATCAAAACTAGGCTTTAAAGCTCAAAAGAATGAAGAAAGAACTTGTTGCTGCTAACTATGGCTCTGCTAGGTCTGTTTCAAGGTGGTCTGAGTCAAAAGTTGTTGATACCTATAGAAGGCTGGAAGTTCTTAGAAAGAAAGATCCTTCTGTCCCAAGAAAGCCAGACTACTCACCAACAACCACTGCCCCTCATCAGACTGAAATCTACAAAAATCTTGCTTTAACCACCGCCTTATCCACAGTTGCCTTAACTCATGTAAAAAGGAAAAAGACAATGGTTGAAGAAGATGAGTAGAGGTTTGAAGAAAAGAGAAAAGAGGCTATCAAATGTCAACTCCTTTACTACACTGATGCTACAAGTGATAAGCTTATGGAAACACTTTCAAGACTTGTAAGCAGACCTATTTCTCCAAACTCATCTCAAATAAATCTACTCCTAAGAAAACCATCTGACTCAAAAATTATAAAATGGAAGTCATCCATAGACATCCATGAATTGACTTTGCTCAGGTCAGATGGTAGTGCTCAAAAGATAAGAATAGAGGATGCATATGGTCTGGATGCAGCTGACCTCCAAGATCTGATGAATCTTGAGCTTGAAAGGGATGTAAATGACATGATTGCCCTAGACTTTGAACTTTAATTCAAAGGACAAATAAGGGAATCATTGATGAGGAATAAAGATCAGGAATAAAGACAAGTATTGGTCTCCTCTGTTCTAGGGGGGAGATTGTTGGAAATTGAACCTTACAAAAGAACAAATGATAGAAAGCCAAAATATTCTACAACCTCTAATCCTTATAATAAATGAATATCTGCTGAAGCCAAGCTCTTTTGAAGACAAAGGTCAAAGGTCTGCCTTAGCAAAGCTATGATGAAGATTCAAAGGTCTGCCAAGGCAAAGCTCTACTGAACACTAAAGCTAAGGTCTGCTAAGGCAAAGCTCTGCTAAAGACTAAAGCTAAGGTCTGCCAAGGCAAAGCTCTATTGAAGACTCAAAGGTCTACAAAGGCAAAGCTCTGCTGAAGCCTGATAGAGGATGTCTTATCAGTGTTTACTGTCAGATGTTGTATTATATAGTTTATAGCAGTGTTTAGCTTAGCAGATGTTGTAGTTTGTTACATGTTACTTTCAATGTGATGGCAGCATAAGATGCTCAACGGTTTGCTCTGTACTATAAATAGAACAGTGCGTGTACTATTCTATTCATCATTTCACACTGACATTTTGTGAAAGAGTAAATTAGAGTGATCTTAGGCCGAGGAGGAGTTTGTAATCGTTCATGCATATGTAAATTCGTTAATTTATAAAAGCATGTTTGTGAAAGCAATCTTCCTATTATTTTCCGCTACACTATTCATACATGTTAATCCACTTCCACTAATTTCATCTTAAACATTTATAACAATATCAAACTCAGATCCTATCAATTTTCAATCCCACCAAAGTCTCAAATTTTTGATTGACTAGGGATATGTAGTAACTGGAAGGGTGAATACCACTAACCGCTCTTCGGTGAGAGTATTCTACCTATTAGGCCAAAGCATGTTTCCCTAACTCAAAAGAATTTTCGACTACTTTGAAAAAGTCTTAGTTTCGTTTCGAGGCACGAATGTCTTATCAATTTTCGACTACTTTGAATCTCTTTTATGTCTTATCAATTTTAATGTGTTTTGCATTTGATATTTCAAAGTCGAAAGCACGAATCGCACTTTAATCGCAGCCTCAAACAATAATAATTCTTTAAGAACAAACTAAATTTACGATCTTTTGTCATTATTTGTGAATATAGAATGTGAATTCTTGTTATTCTTATGTGAACTACTTGAAAATTTCGTGTTACGTGACATATTACATGCAAAATTATGCAAATTATATTTTCAAAAACATTATGATCAAGTCTCATCTCTCCTCATCAATCTTGTAGATGTCTTCCAACCGTCTCTCCAACTCCAAAAAGAGTTCCAAAGTCGACCAACATAACCAACCTCATTCAACTACAAGCACTTTGCTGCTTGCAACCCTAGGCCGTTCACTGGAGACGAAGGCGTCACCAAAATGCTTGAATGGTTTGATAGCATTGACGTGACATTCATCAACAGTGAGTGTCCTGAACACCTAAAAACCCGAAGCGGGCGTCTTCTAGCCAAGAGCTCCCAGTTGGCGGACAAACGAGCACAACATCCGATCTAACGAAGATGCCTATGCCCTCCCTTGGATCGAGGTTAGGGAAATGATGATGACGGAGTTCTATCCTCCACACGAGTAGGAAAGTCTCGAGGAAGAATTTTGGCACCTCAAGCAAGTGGGCGAAGATAACCTTGGTTATACGACCCACTTCAAGCAGTTTAGCATCATCGTTCCTCACCTTGGTAGCACACCCGAACGTGCGATTAGAAAATACCTCCAAGGTCTTCCTTGCGCCATTCATGATGCCATCCAAGCCTCACGAACCAACACCATAGAGCTAGTTTACCGCCTAGCCGCTAGTATCAACGACAACCGTGTGAGAGACACACAATCCTCAACCCCATCACCACCAAATCCGTTAACCAAGCCACCATTGAACCCAAAGAACCCAAGTCTCAACCGCAAAACAATAATGGTAAGAAACGAAAGTTTCAAAACCAGAGTTGCAATGCTATCACTTATCATTGCACAAATTGCAGTATCGCATGCCGCCATTGCACAAATTGCAATCTGTTTGGGCATGTAGTCACCGCATGCCGAAGTGGCCCCACGCCACGAGGCAACTGGCTCTAATCTTCCTAAAACCAAAACCGTCAAGCTCATACCAACAACATTCGAGCCTACTTCAAATGTGGTGATCCTACTCACCTCCGTCCCCAATGACTGCAAAACAAGAAGAATCAACAACAACAACAAGAACCTTGTGGTCGCGCATTCAACATCAATGCAAATCAAGCGCAACACGACAATTAAGTCGTGAATGGTACGTTCCTTGTATCCATAGAATTCGTACCAATGTTAAAATGTACACGCTCTAAACTTCCAAAATCTTTCACCGTTGAAGTTGCCAATGGAAACTCTTTCACCGATGACTCCGTTCTTCGTGATTATTTTGTCACTCTTAACAATCATGTGTTTTATATCGATCTCATACCCATGCAATTGGGTAGTTTCGATATCATAGTAGGCATGGATCGGCTTTGTAAGAACCATGGTGAAATTGCTTGTCACGAAAACTTTGTTCGACTACTGCTTCCGTCTGGTGACACTTTGCACGTCTACGACAAAAAGCCTTCAAAAGGTCTCAAACTCATGTCATGCACCCAAGCAAACAAAGACTTACGTAAGGAGTACTTTGCCTTTTTAGTCCATGTCGTGGAGACAAGGGAAAAGACGTTAGTGATGTTCTAGTAGTGTGCGATTTTCCCAAAGACCTACCTGGTCCTCCTTCTTCTCATTCACTTGGCTTTTTTATCGATCTCATTCCAGGTGCTACACCCGTTGCTAAAGCTCCATATCATCTTGCACCTTTGGAGATGCAAGACTTGTCGAACCAACTTCAAGCGTTACTCGATAAAGGCTTCATACGCCCTAGCACTTTTCCTTGGGGCGCTCTGGTCCTTTTTATCAAGAAGAAAGATCGCTCATTTTTAATGTGCATTGATTATCGTGAGCTTAACAAACTCACCGTAAAAAACCGCTATCATCTCCCCCTCATCGACGACCTTTTTGATCAACTCCAAGGCGCAATGTGTTTTTCCAAAATTGTCCTTTGTTCTGGCTACCACCAACTTCGAGTCCTCGAAGAAGACATTCCTAAAACCACGTTTCGTTCTATATATGGTCACTAGTAGTTCGTGGTCACGCCTTTCGGTTTGACCAAGGCACCCACGGTCTTCATGGATTTGATGAACCGTGTGTGTAAACCCTACTTGGACTGTTTTGTTATCTTATTCATAGATGATATCCTTATCTATTCCAAACCCAAGCCGAACACCATTGTCATTTGTGACTAATCCTTGAACTCCTACGTGCCGAGCAACTATACGCCAAATTATCCAAGTGTGAATTTTGGATAAAAGAAGTTCAATTCCTTGGCCACATGGTGACAAAGAAGGTATTCACGTCGATCCTTCTAAAATCAAAGCTGTCAAGAATTGGATTACACCAAAATCTCCATCTGAAATCTGTTCGTTCCTTGGGTTGGCGGGTTACTACCGGCGATTCATCTCCAACTTTTCAAAAACGCAGTTCCTCTCACTTCATTGACTCAAAAGGATAAACCTTTTGTTTGGGGTTTCGAACAAGAGGAGTCTTATCAAATGCTCAAGCACTTGTTTTGCAATGCTCCTATTCTCACTCTTCCCGATGGTAACGATGATTTCATTGTGTATTGCGATGTGTCTAACCAAGGTCTCGGTTGTGTTCTTATGCATCGAGACAAGGTCATAGCGTACTTTAATATACTATATATATACACACATAATTGAACTCATGATGTTAATAGAATCATGGTTACATGTTATGAAAATAAGTTATATTAACTAAGTTTTTAAGTCTCTCGTTACAATTCTAATGGGCAAATTCGACCCATGAAATCACATGAAATTAATAGTGTAAAAAAAGAGTGTTTAAGACTAGATGATTATATTCACATACATACTTTACTAGATTTTATTTCTGAATCCAAACTCTCTACCAAATCCGAATACTTACACACCTCCGTTTCCCTAATGTAGGGTAACTTCGGTGTTTCCATCCCCTATACTTCACGATTCGCAGATTGCTAGGAACGCTTTGCAAAACCGTGAGTATACTCGACATCATTTTCCGTTTTATCACTTTGGGTGCAACATGTACACTTAAACAAAAATCTCGAATCAAGTTAAACTTGTTATAATCACAATTTATCTGTTAAAACATGATACTTGTAATATTCTTATTGTCACATGCTATGTATACTTGTGCCTATATACTCATTAACGTTGCTAGCCTCCCTTAAAATTGTAGCGCTATAGGATTAATGCACCGCCTGTATTCTTGTGATATTGGTAAGTAAACTATTTTACAACCTTTTCATTTCGGTGGCAATGGTATGCACGATTGCGTTAAACTTGGGTTTGACATATAGTTAACACTTGTATACTCGCCAACTTTTTGTTGATCATTATTCAAATACATATTGAAGGAAACTAGTTGACGACAATGAAGAATGTTACTTAGGGTGGATTTAGATACACACCTAAATTTAAACTCATGTAATTGCTTTCGTATTGTTTCATGTTTGTAATTGTTGTATTTTTCCATTAAACGATGTATTACCAATTTAGTATCATTGGAATTTTGAATTATTTAATATTGTCACAGATAGCGTTATGAAGTCTCTTGCAATCTAGTATTCGTCGCGCCCCATCGGTTTGGGTGTGACAGATAACATTTAATATATGAAAGCCAGTTTAAGGAAGTTTGGATCCACATTGAAAGATACAGAGATACGAGACCTTATGGACGTAGTAAGTCTTAATCCATTGAATTAAGTCTTGTAATTTAGTTTCCTGTAACTTGGTGAAGTGTGATTTGAGGAGGAAAATGGTACGAATTATAATTTTTATTTAAACGAGAGAGAGTGAAGTGGTTGGGGTGATGGTCGCCGGAAGTTATAAGGATGGGGTGGTGATGGGTCGCTGGACAAGATGACCGGAAACTTTTGCCGGAAATGAGTGGCAGGGATGGAGTCGGGTGAGGTAGGGTAGGGGTTGTGTTTTAACAAGTGGGTCCCACAAAACAAATATTTAAATTTCCAGGGTATTTTAGACTTTTCATAGAAACTTAATGATGGTTTTTGGATGGGGTTAACGGAGATGGGTCGTAACTGTTATGAAAGTGTAACCACACGAACTGTTTCGGCAATTTTAAACTAATAGACTGAAATAGTGATTTTTAACAAACCACGAGGACAAAAACGTAATAAACTCATTCATTTTTTAGGAAATTCATCTTCAACGAGTCTATAAGAACCATATACCTTTTCTACATACATGTCAACATGCATATACTTTTTGTTTACTAGGGAAAAGGGAGCAACTACATTAAAACCTTACCTTTAATAAAAAGCTAAAGGAAATATTTATCCAACGAGTATTTTCTGAGTATTTCCAAGCATTAAATTTCCGAGTGAGTGCGAACAATTTACATAGATATATTGTCTAGTATGCTATGAAGTTTAAATTTGTAGAGAGAAAGTGACAACTGTGGGTCACAAGTTTTTATCTTAAAAAGCAGTCACATTTCATAGTATAATATTTTTCACCAATAACAAATAACAACTTGTATAAATTATGTGGTGTATACATATAGACCCAGCCAATTTGCACCTTCTAAAAACTACAAAGGGCAATAACATATAATGTAAAAGAACCAAAATCCATGATGTCAAACACTCGAATGCATATAGAATTTACAAATCAACCACATTTCTATACAGTTTACGTATGTTCATATCAAATACATTTATTAATCTTGAGTTTGCATAACAATGTATCAAAGTCATTTAGTGTTTTGTGGTCAACGTTACGCATGTTAACATCGCACATCAATGGTTACTACATATTCCACAAGTCTTGTTATTCCCCGATTTCTTTCTAGTTCGACTGTATGACATCCACCCTCTATTGAGTTTCCATATGATCTTTTAACTATGATTCATAATGTTTGATTGCCCCTTAAACGATCTATATAAAAAAAAAAACGTTTACCCAAGACAAAAAACTTCTCGTGAAGTTTTTCTTTTGCTCTCACTTTTTTTCTTATGAGCAATGAAGTAAAACAAACAACATCATAAAACTGACCTTCACAATTAAAACAAATACAGTGGCTTTCTTTAGAAAATATAAATTGCGAAGGATTATGTCTTAAACAAATAATGTAAAGACCAATACCTCTATTAAAGTTCTTAGTCGCCTCTTCTTTCTATTTTATAATAGCAACCATATACAGATAAGCTTTGCTTATCTCCATTGATAATTCTACCAAGCCTATAAAGAACGTTACAACCAATTATAAGATAACAACAAACTTAACGAAAAAGCATTACGCAATGTGCTATGGCTCATAAGACTAAACCATAGCCTAACACTATTTAATATGTACAACACCGACTCATTGGAATTGGCAAAACCTAATAGCATTCCAACATTAATAGTTCATAAGTTCTCCATGGTTGTAACAAAGGTTATCACACGTCATGACAATAAAGGTAATACAATTGTCACAAATATGCCTGTCACAAACCAAATGTTAATCTTGGTCCAACACGTGGGTCTACTCTCAGATGAAGATGTAGAGACCCCAAGCAACACTAAGAAACCTAAAAAATATTACATCCAATGACCCATAACAGAAGGTAAGACATTTGTTAAACAAAATCATAACATGGACCACAACATCAAACCTCGACCCAATAAACAGCCCTAGGATGAGATTATTCTCATCGTCATCAAAGATACAATACCCAAGCTACATATATGCTAAGCATGTAACATATGCCACATAATCTTGAAATAGCGATACATAGATACCATACGTTAATATGGTATCTAACAATCCTCATTCTCAGCAATGTAACAAAAATGATTCATTCAATAAAAACATCACAACCCCCCAAAATTAAGGTCATGCAAAACGATTCTCAAATGAGAAAACACTCATCTTCACCGAAACCCCCCCCCCCCCTAAAGAAAAAAATTAAGGACATGCAAAACGATTCTGATATGAGAATACACTCATTTTCACTGAACTAAGAAAACCCACAAAATCATACCTTCAAAGTATCACAAAGTCATTCCAAGTATGCATAAAGTAAAATTGAAACGCTTAGCCAAAAGGCACAAACAAATAACTTCTAGGTGTGACACCCGACTATTTTAGTCTGTATCATACTAGTGTGACATGTGTTATGAATAAATAAATGAAATATTTTATTGAATTTGGTGTTAATTGATGGTATTTGATGTGTTGATAAGTTCAAACTTTGATAGAAATTATGTTGGCAATAATAAGATAAACGCTTATCGCGTAACAAACAAAATATGAAAAGAATGTCGGTGACTGCCCGATTAATGTTAAAATCCTTAAAATATTCCGTTATGATTAAAATGTTATTTTTAATCATATCTGTGGGGAAAAACTCAATCTATTTTGCGAATTTAAGAGCATACTACGCAATACCACGTATATACTGTAAAATACAGACAATGCAACCAGTCTAGCCAAATATAATATTTTTTAGCAATATTATGGCAAGTTTATTTTTATAGAATGTTAAAAATTATATTAAACGCCTTATGACGAAATTAAAACGCGAGATAAAATACCTGGTAGCAAGTTAAATACCTGTTTTAGCTTAATAAACAATATATATGAGTAAGTATATGCATTTATGTGAGATTCATGGGAGGTGGCGGCCTTGGCGGTTATCCACTCTTCTCTCTCTTGACACATGTTGAACCTTAATCTATATACAATCATTAAAACTTAAACCATTCATCTCCTCTCTCTCATTCTCGGCCGAAACCACCCCCACACACATCCATTTTTGAATTTTGAACATAATCTTAAATATTAAAGCCATTCCAAGCTAGTTTCAAGTTAGTTTGAAGATCCAAGGGAGTTTCCAAGGTGATTTTAAAAAGACCAAACTTTATATCATCAAAAATCTCAACAAAAACACACTTGTGCTCTTTAAAGGTATAAACTTTTTGATACACTTTTGTGTCTGCCGCTTGTTCTTAGTTACATCTGTGATTGTACGGTCTTTGTTTACAGTGTCCGTATACGTTTGGTCGTGTCGACAAAATCAAGATATCCTCTATCTTTGTTTTGTAAGACGTTTTATTTTGTCTGTGTTAAACAGTTGCATGTGTGTATACTGTTGAGTCTTGTGTACGTCATGTCCGTGACACGCTCTTCGAAGAAAGTATTTCATGCAAGTGAGAATGCCCCGTACGAGCAAGATGTTGCTCGTACGAGTCACATGCTTCGTACGAAGGAAGCATTCTAAACAAGTTGTCTTACTTTTTTCGTACGAATGAGTGAATGCTTTGTACAGACCAACTTGTTCGTACGAGCATCTTTGGAGCAGTTCTTCGTGTGTAATAGTGTGTTCTGTATATCTAGCATCATACTTCGTACGAATGACTAGCATGGGCACTATATAAGCAGACATTCACCTCTCAGTCAGAGTTAGTCATTCTGATCTCTGGTTAAGTGCATTGGTCACTGATCAAAGTCGAACTAGCAAGTTGAGTAGAGGAAGACACAAGAGTACATGCAGTTTGTATGAGTTGTATGAGCATTGTTTGTATATGTTTGTACTAGTTCTCATCAGTTAATCAAGATATTGAATCTTTGGTTATCCCGTGTTCTTACTTTGCTTTGGTTTGCATGCATACTTGGATTCCGCACTTGTATGTGTGTTGCATGAACAAGGAGGCAGGTTTAACTTGATCTTCAGGTGGACCTACAAGTGGTATTAGAGCTTTGGCTCTCGTCCTTGTTCAAAACCAAGCTTAGTATTGTGTCTAAAGCTAGTTTGAAGATTTCTTGAAGTGTTCTTGAACTCACAGCAGAAAACTTAAGTTTAGAATAGATAACTAACTTAAACTTAGTTAAAATCTGTTATATCCAGAAAATTTTCAACCTAGTTAGAATACATGGAGATATGTTAAAATCTGGTTTTTCTTAAAATTTTCTTTTGTTCAAGTTGAACACATTTGCTGAAGAAATTCACCAGAAAACTCATCAGAATAGTGTTGTAGGGTTGGCAAATTTTTCTGACATTTGGACTTGGATTGGTATGACTGTAAAAGCTGATGGAATGTTTCTTTTCTTAACTAAAATTGAGTAAGACAACAGGCTACTTTCGAAAACCAGTATGTACAAGAAAAGGAAAGTTTTCACCAAACCAACCCTGCAAAAGATTCATCTGAAAAAACTCTATGAAAAACAGACTATGCGAATAACCCATTTGTACGAAGAACCAAGCTGCTCGTGCGAAGGATAACTCATCCGCACAAACAACCTGATTCGCACGAAGGAGCTCATCTGTACGAAGCAAGTTGCTCGTACGAAGAACACTTATCCATACGAAACATTGGTTCGTACGAATAACCTTCGTTATTGTTTGTTTTTCGTATTTTAGATTTTCAAAGCTGTGTGCTTTTAAAATATTTTCAAAATTGTGAATTTTTAAGAGGGAACTATTATTTTCAAACTTTAAACCTTTCAATTTTTCACAATCAAGAAAATATAATGAGTTCTAATCCGTGGGATTGGAGTAGTGGTTCAAGCTCAAATCCGGAGTCTTCGCAAAGCTCTGCAACCTCATGGGTTAAGTCTTTGATGCCTCAACATACAGCCATGATCTCTGCAAATCAATGGGCATGTGTTGCAAATGAGAACTAGAGCATCTAAACTCTTCTAATGAGCGAGAGTGAAACAGGGAGCAATAACCGTCCACCAAAGCTATTCACATGAACGATTATCCTTCGTGGAAAAGTCGTTTTCACACTTATGTTCCCGGTCAGAACACAGAACTATGGACGTGTTTCACTACACTCTATAAAGAATCACTCGAAGAAGCCGGGTCAAATCCAACCTCCTTGGCCAATCTAGATGAAAGTGACAAGAAAGCATATGATCTAGAGAAAAAGGCCTTTGCTATCCTAACACAAGCTCTTCACAAAGATATTTATCATCAATTTGTGTATTGTACGACCATGAAAAATTTGTGGGGTACTTTGGAAGCGAGAGAAGAGGGTAATGCTGCTACCAGGAAGATTCGACATGATTTGCTCAAGAAGTAGTTTGACGGTTTCATGTTTATGGAAAATGAAACTTAGAATGATATGACCACATGTTTTTATCATTTGCTCAGCGAGATGTACTCACAAAGTGTTAGCAGCACCGCAGGAAATTGTGATGCGATCTGTTGATGCTTTACCACCGAAATGGGGTCAATTTATTGACTTAATAAAACATATAGGTGTTTTGGACTCAATTAGTATTTATGAATTTGTGCAGAAACTGGAGAACAAGAACGAAGAAGAACTTTGGAAGGCACAAAGAGTCACTATTCCACAAAACCCTGAGATGTGCTTCGGAGGTATTAGTGCAAGTACAAGTTCAAGCCAGCAACCGAAGCTACAAACCACGTTTGTGTCAAACGTGAACCCTTTTCTACTACAACCTATTCAACCAAGTCAGTCTGCAGGCTCAAGTACTCAAGCCTATGGACAATCCTTTGATCCGAAAGCCTTCCTTCCACAGCCAAGAGATTTAGCACAGCAAGCTCCACATCAAGCTCCTGAACAAGCTTTCTATGGAAACAATTTTCAATCTGCAAATCCCAACACTGTCAAACTGGACACGTCACATCTCACCAAAGTCAGTGTAGAAGTTGCACAGGAGCATATGGAACTTCTCAACACAATGGTCAGTGCTTATTGTGGTTTAGTTGCTGGTCAAATAGGAAACATCAATCTAACAAACGAAGACTACCAACAAATTGACCGAGATAAGATGGAGCTGATGGATATCAAGTGGGCATTTGCATGTGTTGTGAGAAGAGTGAAGAATTACATGAGGAGAACAGGAAGAAGCAGTTTGGAGAGCAAGAAAGATACAAAATACGGCTTTGATAAAACTGCCGTTACTTGCTTCAACTGCGGAGAAAGAGGTCACTTCAAACGGGAATGCACGAGGCCCAGCAAAGAAGGAAATCACAACCCCTTTCGAAATCAATCTCAACCATCCAACACAGCTCAGTTCAACAATGATAGAAGAATAGTAGCTATCGGCAACTCAAACAATACCAATCAATCAGGACCTTCAAACACACATAGAGCTTTGGTAGTTCACTCTGATGAAGGATGTGATTGGTCAGTACAGTTTGGAACTGATAACAACAGAGGAACTGCATGTTATGCGAAGATCATCAGTCAAATTAAGCATGTTCACAACATTAATAATTCAGATGATGATGATGATGCTTCGGGCTATACTGGTAGTTCTGATGAAGAATGTTCAAGTTCAGGTGGTTATGGATCTGATTCTGATGTCAGAAAGGGAAGTGATGCTGAGGTTAGCAAGTTGCTGAGTGAAGCTGAGAAGATGAAGAGTGAAAAAGTGGGTTAGATGAGGAAAGCATAAGCTGTAGTGAAGGAGACAGAGACACTCTTTACAAATGGTGCAGCCTTCCCTCATCACACTGCTTTCATGGCAAATGTTGCAAGTTCTACAAGTCAGGTAAATTCCGACTCCCCTAAAGTCTGCAATGACTGTGTTGAATTGAAAACAAAATATGAAACGATTAACAGTTATAATCAAAATTTAGTTGTTGAACTATCAAAGTGCAAAGAGGCGAACTTGGCTCTAACTCAGAATGAAAAGGAATTCAAATCTGTAATAGAAACCCTTAAGAAAAGCGAATTGACAAAAACAGTTTTGAATAAACAGTCAGGAATTAATAACTATATTAATCTCCTAGAAGAAACCAAGAAAGAGTTAGCCATCGCCAAATGCGAATATGATACGATCAAGCTAAAATTGGAAAGTTATTCTAACTCCCGATATGTGCTAGATCATATTATTGATGTTCAAAAGCTAAAGGGAGATGCTCAATGTCTTCGGTATAAGTCGTGTCCACCCCCAATGAAACACAACTATACCAAAATGCCTGATGAAGAGGAGATGCCTCGCTTTGAACCCGCCATACCTCTTAATCCTGAAGAATTTGCAGTAGGATTAGGGTTCAAACTAGACAACTCCTCACAAAAACCAAGCAAGCAAGAAAACTCATCATCTGATGTTGTTCAAAATCCATATGAGATAGAGGAAGATGATACGTCAGATGATGAGTCAATCAAAGGTGATCCGGATCAATCTCTTAATAAAGGGAAAAGAGTAGAACTCTCTGCTGCTCCCAGTACTACACCTGTTGAAAATCAAGAGAATGATTCTAAGAAATTTGTCAAGACAAAAGTGTCTTCAGATAAAACAGATAATGTGTTGTATACTCTTGTTGGAGATAAGAAAATCTACTCAAACAAAGATTTCCAATTAAAAACGTAAATCCAAGCTCTATAGATCAGGTTTTTGAAAATTGAACAACCAAATTTTTAGAGAAGGAAAAGCCAACCAAATCACAACCATTATCATCTTCAAGAGAAAAACAAGAGAAGCAAGTTGAAAAGCCTAAAGTTCCACAACCAAAGGTTGAAGCAAAAGGCTCTCGCTAAAAGAAGAAGGTTAAAAATGTTATATTTGTGAGTTCTTCGGGTACTGAAAAGTCGAGACTTTCAAAGGCAAGTCTAATATAGATTTTGTAAATCAAGTCAAGATTTTGAAAAGAAACAGTCAAATCATTACACTCAACACACAGATGGGTGTAATGAAAATGAACCCAGTACCTGAGGACCCACGAGTTCAATATCAAGCCGTGAAACACGATCTCCTAATTTTCTTGATAGGAAAACATGTTTCAAATGTGGATAATCGGGCCACATTATCAAAAATTGTTAAAATCCAGCTAAACCAAGATTTGTTGAGAAAAACCCCTCATGAACCTACTTGCCAACGTAGATCTGGTTCTCCAACACAAGATAAACGGAATATTAAAGAACAAAAGAGAAACAAAAACGTAAACAAGTAAAAGCAATTGAAAAAGCTTTGAAACCGGATTCTTCAGAAAGGAATCCAAGATCATCAAATTTAATAATACTAGAAACTGTTAAAACTGTACATAATAGTCAATCTGGTAATATTCAATGATCTTGGAAACAGAAGACTGGTAGTGGTTCAAGAGTTGGAGTACAATTTTCAAATCATCAAGAAATGAAATCACATTTCTTGATGATAAGGGGCGACCCAAGACCACTATGGCTTGGGTCCCCATCTCAAACTAATCTGGTTTTTGAATTGTGCGGGGTGTTCCAGGAGGAACTATTTATAGTCATTGGATTGTTGAAAGTGGAGCATCAAGGCACATGACGGGCGACTTGCGGCTCCTGTATGATGTGAAAAGCATTCGGGGTGGTTATGTTGCCTTTGCTGGTGAGGTTGATACATCACTGGAGAAGGAATGGTCTCCAATGGTGTTGTAAGTTTTGATAAGATCAATTATGTGCGGCAAATTGATCACAATCTTCTTAACGTTTCTCAAATCTACGACAAGAAGTTCACGGTACATTTTGATGATACCGATTGTTATGTGTTGAAACCCGGATTCAAGATTCCAAAATAATGGATTCTCTTATCAGCTCCAAGAATTAACGACTTGTATATTCCTGATATGAGCCAAGCTACTACAACATCTACGCCAGTCACATGTTTTGTCTCCAAAGCCACCGAAAAAGAATCAATCTCTTGGCACAGACGAATGTACACCTTCACCTGAGGAAAATGAATTATTTGGTGAAGAATAATCTTGTAAATGGTGTACCAGTTAAGAATTTTCATCTTCAAGACGTCTGTGTATCGTGTCAAAAGGGCAAGCAAGTTAGAAAATCTCATCCTGTGAAGTAGATCAACATTGTGAATATGCCTCTTGAATGTCTTCATATGGACCTTTTTGGACCTATGAAACACAAGACTATCTTTGGGGATTCTTATTGTCTGGTAGTTACTGATGACTACTCCAGATTTTCATGGGTGAATATGCTTGCACACAAGAGTGAAGTTCCTAATATCCTCAAGAATCTCCTGACATTGTTAGGAAATTTGTACAATCTGAAGGTAAGGAGAATCAGAAGCGACAATGGCACGGAATTTAAGAATCAAGTTATTGATGAGTACTGTTCTCCAAAGGGCATTTTGCATGAGTACAGTTCTTGCTACACTCCACAACAGAATGGTGTCGCTGAGAGGAAGAATAGAACTCTGATTGAAACAGCAGGAACTATGTTAGTGGAATCAGAACTTCCCGTTCAATTTTGGGGAGAAGTTGTTGCGACTGCATGTTACACGATGAATAGAGTTCTAACGGTGAAGAGACATGGGAAGATATGCTTTGAGTTGCTACATAAAAGGAAACCAGATGTTTCTTTCTTAGAACCTTTTGGAGATCCATGCACTATGATTGATCCACATGGAAAGTTTGGTCCATAAGCTATGGAAGGTTTCTTCCTTGGATATGCTACTCCAAATTTCAGGGTGTGGGATTTGTCTTCAAAAAAGATTGAAGAATGGGGTGAAGTCAATGTTCAGAGATACACAAGATCAGTAAGAGCTCTGGGTGCTCCTTGGATGTTCGACTACGATGGACTGTTCCACTCCTTTAATCTGCCAACTTTTGATGATGCATCTGTTGCGGCTCAAATGTTACTAGAAAGTGATACAGCAGTTGACTCGTCAGTAATTCGACCAATTATTGTTAATCCTCAAGTGTCGACTATTTTGGTATAATGTTTCATCAGAAGATGATGAGTTTCATGATGCAAATGAAACAACCTCTGGTGCGGTTCTTGGTATTTCTGATGTCATGTCAAATATACAACCTCAAGGGACGACTAAAGGTCATGCATCTACATCCTCATCAAATCCAGCACTCGATTTGACTGTTGATCTGAATATCAACAATTTGGGTATAAACTCTCGAGTTCCCGATGTTCCAGAAACTTGAATTCATAATACCCATCCTCGGCAGAATATTATTGGAGATGTCCAGAGTGGTGTGCAGACACGTAATCAGCTTCGAAACAACCAGAATGCTAGCCTGTATTCGGAGATAAGAGAATCTGGGGGACAAAACGATTGGTCTTTTGCCTGCTATGTTTGCCAAGTTGAACAAAAATCTTGGAAGGAGGTAATGAAAAAAGACTTTTGGGTTGAAGCCATGAAGGAAGAACTTCAGCAGTTCAGAAATTGGGTGTGTGGAAGTTAGTTGACAGACCTGAAAACTACAAGAAGATTGGCACATGATGGGTTTACAAATGCAAGAAGGATGACCGAGATGTTGTGAGAAACAAAGTGTGATTGGTTGTCCAGGGCTTTAATAAGGTTGAAGGCATTAATTATAATGAAGTTTATGCACCGGATGCACGACTTGAGGCAATAAGAATTTTCTTGGCTTATGCGTCCAACAAGAAGGTCACCGTTTATCAAATGGATGTGAAGAGTGCATTTCTTCATGGTGTGGTTGAAGAAGAGGTATATGTTGAGCAACCGCCAGGTTTTGAAGATCCAATCCATCCTGACAAGGTTTGGCTATTCAACAAGGCGTTATATGGTCTTCATCAAGCTCCAAGGGCGTGGTATGAAACGTTGTCTACCTATCTTCTGAAGAATGGTTTCGACGAGGATTGATCGACTGTACTCTCTTCATCAAGGAAAGAAATGAGGATTTGCTGCTAGGGATATGTTGATGATATTATTTTTGGGTCTACAAACGATCAAATGTGCAAGGAATTCGAACAGGTTATGCAGGAGAAGTTCGAGATGAGCGCAATGGAAGAAATGACTTTCTTTTTAGGTTTGCAGGTTCAGCAATCAAAGGAAGGAATCTTCATTCATCAAACCAAGTACATCGGGGATATTCTCAAGCGATTTGAAATGGACGAATCAAAGCCTTTGGGAACTCCATTAGCTCAGAATCATGGGATTACTCGAGACGGAATGGGTGAACATGTGGAACCATCTCTCTACCGTGCTATGATCGGATCTCTCATGTATCTTACTACTTCAAGACCCGATATAATGTACCCAACATGTCTTCTGGCGCGCTATCAGTCTAGTCCGAAAGTTTCTCATTTTACGGCTATGAAAACGATCTTTCGTTATTTAAATGGTCGCCTGGACACTAGTCTATGGTACCCTAAGGATGATAACTTTGATCTGACAGCATTCAGTGATTCTGATCATGGCGGCTGCAAAATAGATGCAAAATCAACAACAGCGGGATGTCAGTTTTTGGGAAATCGCCTAGTCACGTGGCAATGCAAAAAGGAGACTTGTGTAGCTACGTCAACCTGTGAGGCTGAGTATATTTCGGCTTCTAGCTGCTGCTCTCAGGTTCTATCGATCGAACAGTAGATGCGTGACTACGGTTTTGAATTTCTCTCTACTCCTATTTTTGTTGATAACGAAGCTACTTTAAAGATCACTCGGAATCCTGTACAGCACTCAAAAACGAAACACATTGAGGTTAAGTATCATTTCATATGAGATTTTTATGAACAGAAACTTATCAATGTTGTTAAAATCCACACCGATCACCAACGTGCCAACCTTTTTATAAAAGCTTTTAACCAATCTCGTTTTGATTATCTACTTTTGGTTAATGGCATCAAGGTGAAACCCGAGTAACTCAACCATGGCTAATCCATTTTCAACATATTTGTCTAAAAATCTAAAACTTCAAAAATATTTTCTTAGTTTTATATTTTAGGGGGAGAAATTTTCAAAAAAAATACAAAAATATGTCTTTTACTTATTTACCTTCTATATTTAAGGGGAGAAAATTTAGAAAAATACAAAACAACAGAAAACCCAAAAATCAAAAATGAGTTTCTTGGATAAGACAAGTTGAAGATGATGAAATACGCCGGTAATCTATCACAAAAAAGTCAAAGACAAAGAATGAAAATTGATAAGTAGCTTTACTAATGATGTATCGGTAGGCTCACAATCAGACTAAAATATGTAGGTTGATACAAACTTAATGGACTGCAAGCCAGGTGGGAACCATTCATTGGCATATGGTCTTGGTACCGAAATTTCGTTTGATAGTATGCCGAGGATCTGAGATATACGGTCTTTATGCTGACTTATCATCTGGGTATCATGGTTGAATCTTTTTCCGAAAGATAACGGTAGCGCTAGTCTAGAACTTCCATGATACCATACACACGTGTACATACTGCATACGAACTCAAGTAAGTGATAAAAATATCACATCCACAAAAAAAAAAGTGATAAAATATCACAGCTTTATGCGGGAGCTAAGTTCGTCTCTCTGTCGGTACGATGGCACTAACATGTTCACAGACTTACTCATGTGCCCTGCATGAATCAAGTTCCTCATCAATAAGTGATTTAATCACATAGGGCTTCTTTTCAAAGCAAAATTAGTGAGTATCTCACATCATATACGTCAAAACAGAGGATAAGCAGTATACTCACCGGTAAGATTTTCTCTCATGCATATCTTGATACGGGAATGTGCCGTGAAGTGGTTGAACACCGGCTAGTAAGTATAAATCATACCCTAATCATATCTCCTAATCATGATTACATCTGATAAGTCGACCTTACGTGGACAACAAAACCTATAATCATAGTAGAATATTTATATTTGATGTTTTAACAAAACCTGTTTTTGTCAAGATTAAATGCTGGTATGATTCTCTTAGCTTGAAACTCTGAACAAGATTGTCTAGTAAATATTTAGTATTAGCAATTATTTTAGTTTAGTTTAGTTTACTATGTTGATTAGATTAAGTTCCTTTTAAATTAGCTAAAGTTGAGACTCAAAAGGTTTTTCTACCAAGATACGCCGTAAAAACATTGGTTTGATATCACAATTTCATAAAGTACTTTCTTACAACGGTAAACCTAACGCAAACATTATCTGCTAAGCATAACATATTGAAAGAATGATATCATTCTTGAAATACTACACTTGTTAAATGCTTTAATGGTGTTAAAGACATGTTTGAAATGAGTAGAAAGCGAGTGAACATTCAGTGGAATAAGAGATGCAAAGCAAAGGAAATCCAAGATCAACATGATACGGTTACTGAAGACTATGGCAATCCTGATGCTTCAGCCTCATCCTCGCAACAAACAATTTTTGCATCAACTCCAGTAGTAGAAGTCAAATGCTCAAGCAGATAGTGACCAATCCAGTTCCCTCAAGCAGCTATCAAGAGGAAACAAGAAAGGTTTGATGTTTCTGGAAAATTTTAAGACCTGATGCTCTATCAGTGGATAGCAGATCTTCAGGGGAGTTTGTTGATACTCCAGGCCATTCAAGTTTGAAGACCGAAGACCAAGCAACAGCCAAGGGGGAGTTTATTGATACACTTTTGTGCCTGTCGCTTGCTCTTAGTTACATCTGTGATTGTACGGTCTTTGTCTACAGTGTCTATATAACTTTGGTCGTGTCGACCAAATCAAGATATCCTCCTATCTTGGTTTCATACGACGTTTTAGTTTGTCTGTATTAAACAGTTGCATGTGTGAATACTGTTGAGTCTTGTGTACGTCATGTCTATGACACGCTCTTCGAAGAAAGTATTTCATGCGAGTGAGAATGCCCCGTACGAGCAAGATGTTGCTCAAACGAGTCACATGCTTCGTACGAAGGAAGCATTATCAACAAGTTGTCTTACTTGTTTCGTACGAATGAGTGAATGCTTCGTACGGACCAACTTGTTCGTACGAGCATCTTTGGAGCAGTTCTTCGTGTGTAATAGTGTGTTCCGTATGTCTAGCATCGTACTTCGTACGAATGACTAGCATGGACACTATATAAGCAGACATGCACCTCTCAGTCAGAGTTAGTCATTCTGATCTCTAGTTAAGTGTGTTGGTCACTGATCAAAGTCGAGCTAGCAAGTTGACCAAAGGAAGATGCAAGAGCACAGGCAGTTTGTATGATTTGTATGAGCATTGTTTGTATATGTTTGTACTAGTTCTCATCAATTAATCAAGATATTGAATCTTTGGTTATCCCGTGTTCTTACTTTGCTTTGCTTTGCATGCATACTTGGATTCCGCACTTGTATGTGTGTTGCATGAACAAGGAGGCATGTTTAACTTGATCCTCAGGTGGACCTACAAAACTTATTTTCAAGTTCATGTTCTTGTTCTTGTTTCATGATGATGATGATGGATAGTTTCTCAAAAGCTTGGAATCCTTCACAACAGTTGAAATCTAACAACAAATGTTTTTAAACAAAATGAAAGTGGAAGCTTGTGTGTGTGAGTATATGGCCGAAAATGTGTGCATAAATGGGTTAGATATTGTGTTTTGATTAATAGTTTATTTTAATTGATGTGGTTCATGAGAGGTTGATGCATTCATGATCAAAGTGAAATATTGTGTTTTGATTATTAGTTTATTAGTTTATTTTATTTGATTATTAGATTAAAGATGAATGTATAAAAAGTGAAATATTGGAAGTATATGTATGTATATATGTCTATCATGTATATATATGTATATGCATGCATATGTGGGTTTTTATTTAAAAGTTCATAAATGTTTATGCATGCAATAATAGGATGATGATTAGATGAAGACGATGATGTCTTGAATTATTTGAATATGAATTAAATACATGTTGGATGCCTTTAAATTCTTGAATGATGATGATATGATAAAAATGCATTAGATGCTTGTACATAAGCACGCATGATGGTTACATGGTCATAACTTGTTAAAATTGTTATGATATGATAAAGAGTTTTGAAAATCAGAATACACATATGTTTAAATGATGTCATATGATGTATTATGATCACACAAAATTATGTCACAAGTGTGATAGCTTTGCATGTTGTACATGTAGCGTAAAAAGTAATGAAATGGGTGAAATCACATGATTTATATGACTTACATGAAATCTACACTAACATAAGTATAAGTTCCATTTTATTCAGTAAATAAATTATTTTATGTTAAAATATCAAGTCGTTAAAATTTAGGATGATTATAGTAAAGTTCGGTACAATACTATGCGTTAAAAACGGTTAAAAATCGGCTTTTAAAGTGATTTTTGTAAAAATGTTTTAAATCAGGTTATAAACTGATATTTTTATGATAGAGATAAGTATTTTAACTTATATTAAGTATCTTTGGTGTTTGGCTAGTCATATGTGACTTCTCACACCTGAAAACGCTAAAATACGCATATTTTAAGATACACGAAAATGGATTGTTTAGGAGTTAACTTTGTGTCATATGATATAATATGTGATTATAAGTATATGAAATGTGATATGTTAAATAGTAGGGAATAAGACTATGCATGTACACCTGTACGGTTGAAATGGTAATTTCGTTAAAAGTAACATTAAATATATAACTTATTTATCAAGCATGAAAACTTGATGAGTTATTTCGTGTTTACATGATTTAAAAATGATAAATTATATAAGTTGACGAATTCGTGTATTACCATATATGATAATGTGTTCACGTTTATGTGTATATATATTACGAAGCACAAATCGTGGATATATTTCTTATAAACGGGTCTGATAACGGATATAACATAATGACAGTAATCAACAACGCCGTTTAAGTCGCAAAATCTTAATATATATATATATACACACACACATATAAATACGTTAACATAATAAAAAATAAAGACTTTGAGAAAATCTCAAAGTTATGTGAAAAATTCGAAGTATTGGAGAAACTTAGGTATTATTGAGAAATATTGGTTATTAACTCGTTTCTATATAAATTAGGACGTGTAGATCAATTTGTGGGACTGGGCTAGTATAAATACGCACCCAAAGGTGAGTGTCACTAACGGTTCTTTTACTGTTTTATATAATGTTTTTGGGGAAGAACATTCCTTAAAAAGGATATTTATACATTTTTGTATAATATGCCTTTAAACAAATTATTAATATATTTTCGTGGAAAATATTGTTTTGGAAATGACATGTTATATTTTTGAGGAAAACATGGTTTTGGAAATGTGATTAAATATATACGTTTCGGGGAGATACGGGTTTGATTGGTTATATATGTTTCAGGGATCGTGAAGGATTACGGTGTTTGGGGTAAAACAACCGTGTAAATTTAAAAATGATTAAATCTAAGTTGTGATGAATTTGCTCGATCTCTACAGAGTAAGTATCCGTATTGGCTTACGTTTTGGTGGGGACTTTCGGAAATTCGTACAACACAAAATATTAAATTTATCATTTTAGTAGGATATATATATTATTCATAAGGTTAGCATCTTACGTGACCCATTGCAGGGACCTAGCACGAAATCTAGCCAGTTAATCATTAATACATGTATGTAGAGAATTGTTAATAGATCTATTTGGTTGACCACCCCGTCGTGACCGGTAGCTCCGTGTCAAGTCAAGCGACAAATTTATGTTCTATTATTGTCTAGCGTTGATTATATCCTTATTGTTAATATGTAGCTCGCATGTCTTGCAAAGTTACAAATCTGAACAATTGATGCTATCAATTTAATATATAAATCTTAGAAAGATGTTTTGTGTCGAAGGTTTTCGGAAAATGCTTGCGATGACAGACCCTTGGATTTTTTTTGAAGGGAGTAAAATTGACTTTTTTAAATTCGTATGGATGTTTTATTATTAAACACATAATAAGAAAGTTTTCCTTAAAACACATTATTTATAATATGAATATGTGAACTCGCCCGCCTTTGTGCTGACAAATTTTAACGTGTTCTTCAGGTACATGAGTTCGGTTTCGGGAATTCGCCGTATCTTATTCTTGTTGATGCATGTTGTGTTAAATAATACATTGGACAACTTTTAAAACTATTTTGAGACCAATTTTGTACTAAGATCCATAAGGATCAAAAAACTTAACTATGTTGTGGTTGTGGTTTGTGTTTAAACTCTAAACTTCAAATTATGTTTTAATTAAGTTGAATGTCCAAAAGTAAATATTGCATCATCCACAAAGATACTTATGGACACCAACTTCCGTCACCACTACGTTTGTAATTCCGTTGCGACGTTTTTGGGGTGTGACAGAAGTTGGTATCAAAGCCAATGGTTGTTAGCGAACTAGATGTTTTCTAGGAAAACCCTAGACTTCAACATAAAAATTTTGAGAATTAAATCATAAAATTCACGAAGCGAATAATTTAAAATAAACATGGATTTTGATCATGTATGAAAACTTTGAAGAATTTATGTGTATACGTGTTAATCTGTTTATTGGTGCCTTATATGTGATTTTTCATTTGAACACACACTTACTTAGTATGGTTACATTGTGTCACAGATGTCACACTCACACAAGATTATTGAGATTCATGACTCAGAGAGCGAGCATGAATTCAAGATCTCACCGACCTCAGTCTTACCAGAGTTTCCACGCATTACCTCACAGTTTGTTAACACAACCAATTTTACCTCGTCATTCTATGTCGGTCCCACTGCATTTGCTAGTCAGGTTGACCCACATTATGCTAATAAAAGTAAATGTTGGATTGACAAAGATGATTCTGTTCCTCCCTTGATTTTTTAGATAGGAAAATCATCAGGTACTACGCCTGCTATCGATGAGCTGGATAGAGGTATCCCTATGATTGGAGGATCTTTTGGGATAACAACAGTGGTGGACGCCACTACTGTCACGGTTCGGCCTTTAGAGCCATTGGTAGTCCCGCCCACCACCACTATTGAGCCTACACCTGAGATCCCTTCACCGATCATATCAAATTCGTCCGTTCCACAGCCCGAATCACAAGTCTCTACTACTCCTTTTATAGTCTACACTTGATGTGGGAAGAGAACTCGACCCGTGGGAGACATTGCATCGACTTCTAGAGTCGCTATTGAGTCTGTTATGATGAAGCAGAAAAGAGTTTGGGTCGATCGGTGTTCCCATTGTGATCGTCAAATCGCTGCTCTACGCGGAGACCTGAAGACGACCAAGGGCAAGTTGAAGGATCTTGAGGGCCAGATGGATTGGTATGATGAGCTTCAGGATTTGATCGACTTATACAACGAGATGAAATGTGGTGCTAAGAATCAACTCGAGACTAAACCTGATGGTATGCTTTATTATCTCAATCGTGTCTGATAACCTTCGTGACTTATTAATGAAGGGAGCTCATAAATCCCGATATTCCATTCATCCTAGCGCTGACAAGATGTATGATGATTTTTGTACGTCTTATTGGTGGTATGGCATTAAGAAAGATATCGCCCTCTATGTCTCCAAATGCCTTACTTGTTCCAAAGTAAAAGCTGAGCATCAGCGTCCCTCGAGCTTACTGGAACAACCAGAAATTCCCGTCTGGAAATGGGAGAGTATTGTTATGGAACCAAACTTCCTTGCAAACCTTCTAGTTATGATAGTATCTGTGTAATCGTGGTTCGTTTAACCAAATCCGCTCACTTCCTCCCCAATCGTGAAGACTACGAAGTCGAGAAATTGGCTCGTATCTACACGGATGAGATCATTTGTCGTTATGGTATCCCCATTGACATAATTTCTGATTGAGATGGTCATTTCACTTAGCATTTTTGGCAAACTTTCCAAAAAGCCCTTGGTACTCACCTTAACTTTAGTACCGCTCTCCATCCTCAATCCGACGGTCAAACTGAGCACACTATCCAAACTCTTGAGGATATGCTTCGTTCATGCGTAATCGACTTTGGTGGCAACTAGGATTCTCACTTACCTTTGGTAGAGTTCTCATACAATAACAATTATCACGCTAGTATTCAAATGCCACCGTTTGAAGCTTTGTATGGTCGAAGGTGTTGATCTCCTATCTGTTGGCACGAGATTGGAGAGACTCAACTCACTGGTCCTGAACTCTTACAAGAGACAACGACAAAATCCTGCAAATACGTGACAATTTGCTCAAGGCTAGGAGTCGACAAAAGTGCTACGCAGATAAGAGACATAAACCTTTGGAATTCAACGTGGGTGATCACGTACTTCTCAAGTTATCCCCTTGAAGGGTGTAGTTCGATTTGGTAAGAAGGCCAACTCGCTCCTCGCTACATAGGTCCTTTCAAGATTCTCGAAAAGATTGGCAAGGTGGCGTATTGATTGGATCTACCTCAAAAACTCAACAACGTTCATCCAATTTTTCACGTTTCAAATCTAAAGAATTGCCTAGCTGAAGAAGGGCTTCATGTTCCACTCGACGACATTCGAAGCAATGAGCAGCTACATTTTGTGGAAATACCAGGCGAAATCATGGACCGAGGAACTAAGCAACTTAGGCGTAGTCGTATTCCCATAGTAAAAGTTCGATGGGAAGGCAAACGTGGCGCGGAGTTCACTTGGGAACTCGAGAGTGAAATGAAGACGAAACATCCACATCTTTTCGTTGAGTCTTCTTCTTGAATAAATTTCGGGACGAAATTTCCTAAAGTAGGGGAGACTGTAATGCCTCGCATTCTCGTACTTTCCATATTTAGAAAGAATTGTTATGATTCTATTTTTTGGAAACTTGTAATTATATTGGTATCTTTAAATTTCAAGCCTTGTACTCTTAGATTATGATCGTAATGGAAATTTATTTGATACTTACGCATGCTACACACTTAAACTATACGTTACAAACTTGAATACACGATCATATGCAAGGGATTCATACATAGATTATTCAAATACTCAGTTTTACATGTAATTTCACTTATATATCGTTCATGCATGCTCGAAATACTTAAAAACCGACTAAAACACGTGAAACCAGCCTCGACGGACCCCCTTCGTACGAGTTGGAACCCCCTCGCACGAAGGAGGCACACCTCGTACGAAGTGGAGCCCGCTTCACACGAAGCGGAGTCGGCAGACGTTTTTCCTATAAATACAAGGACACCTCATCTCATCCAACCTCTTTTTCACTCTCACTTTCACTCCCGAATTTCTTGATTCTCGACCGAACCATATTCTTCTAAGTGAGTCTAACTCACTAACACATTATAACTTATCTTCTTCTCTGTACCAAGTGTTGTAAGTTGTCCTAATTCATCATTCTTATAGGATTGGATTAGTGTTCTAGCTAGTGAGAACGTTTGGAGCTTTGACTACCCGAATTAAGTTCCACACCTCACTTGAACAATCTTTACTTTCTGTTAATTCATGACCAACCGGGTTATTTTACAACCTTGTGCTTTGGTGAATCGTATAAAGAGATTTAACATCTCCATGCTTAACTTCTATGACAAACTGACTAATTTATACACAAATTATACTTATTTTTTGTATTCTCTAAACAAACCAGTCTGGATGAACATTAATCATATTCTGATCTAGTGTTATGGCCTGAACTATTCTATTATCATGATCTCCGTTCACAGAAATCAGTGTCGAAATGGGTACCAAACGGGCTAAAACATTCCAGGACTGTCACCTCGCACGAGGTGAATAGTCAAGTCGTACGAGGTGCAAGTCAACTTGTACGAGGTACCAGTCAACTCATACGAGTTGGAAGTCAACTCGCACGAGGTGGTTAGTGCACTTCGTACGAGGTGGTATTTTTCCCATTTTCATTTCGTACTTTCTGCATCATAATTCGGACCAACCATTCCACTTAGTTTACTCACGTTCTCCTGATTACCCCATGTAGGGTAACTCCATGTTGCATCACCTGATCACTCGTCCATCCACGAACTTGCTAAAGAAGCTTGGAAAATTGTGAGCATACTTGACCCCATTTTACTTTTACACACTTGGGTGCAATACATGTACTTTATGCATAATCACACAAACATGCTTATTCATAAATAACATAACAGTCTTTATACATGCTCTTGTGCTAAACTTGAAAATCACACATGCTTATACTCAATATGCTTATGCTCAGTCATTAACTTTTATCAAGCATCCTTTAACATGTATAGCGCTATAGGAATAACGCACCAGCCGTATTCTTGAGGTCATGTTAAATCATTCATAACGGTCTTATCGTTGCGACAAAAAATTATGCTAGCGGTAAACTTTGGGTTGACTGGTATGCTCATGCATGATAGTTTATTGTATGTTAGCCTCAGGATTAGATAAGTACGCGTGAAGATTTGTTTAAGCATTTATACTATGCTATTATTCAAACTTGTATGCTCACCAATGCCTTGTGTATTGAACTATACTTTAACATGTATTTTAGGGTAAGGTTGATGATAATAACGGATGGAAACGAATAGGACGACTTAGATACACATTTAGAATTGTAACATTAAAGTTGTTGCATTTGAAATTTGCTATCCATGATGTTGTATCTTGAAATTTGTACTATGTAATTTCCAATTCAATTAAATGAAAATTTTGTTGTATAAATTATTGTCACATTTTAGCGTTATGAAGTCTCAAGTAATCTCTTTCGTCCCACCCTGATGTTTCCGCCGTCAGTTGGGATGTGACATGTACGACTCAATTTAATGATCTGCTAGGTTGGTTCCTCGGATGGTCACTCCTGATTATGTTAAGATTGAAAGGTACATTTGGGGATTAGCACCACAGAGGAGTATGGTCACATCAACGAAACCCACTACCTGCTTGGAAGTTACTACACTAGCAAAATCATTGACTGATGATGTCGTTCGCAAGAGTAGCCATAACAAAAAGGATGAGACCGGGAAGTCATCCATCAAAGCTATGCAGATAGGAAATCCGTTCGATAGGAGCGCTCTAAGCGTAAATTTGAGGATTCGTGAATGCGAAAGTTTAAAAGTTCGAGGAAGGATTCTAATGAAAGGCATGAGAAGAAACACAGTTCTGGTAAAGCTTTTGTGGCTAACACCAGTAGTTCAGTCAAAGATGTGAATAGGAATGACAAAGTGGCTCGGTGAAGATGACTCAGGGTGATGAGTAGAGGAAATGTACCAGATGCGGTCGGTCCGGACATGTCAACCGTGAGTGCTATGCTAAAAGCACATCGGCTGGAGTTAAGCTCGAGGGTTGCTACGAATGTGAAGAGTAGGGATACTTCAAGCGGAATGGTCCTATGATGAAAGGTCAGAATGCTAGAGGTAGAGCATTTGAGCTGCATGCTGGGAAAGCTCGAGATGATCCTATAGTTGTTATCGGTACGTTCTTAATCAATAACCATTTTGCGTTCGTACTATGGGATACTGGAGCTGACTTGTGTTTTGTTTCGAAAAACTTTGGACCATTTCTATGTTCTCAAGCAAGTAATCTAGATAAAAGTACTCAAAGAATTAGGAACTCGTAAATTGAAAGATACCATTGAAGTCATTCGTGGTTGTAGTATTCGGTTATGCGATTATAGTTTTAGTATCAATTTGTTACAAGTGGAGCTTGGTAGTTTCGATGTAGTCGTTGGGATGCATTGGCTATCCAAGAATAGAGCTGAGATTGTTTGTTCGGAGAAATTAGTGCGGACACCCGACCTGCGGTGAACCAATAATGATTCATGGAGATTGTACAAGTCAGAAATCGAGAGTCGTTAATGTTATGAAGATGCACAAGATATTACGTAAGGGTTATCCTGCATTCTTGGTTAACGTGGTTGATACGAAGATCGAAGGAAGCAAAATCGAAGAAATTCCTATAGTTCATGAGTATCCGGAAGTTTTCCCTGATGACTTACCTAGATTGCCCCCTGCGAGACAGATCGATTTAGCATTGATCTCGTTCCTGGTGCAACACCTATTGAAAAATCTCCTTATAGATTAGCACCTTCAGAAATGAAAGAATTGTCGAATCAGCTTCAAGAGCCACTTGACAAAGGTTTCATTTGACCAAGTTTTTTGCCCTGGGAACACCTGTTTTGTCTGTGAAGAAGAAGGATGGTTCCTTCAGGATGGGTATTATTATCGAGAGCTGAACAAACTAACTATCAAGAATCAGTACCCACTACTGAGGATCGATGACCAGTTTGATCAATTGCAAGGATCCAACTACTATTCGAAGATCGACCTGCGTTCAGGCTATCACTAGTTGAAGATTACTGATGAAGACGTTCCAAAGACTACTTTTAGAACACATTATGGCCATTATGAGTTTTTAGTCATGCCTTTTGGCTTAACTAATGCGCCTGAAGTGTTCATGGATCTCATGAATAGGGTATGCAAACCCTATTTGGATAAATTTGTGATAGTATTCATTGATGACATACTTATCTATTCGCGAACCAACGAAGATCATGAGCAACATCTAAAGACGATTTTTGAGCTACTAAAGAACGAGAAGCTGTATGCCAAGTTCTCTAAGTGTGAATTCTGGATTCGAGAGGTTCATTTTCTCGGACATGTCATAAATGAGAAAGGTATACACGTGGATCCGTCGAAGATTGAAGCGATTAAGAATTTGGAAGCACTGAGGACTCCCTCAGTGGTGCGATAATTCTTAGGACTTGTTGGGTATTCTCGAAGATTCATAGAGAATTTCTCTAGAATAGCGTAGCCATTAACGCTATTGAACCACAAGGATAAGAAGTTTGATTGGACAGAGAAGTAGGAGAATGCTTTTCGGATGTTTAAGGAAAGGTGTGTAGTGCACCTAACTTTCTCCGCCTGAGGGAAATGACGGTTTTGTTGTATTCTACGATGTGTCACGTTTGGTGCTTGGATGCGTGCTTATGTAGAAGGATAAAGTGATAGCCTATGCATCAAGACAATGGAAAGTGCATGAGCTACACAACTCATGATTTGGAGTTAAGAGGTGTTGTTTTGCCTTGAAGATTTGGACACATTATCTGTATGGCACAACGTGTACGATTTACATGACCATAGATCCTTCATCATATATTTGATTAGAAGGAAATCAACATGAGACAGCGGCGTTAGGTAGAGTTACTCAATGATTACGAGTGTGATATTCGCTATCACCCAGGTAAAGCAAACTTTTTTGCTGATGTGCTCAGTAATAAAGAGCGGGAAAAGCCCCTTCATGTTTGTACTTTGGGTTTAACCATATAGGCGAGTTTAACTATTCAAATTCATGATGCACAGCGAGAAGCTTTAAGAGATGAGAATTTGAGTAGAGAAGGTCTAAGAGGTGTGGAATGTGAACTAAAACCAAAACCAAAACCTGATGAATGAAATACCTCATGAACAAAATTTGGGTTCCGCTTAGAGGTAACCTACTTGAACTAGTTATGAACGAAGCTCATAAATCTAGATATTCTATTCACCAAGGTTCTACCAAAATGTATCAGGGCATCACGGAGTTATATTGTGGAAAATATTAAGAAAGATATTGCGGTGTATGTGAGTAAATGTCTGACTTGCTGGAAGGTTAAGGCTGAACATCAGAAGCCGTATGTGCTTCTGCAGCAACCAGAGATTCCTAAATGGAAATGGGAGCATCTTACGATGGACTTTATAACCAAATTACCCCGTACATCATGTGGACATGACACCATATGGGTAATTGTGGATCGATTGACAAAGTCTGATCATTTCTTGCCCATTAAGGAAACAAACAAAATGGAAAAGATATCGCAGTTGTACCTTAACGAGGTTGTAGTCCAACATGGAGTACCAGTGTCGATTATATTTGATAGAGATGGACGATTTGACTCCAGATGTTGGCGATCTCTTATAGAATCGCTGAGTTCTTGGTTTGACATGACTACTGCGTATCATCCTCAAACGAATGGGTAGGATAAGAGAACCATTCAAACTTTGGAGGATATGTTGAGAGCGTGTGCAATAGACTTCAGTGAAATTGGGATATTCATCTGCCATTAGCTGAGTTTTCCTACAACAATAGTTATTACGCAGTATCAAGGCCGCTCCATTTGAAGCTTTGTATGGAAGAAAGTGCCGATCACCCCTTTGTTGGGGAGGAGTTGGCGAAAGTCAACTAACCTAACCCGAGCTTATCCAGGAAACCACTGATAAGATTGCCCATATTAAGGGAAGGTTAAAAGCTGCCGCCGATTGACAAAAGAGTTATGAAGATAATCGAAGGAAACTGTTGCAGTTTCAGGTCAGTGATCGTGTTCTGTTGAAGGTGTCACTTTGGAAAGGTGTTGTTAGGTTTGGGAAAGGGGGAAAGCTGAGCTCGCGTTATATAGGTACTTTCGAAAACCTCTCTCGAGTTGGATCAGTCGTGTATAGGTTTAAGCTTACCACAGTAATTGAGTGACTACATGATTGTGTTTCGTGTGTCCAACTTGAAAAAGTGTAAGTCGGATGAGACATTGATGAAACCCTTAATGAGGTTCAAGTAGATGATAAACTGAGATTTATCGAGGACCCTATAGAAGTTCTGAATTGGAAGATTCAGAACCTTAGGTGGAGTCAGATTAAGTTGGTCAAGGTTCGCTGGAATTCCAAACATGGACCCGAGTTCACACGTGAATGACAGAACCAGATGCAACAGAAATATCCCCATCTCTTTCCATCTAGTACGAAATTGAGACCTGTAGTGTAAAATTTCAGGGACAAAATTTCCTAAACAAGGGGAGACTTTGACACCCAGCTATTTCAAGTCTATACCGTACTAGTCTGACACGTGTGATGTATAAATAAAGGCAATATTTTATTGAATTTTGTGTTAATTGATGATATTTGATGTGTTGATAAATTCAAACTTTGATAGAAAGTATGTTGGCAATAATAAGATAAACGCTTATCGCGTAACGAACAAAATATGAAACGAACGTCGGTGACCGCCCGATTGATGTTAAAATCCTAAAAATATTATGTTGTGATTAAAATGTTATTTTTAATCATATCCGTGAGATAAAATTAATTAAAACACTTAAAAACTCTATTTTGTGAGTTTAAGCGCGTACTACGCAATACCACATGTGTATTGTAAAATACATACAACGTAGCCAGTCTAGGCAAATATAATATTGTTCAACAATTCTATGGCGATTTTATTCTTATAGAATGTTAAATTTTTAAACGCCTTAAAACGAAATTAAAACGCGAGATAAGATACCTGGTAGCCAGTTAAATTCTTGTTTTAGCTTAATATACAATATATATGAGTATGTAAATGCATGTATGTGAGATGCATGGGAGGTGGCGGCCTTGGGGTTTGTCCACTCTTCTCTCTCTTGACACATGCTGAACCTATAATCTACATACAATCACTAAAACTTAAACCATTCATCTTCTCTCTCTCATTCTAGGCTAAACCACCCCACACACACATCCATTTTTGAATTTGAACATAATCTTGAAAATTAAAGCCATTCCAAGCTAGTTTGAAGTTAGTTTGAAAATTCAAGGGAGTTTCCAAGGTGATTTTCAATAAGATCAAGCTTCATATCATCAAAAATCTCATCAAAAACCCACTTATGTTGTTTAAAGGCATAAACTTATTTTCAAGTTCTTGTTCTTGTTTCTTGATGATGATGATGGATAGTTTCTCAAAAGCTTATCCTTCACAACACTTGAAATCTAATGACAAATGTTTTTAATCAAAATAAAAATGGAAGCTTGTGTGTGTGAGTACATGGCCGAAAATGTGTGCATAAATGGGTTAGAGATTGTGTTTGATTATTAGTTGAATTTAGTTAATGTGGTTCATGAAAGGTTGATGCATGCATGGTTAAAAAGGTTTTTATAAATTGGTTCATATGATTAAAGATGAACATATAAAAAGTGAAATCTTGGAAGTATATATATATGTATATATTTGTGTCGTGCATATTGCACAAGTAGGTTTTTGTTTAAAGGTTCCTAACCGTTTATGCATGCAATCATAGGATGATGATTAGATGAAGATGACGATGTCTTGGATTATTTTAATATGAATTAAATACATGTTGGATGCCTTTAAATTCTTGAATGATGATGATGATATGATAAAAATGCATTAGATGCTTGTACACAAGCATGCATGATGGTTACATGATCATAAGTTGTTAAAATAGTTATGATATGATAAAGAGTTTTGAAAATCAGAATATACACATGTTTAAATGATGTTATATGATGTATTATGATGAAACAAAATTACGTCACACGTGTGATAGCTTTGCATGTTGTACATGTAGCGTAAAAAGTAATAAAATGGGTGAAATCGCATGATTTATATGACTTACATGAAATCTGCACTAACATAAGTATAAGTACCATTTTATTCAGTAAATAACTTGTGTTATGTTAAGTATCAAGTCGTTACGATTTTGGATGATTATAGTAAAGTTCGGTACAATACTATGCGTTAAAAACAAATAAAAATTGGCTTTTAAAGTGATTTTTGTAAAACTGTTTTAAATCAGGTTATAAACTGATATTTTTATGATAGATATAAGTATTTTAACTTATATTAAGTATCTTTGGTGTTTGGCTAGTCATACCCGCTTTCGACCCCCGAAAACGCTAAAATACGCATATTTCAACATACACGAAAATGGATTGTTTAGGTGTGAACTTTGTGTAATATGATATAGTATGTGATTATAAGTATATGAAATATGATATTTAAGTGAGGATTGATAGTAGGGAATAAAACTATGCATGTACACTTGTACAGTTGAAATGGTAATTTCGTTAAAAGTCACGTTAAATATATAACTTATTTATCGAGCATGAAAATAATACATAGGTTAACTTGATGAGTTATTTCGTGTGTATATTCTTTAAAAATGGTAAAATGTATAAGTTGACGAAATACGTGTATTACCATATATGATAATGTGTTCACGTTTATGTATGTATATATATATATTACAAAGCACAAATCGTAGATATATTGCTTATAAACAGGTGTGATAACACATATAACATAATGAGGGTCACCAATAAAATCGTTTAAGTCAAAAAATCTTTATATATATATATATATATATGAACACATATACATAAATACGCCAACATAATAAAAAATAAAGACTCTTGAGAAAGTTAGGTATTGTTGTGAAATATTGGTTATTAAATAGTCCCTACATAAATTAGGACGTACAAATCAAATTGTGGGATTGCATAGTATAAATACTCATCCAAAGGTGAGTGTCACTAACCGTTCTTTTACTTTTTCTATGACGTTTTGGGGGTTGAACACGCCTTAAAAAGGATAATTATACATTTTTGTATAAAATATGCCTTTAAACAAATTATTAATATATTTTCTTGGAAAATAAACTTTTTGAAATTACATGTTATGCTTTTGAGGAAAAACATGGTTTTGAAAATTTGATTGAATAATACGTTTCAGGGAGAAACGGGTTTGATTGGTTATATATGTTTCAGGGAGAAACAGGAAGGATTACGGTGTTTTGGGTACATTGACCGTGTAGATTTAAAAATGATTAAATCTAAGTTGTGACGGATTTGCTCGATCTCAAGAGAGCAAATATCGGTATTTGCTTACGTTTCGATGGGGACTTCGGGAAATTCGTACAACACAAAATATTAAATTTATCATTTTTAGTAGGATATATATTGTTCATAAGGTTGGCACCTTAAGTGACCCATTGCGGGCATGTCGTGTGAAATCTAGTCAGTTAAACATTAATAATTGTATTCGTAGAATTGTTAATGGATCTATCGAATTGACCACCCTCTCGTGATCGGTAGCTCCGTGTCAAGTCAAGCACGTATGTCTTGCAAACTTACGAATCTGAACAATTAATGCTATCAATTTAATATATAAACCTTGGGAAGAAGTTTTGTGTCGAAGGTTTTCGGAAAATGCTTGCGATGACTAACCCTAGATTTTTTAAGGGAGTAAAATTGACTGTCTTAAATTAATATGGATGTTTTATTATTAAACACATAATACGAAAGTTTTCCTTAAATCAAATTATAATTTGAATATGTGAACTCACCCTTCTTTGTGTTGACACTTGATTTTAACGTGTTCTTCAGGTACATGAGTTCGGCTTCGGGATTTCTTGAGGTTGTTGATGCATGTTGTGTTAAATAATCTTTTGGAAAACTTTTAAAACTATTTTGGGACCAAGTTTGTACGAAGATCCATAAGGATCAGAACAACTTAACTATGTTGTAGTTGTGGTTTGTGTTTAAACTATAAACTTTAAATTATGTTTTAATTAAGTTGAATGTCCAAAAATAAATATTGCATCATCCATAAAGATACTTATGGGAACCAACTTCCATCACCACTGTGTTTGTAATTCCGCTATGACGTTTTTGGGGTATGACATTGAGAGGTCAACCTACTAAACACATTTTCCGCATACCCAACCTTTAACCTAAAAGGGTTAACCGGATGACGCAAACTATAAATGGTTAACTGGGAAAAAAATCCAAACCACAAAGAAACATGAAAACATATTACCTAAACCTCTTCATTCTCAACAATGTTAGAAAACCATACCATGACTACAAAAAAATAGTTAACAAAATACTAATAAAATCCTTTAAAATAAGACACGTAAAAATATCCTAGATGAGAATAGACTCATCGTCACTGAATCAACCCAACGAAACCCATAAAAGTATTAGAAAAATGGATAACGTTTAAAACATAACAACCTCGTAAACCTAATAGGTAAACCGGAAGGTAAAAACCCTTAAGGGTTACAAAAGTTATCTCCGTAAAAGCAAAGAAATAACCTAAAAACAAAATGTTTAACTATAGCCGTAAGAATTTTGGAGAACGTGAACGTCACAACGAACGGCCATAAGTGAAAGTATTGAGCTACATAGCGGATCATCAGCGGTAGCTACACTGTAAGGAAGTAAGTAGGCCAAATGGTGGTAATGAATGTTTAGGCATTTAAACACAACTAGTCATCCATATAAACGATCTGAAATGGAAAGAAAGGAGCGGAGGTGGTCGTAAGCAGCGATGCATGTTAGCAGCGTAGCGTTTGGCTGGGGGTTTGGTGAAGCAGTGGGAGAGGATAAGGGGTGGAAGTTTTGGTAAATGAAGCCAAAAAGAGGGTCTATGCTTATATACCCAACTAATGAAGAACACCACAAAAAGCAAGTATAACACCCCAAATGCATAAAACACCACTAAAGCCAAGAATACAACCCAAGAATGCATAAACCACTTACAAACTAAAACACACACACACATATATATATAATATATATACACACAGTGTAAAACATGGTCTTTTAAGGCCGAGTACTCCCCGAGTAATCCCTCCAAGGTAGGCTTCCAAGACGACTTTCTTCAACTTCGTCTAATTACTCAGAATCGATTAAACGCGGTCAAACTCGCCCAGAATCAGATCTAATAGGTCAACTCGGACCAAAATTGAGGTTGAGGATGTAGTCATAGACGATGAACAAACTGTATAGAACGATGACGATGAGACCAAGAGACAATTGTTTTAGGGTGATATCGTGAGACAATGAGGCGATGAGCAAATTGTCTAGGCCAAAGGCTACTACTTAGCAGCTTAGGGTGAACTAATTAGGCTGGCATGTACAAAGATAATTGTATATTTCTTTACAGTGTGAAAAAATCTAATATAGCGATATGTATACAGTTATAAATATAATTTATATTTATGTGTATGTAGTATATATAATGAGTTAAAAATAATTTGAGCCGAACTAATCAGAGGAAACTTTTGCTTGTGCTAGGCTCGTTTACAAACCAAACTGAGTTTATCAAGTCATTTACAAGAGAGCCAAAAATTGAATAATCATTTTTGGTGCGAGCAATGAACATTTTGGATAGCCCTAATGTCATCTTTGATCAAAACCTATGAAGAACACATACAACCATATGATTAAGCTAACATAATCAAGATAACTAGATTATAATATGTTATCACCATCACAATACATAACCATTAAAAGGCTATTTTGTCACTATCACCCATAAACATCCTCTCCACTTTAGTTTAATTTTTGTTTACACCCTTTATAGGTTAGTGTTTAATTTTTGTTTACAACCTAAAGTTTAGTTGGTTGATTTTTTTCTTTAACCATTTAGAATACAAACCCTGAACTTTAACAAATTATTATTGATTTTTTAACAAAATTTCCGTTACGTGATTTTTTATGGATTTTCTTTTTATATTAACGGTCCACAGAAGTTATTTTTATCTATGTTTCGACAGGAATTTTCATAACATTATTTTTAAATTGACCGGTTGTTTTAAGCTAAACAATGTACATACTGGAATGTCCAGAAAAATATTAAACACAACTGCATATTTAGTTTTTTAACTAACAAACACACCTTCTCATCGAAAAACCCAATTAATAAAAAGTTAAATGAGTTAAACGTATATTATATATAGTATAAGAGGTGAAATTATAAATTATATAAAGTTCACTATTATGCATATTTACCAAAACTTGTAAATGTATACATATATAGGAGGTTATTATACGATGGTTTATTTCCATAGGAAGTGTAGGAAGACGCCACTATACGACACATGAATTTTAGATAAGGGGAAAAAGGTATTATCACAATTGTTGACTTTTTTTTGTTGGTTATATTTAGTTGCACCATTTTTTTTAAAACTGCAATAACTTTTCTATGTTATATTTTTTTTTTCAAAAACATTATACATAAAGTAGAGAATTTTATTATTTTTAGTTCGAGTTAAGTGTTGGCTATATATTTTTAGAAATTTTCAAAGTTGATATGTAATCACGTACCAGTTCATATAATCATGTATTATATATTTTGTAATTATGTATCATGTACCAAGTCATATAATAAGGTTATATCATCAAGTATAATCATGTATTAGTTCATATACTCATGTCCCATGTGTTTTGTAGTTGGGTATCACGTACCAGGTCATATGATTAAGGTTATATTATCACGTGTCAGGCTATATAATCAAGTATAATAAACGTAACAGATTGTATAATCACACACTACCGAGTTATATATTTAATCAGCATATAACATGTAATATATTCACGTATAATAAATTAAGTTGCTAAAAGAATCATGTATAACAACGTACTACCAAGTCGATGCTTACCTCATGTTATATAATTGTGTATAATCACATAAAACCAAGTTTTACAATCATGTCTAATCATGTAGTGCCAAGTTATATGATCACATAACTTTTATATACATGTATAACCACGTAACATAGTAGCATGTTCTATAATCACATAAGATCTTAAAAAGTTATATATATATATATATATATATATATAGCAATACTATATTTAAATTAAAGATAATAAAACTCTCTATTTTATAATATATTTAAATTAAATAATAGAACATTGAAAAGTTAGACTTAGAAATGGGTGGAATTGCATTTGACTTCGTAAAAATTCAACAATTGTGGATTTTTCTTTATGGCTTTTCAACCATTTTTTTATTAATTGTGGATTTTTCTTCATTGCTTTTCCACCATTTTTATATTAATTTTGGTTAGGGTTTTGGACTACTTAATCTTAATGATTAAATTGTTTATCAAATTGTTCAACTGCAGTTGCCTCCTGTGGTTTGGTGGCGCTTGCACTTTACCTCCATATCTTCCATTATTTGCAGTTTTGTTCCCCTTGTCTGCAGTTCATAACAACATTCACCATTCTATTAGTAAGACGCCTGTTTGACCATCAAAAAACAAGTAAATGACTATTATACCCTCGAAGCATATATTTCTCCATTCAAGCCCTAATTCCCCAATTTTGTTAATCCATATTCTCTACACCCAATCATTCTTTCCCAATCCCCAATAGTTCACCACCAAAAAACAGCGAAACATATCTATAACTACCTTCTCACTTCCTTGTCACCCACACACAAACCAATCAAAGGTTCATTATAAAGTCACCAGATATATATATACAGAGCATTGATGGTTCAAAGGATATCCGCAATCAGCTACCTAGCAATTACGAAACTGAACTCCGGCATTCACTAACGAGTTTCTTAATAAACTCAGGCTAATCGCTATAGCGGCGTGTGAGGACGACGAACCGCCTCTTTACGATCTTCCTACCACTGACGAAGATTATCTCCATATTGGGCTCGATCGTGGGAACAGTGGTGACGTCTTTGAACACAATAGTGATGAAGCGGATCTACGACTAGTAGATCAAGTTAAAGGTTATGGTTGGTTAGAGTTGCATGGGTGAATGGTGAGCAATGATGTATAAGAATTTATACATCTTTTAAACGTCAAATATTCCCCATTAATGCGGAAATCCGTTGTGTTTTCATTGATCTTGATACTCATTTGAGTTATTTGTGAAAATGCAGGTCCGGGCTTCGGCCCGGTGAAGAAACAAAGGCTTTTGGAGCAAATTGGAGCAAAAATGGAACATTTCTGCCAAACTGCCAGATATTGCACGACCGTACCAACCCTTGGCACGACCGTGCCAAGAATCCAGAAGCCGGCACTATCACTAGCACTATCATCAGACTGCATAATCCGAGCCAATCCAACACTTGGCACGATCGTGCCAACCCCAAGCACGACGATGCGCGTGCAATCACAGGCCCTGATCAGCGAGTTTCCGAGATCAACTTAGTCACTTCCGAGTACGATATCGATAAGCACGACCGTGCCACCATTTGTCATGGTCGTGCCACCTCGGGGAAATATTAGCGGGATCGTTCCGGATTTGGCATCAAACTTGTTCAATAACTCAGAAAGGCACCTGCCACTTACCAAGCACGACCATGCCAAAAGGTGGCACGGTCGTGCCAAATGCCCAGTGGCATAAGTACGTGAATTCAGCTCATTTGAAGGGGAGTTGGAGTATTTGGGTGCATTTCTCTCTCAAGAAGCTAATCTTGAAAGCTTGGAGATTGAAGAAGGAGCCTTTAGGAGGTTGTATCACTTGATAATCCAACTCATTTTGCTAATTACCTTGTCTTAAACACTAGTATTTCACTTGTTATTCATGCACAATTCATATTACTTTATATTTGTCTTAGTTATCATGAGCCTTCTAGGCTAAACAATTGTGTTGTTTAAATTTCATTGAAGCTAATGAACACTTGACAATATGGAAATCGATGTGGTGATTATTGTATGTTAATCTTCATGATGGTATTTAAGCAAGTTTCTTGGCATGCATGTTCATGTTTAAAGTCATTATTCTTGAATGTTTGATCATAAAAATTTACATGTAGTGTTGGAAAGCCCATGTAGAGATTATGATTATTGAATTTTGCTAGTTGTTGATTTGATTCATAACATGAAACTACGAATGGTAATTGCTAACATGATTAGGAAGATGATTTGAATATGAGTATGAATTCTTGCATTTGGATTTGTAAAGATCTTATGAATGTTTATATGGATTCTATGGTTTGTGTTCATGTTGGATTGATGATTTAGGCCAAAGTTGTGGTTTAGCATGACCATGCTTGTGATTCATGTCAAGAGCTTGTTGAAGATATCATTTACTTGAACCAAGTTAGGGTGATTAATGTGTTGTTCATGTTAGTTTTCCTTAATTTGTAGAGTTGGGAGTTTTGACAAATAATTAACTCTTTATTAAAGATTAACATAAATTTAGCAAGAGAACTTAAAGAATGAATCTTAGGTGATTAAAATGTTGTTCATTATAATTTTCCCAAGATTTATAAAACTAGGAGACCTTGAATGGAAACTTAGTTGATTCTAAGACTTGCATCACCATTAGTTTTCCTCAAAAGTTGTCATATGTTTATTAGTGGATACTTAATTCAAGAAACCTTTCTTAAGTATTGTTCTTGTTATCAATTTAGTTAATTTTATCCTTACATGATAGTTTAAAAACAATCAAGAAATCAATTCACTGATCGAAATAGGTTTAAAAGTAACAAAGATTTAGTACTGAGACACCGAGTCCACGGATTGATATCCGGTTCTTACCAGCGAACTATACTACCACCTGATGGGTATACTTGCCCTATGTGTGTGTAGTTGGTTTTAAGTAAAAACTATTTTAAAACGTAATCTGTGTGAACGAAAATTATAATAATAAAAATATATTTAATTCATGCACATTAAATTTTTGGCGCCGTTGCCGGGGACTCGGTCTTGTTAAGTCATTGTGAAAGTGTACAAAGATTTGTCTAGTTGTTTTTGTTTGTCCTATTCGATTAATTGAAAAAAAAAATATGTTAAGTAACTAATTATTTCTTTTTATCTTTGTGTATACATAGGGCATTGTGTTCCTTCTTTTTCCTTACAGGTCGTGCATGTCCTCAACCCCAGTTGCTGAAGTTGTTGAGCCTTCATCGGAGCCGGAGCGCAATTTTCATCGAAGATTACGGGAGCGGGCCCGCAGGGTGGCCGCCACAATCGAGGTAGACGCAATGGGAGACGACACATTCCACGAGGTTCACGTAGAAATGGCAGACAAATAGGAAACAAGGGTCTTAAACGACATAGGAAAACCTTCACTTGAGGGTTTACCTGTGAGCATCAACGCGCCTACAATCAATAATAATAATTTCGAGATCAAATCTGGCACCATTTCGATGCTGCAGAATGCGGTTCAGCTTTATGGCAAGGATCACCAGGATCCTAGTGTCCATATCACGGGTTTCTGGAGGTTTGTGCCACATTCACTATTCGTGATGCATCATCGGATGCAATACGTCTTCGGCTCTTTCCGTTCTCTTTACGTGATGGAGCTAAGGAGTGGCTTCTTTCACTTCCAGCTGGGTATATCACTACATGGAATCAATTAGCTGAGAAGTTCCTTCAGAAATATTTTCCCCCAGAGAAAACTGTTAGGTTAAGAACCTAGATTCTTAACTTCCGTCAGGACGATGATGAGCCCCTCTATGAGGCGTGTGAGCGGTTTAAAGAGCTCATGCAAAAGGTTCCACATTACGGGTTGCCCAAGTGGCAACAATGTAGATCTTCTACCATGGTTTGGATGGTCAAGGGCAGATGATGGTCGATACATATTCAGGCGGAGACATACGCACGAAAAATGCCAACAAGGCATTTGAGATCTTAGAGAAATGCGCCTTGAAGAATCGGACACAGCAACCACCAAGAGGGAAGAGTTCTAGACAGGGATGCCTTATCTTCAAAGCTTGATCGAGTGATGGAGATCCACTCGAGTGGTTCCTCGAGTGGGGGAGCATATCATGTAGGCGATTTCCCGATTGGAGAGGTTTCACACGAGCATGTAGATTTTATGGGAAACCGGTACTGTCCTCAGCATAATCCCTACAGCAATACATACAATCCGAGGTGGAAGAATCACCAAATTTCAGTTGGAAGTCTGAAGTGTCAAATCAGCATCCACCCGGATTCGCTCCACGCCCCCAGCTCCTGGGGGATATGGTGCACCTCGGCCTCAGCAGATGCCTTCCACTAATGAACCTAGTGTGCAGGACATGTTTAGTCAACTCTTAGCTGGTCAAAATTCTCAAAGAGTTGAAAATGAAAAGCGCTTCAAGGAGTATGACGGTCGTTTCACGAGGCACGAGAGTGACTTGAGAAGCCAAAAGGCTTCCATGCAGACCATTGAAAACCAAGTTGGCGAGATTGCGAAATGTTGTCTGAGAGACAGTAAGGGGGTCTTCCAAGTAACATAGAGACAAATCCTAAAGCTACTGCAAAGGCCATCATGTTGAGAAGCGGCAAGATCGCTGAGCCCGTCACTTCGGCTGTTCCGAGTAAGCTGGTTGATGGCGAGATTGTTGAGGAAATTGAGACTGAGTCTCCGGGAGAGGTGCAACTAAGGTGATACCCAGCAAGTACAACACGTCCCAAGGAGCCGGTGAGAGAGTATGTCCCTCCCGTTCCATATCCGGGAGATTGAAGAAGCAGAAGATGGAAGAACACTACGGTAAATTCCTTGAGCTTTTCAAGCAACTTCATATAAATCTACCGTTTGTCGAGGCACTTGCTCAAATGCCTAAGTATGTCAAGTTTCTAAAGGACATTCTATCTAACAAAAAGAAACTTGAGGAGCTTTCGCATGTGACCCTGAACGAGGAGTGTTCAGCAGTTCTTCAGCACAAACTACCATAGAAAATGAGTGATCCCGGTAGTTTCACTATCCCATGCTTGATTGGTAGTTTGTAGGTCAGCAATGCACTAGCTGATCTTAGAGCCAGCATAAACCTCATGCCTTACGCGGTTTTTGCTAAGCTGGACTTGGCATGAGCATTCAGCTAGCCGATCGTTCAGTGAAGTACCCTCGAGGTATAGTTGAGAATATGCTAGTGAAGATCTACAAGTTTTTCTTTCCTGTTGATTTTGTGATCTTGGACATGGACGAGGACAAAACTGTTCCTCTCATCTTAGGTAGGCCATTCCTTGCCACTACTCGAGCATTGATCGATGTCTGCACCGACAGACTTACTCTTAGGGTGGACGATAAAGAGGTGACCTTTGATATAGGGAATCCATGCAGCACCCACAAAGTCATGATGATACACTCTACTTTATCGAGACTATTGACACATATGTGAGTGATTATCTTCATAGCACGTTTGAGGAGGAAGTTGTGGACACACAACTAATTGGAGGAGAGACTTTTGGTTCGCCTGCCATGGTCCAGTCAGCTGAAGAGATGACCTGTCTGATAGGTCATGTGGCCCCCCATGTACTGAGGTTTTTAAAGTGGTGGATCGCATTGCTGAGCCTAAAGCACGCCCTTTTGTTGAGGATCCACCCTCACTTGAGCTTAAGGAGCTTCCAGATCACTTGGAGTACGCTTTCTTGGAGGGTGCGACTCAACTACCCGTCATCATCTCTACTAGGTTGTCAGAAGAAGAGAAGGGTCGATTGCTCGAGGTTTTGAAGCAGCATAAAAAGGTGATAGCTTGGAAGATCATGGATATAAAAGGGATCAATCCATCTTTTTGTACCCACAAGATCTTGATGGGGGAGGACTTCAAACCCGTAGTGCAGCAGCAGAGGCGTTTAAATCCTAACATGCAGGATGTTGTGAAGAAGGAGGTCATCAAATTGCTTGATGCAGGTTTGATATATCCGATTTCTGATTCGCCTTGGGTTAGTCCTGTGCAGGTGGTCCCAAAGAAAGGGGCGATGACGGTGGTGACCAATGAGAATAACGAGTTGATTCTCACTCGTACTGTCACCGGGTGGAGAGTTTGCATTGACTATCGCAAACTCAATGATGCCACGAGGAAATATCATTTTCCTCTTCCTTTAATTGATCAGATGTTAGAGAGGCTTTCAGGGAGGATGTTTTAATGTTTCCTTGATGGTTTCTCTGGCTATTTTCAGATTCCCATCTCTCCTGACGATCAGGAGAGACAACATTCACATGTCCCTATGGCACATTTGCCTACCGGCGAATGCCCTTTGGACTGTGCAATGATCGAGGATTCCATGGAGGTCTTCATGGATGATTTTTCTATTTTCGGGAGTTATTTCGATCATTGTCTTGGGAATCTGAAAAGGATGTTGGCCCGATGTGAGGAGGCCAATCTGGTGTTGAACTGGGAAAAAGGCCACTTCATGGTAAAGGAGCGCATTGTACTTGGGCACAAGACTTCGCAGGTGGGGCCCGAGGTTGATCGGGCCAAAGTTGAGACTATTTCTAAGCTCCCGCCGCCCACATCCGTGAAATCTATCAGGAGCTTTCTTGGTCATGCAGGTTTCTACCGGCGATTCATAAAGGATTTTTCCAAAATCGCCCGTCCGATGACCTAGCTTCTAAAGAAGGATGCCCAATTCTTTTTCTCCGATGAATGCCTGAAGGCATTCGAGCTATTGAAGGAGAAGTTGGTGAATGCCCCAATCATGGTAGCTCCCGACTGGGAATTACCATTTTAGTTTATGTGCGATGCGAGTGACTTCGCAGTTGGGGTCGTCTTGGGTCAGAGGAGAGATAAGCATTTTCACCCGATTTACTATGCGAGCAAGACCTTGAACGACGCTCAGGAGCATTACACCACTACTGAAAAAGAGCACCTAGCAGTGGTCTTCGCCTTTGACAAGTTTCGATCTTATCTCATCCTCTCCAAGACCATAGTGTACATGGACCATGCAGCTCTGCGGTATCTCTTTGGCAAGCAAGATGCCAAACCTAGACTGATACGATGGTTTCTTTTACTGCAGGAGTTTGACATTGAGATCCGTGATAAATAAGGGGCCGAAAATTTGGCGGCTGATCATTTGTCCCGTCTTGAGCATTGCGAGGGAAAAGAAGTTCGTGGGGCTAACATCAATGACAATTTTCCCCACAAGTTTCTTATGAGGATTGAGAAAAATGACGACTCCCCATGGTTTGCTGACATCGCGAACTACTTAGCCAGCGACATCTTGATCAAAGGGATGACCTTTCAGCAGAAGATAAATTTTTTTGCGGATGTCAAGTACTACCTGTGGGATGAACCCTATCTAATCAGGGTGCGCGTGGATCAGATGATCCGGCGCTGCGTGCACAGCAATGAGGCGAGGGACATCCTTCACCACTGCCACGAGGGACCTACGGGAGATCACCATGGGGCAAATAATACCGCCAAAAAGGTGTTTGATGCTGGATTCTTCTGGCCTTCCATCTTTAAGGACGCCCATGAGTTCGTGAAATCTTGTGACGCCTGTTAAAGGGCAAGCAATATTTCTGCACACCACGAGATGCCGTAAAACGGCATTCAAGGCTGCGAAGTTTTTGACGTTTGGGGTCTAGACTTTATGGGACCTTTTTTGACTTCCTTCGGAAACCGATACATCCTAGTCACGGTTAACTATGTTTCAAAGTGCGCGGAAGCGCAAGCTCTGCCCACCAACGATGCTAGGGTGGTGGTCAAATTCTGAAGAAGCTATTTGCGCGCTTTGGTGCTCCTAAAGCGTTAATCAGTGACCCGGGGACACACTTCTGTAATGCTCAATTAGAAAAAGCATTGTCCCGATATGGTGTGCAACATTGGTTTTCTACACCATTCCACCCACAAACTAGTGGGCAAGTTGAGGTCACAAACCGGGGCATTAAGCACATATTGGAGAAGACGGTAAACGGCAGCCGTAAGGACTGGTCTAAAAGACTGGATGATGCACTATGGGCCTTCCGACGGCCTACAAGACTCCTATAGGCACTACTCCATTTAAGTTTGTCTATCGGAAGTCTTGTCATCTCCCTATTGAGCTCGAGCACAAGGCATACTGGGCCTTGAAAACAGTTAACCTCGACATGGCAGCTGCTAGCGAAACAGGTTTGTGCAGATCCATGAGATCGAAGAGCTCCGAAATGATGCATATGAGAGCTCCAAGCTGTATAAGGAACGTACTAAGACGCTCCATGAGTCCCCCTGAAGGACAAGAAGGAATTCCGGGTGGGTGATCGGGTATTATTATACAACTCGCGTCTCAAGTTGTTCCCTGGCAAGCTTAAGTCTCGTTGGTCAGGTCCTTACACGGTGCGGTCGGTGTTTCCTTACGAAACAATGGAAATAGGCCATGAGGATGGCCACTTGTTCAAGGTCAATGGGCACAGACTGAAGTTGTATGTTGGTGGCCTAGTGGATAGGAGTGAGGAGGTTGTCACCCTTCACCCCAAGAATAAACGAATTCGGGGTGGTGAGTCTAGCTGAAGACTCGTAAATAAACTTAGCATGTTTTTGGGTTTTAGTTGTTTTTCTGTTTGGTTGCTTAGTTTTTTTTCAGGTTGCGGTTCGTCTTGGACGCGGGGGATGTTGGAATGCATTGCCGATCTTCAGGTACGTTAGTTCGGCTCTTTTCTTGGTAGGAGGTGTTCCATGAGTGATCCGGATCCAAGTGACATTTTTATTTGGGTTTTGTTGAATGTAAATAAATAAACTTAAAGGGAAAATAATTCTCAAAAAAAAACCAAAAAAAAACCAAAAATCCAAAATAATCGGCACTATCAACAGTGTTTTCTGGCACTGTCAGATCTGATAGTGCAGATCCACTTGCAGGCCCGTAAATCATCATCTTCTTTTTAAAACCTTCAAAAACCCACTTGAATCTCACAAGCTCACTCAAGAATCCTCCACACCTCCTTCCTTCTTTCAAGAAATCTGTTTTCTTTTCATCCCAAGCATCGTTCCAGGTACGAATCTTTCCACTTTCTCTTTGTAGTTGTTGAATATTTAGGGTTTGTTCTTCAAGTTAGGTTTTCTTTTAAGTTTTTAGGGCTTGGTCTAAATCATCCGATTCAAGCTCATTTTTCATGTATTTTATGTTGTTGTGATTCACTCTTGACCGATCTACAAAACCCCCAAGCAAAAGTGTTAAAAAATCGGGGTTTTGGGTGCGTTTTGGGGGATTTTGCAGGCTGCGGTTCCGTCACGCACGGTCGTGCCAACTATTGGTACAACCGTGCTCTTCATAAGTTGGTAATGAACTGCATCTTAAAACCCAGAAAATCATCAAGCACAATCGTGCCATCATCAAGCACGGTCGTGCCCATCATAAATTTTTGATGAATCTGGAAATCCTGCCTAGAAATTTAACAAGCACAATCGTGCCAACATATGGCATGGTCGTGCCCTTCATAAAAATTTCCAGTTTTTCCCCCAATATTCACCCAGATTCGGTCTTGCACGATAGTGCTTGAGTGTGGCACGATCGTGCTTCATGAAGAAAAACCCAGAAAACTTCATAAAATTGACATCTTCATAAAGCTTGCTGAAATAAGCACGCACGGTCGTGCCAGTCGTGCGAGCCCGTCTGTAACCCAGTTTTTGTTGATTTTCCGCATTGTAATTGCTGATTTTGTCCTATTCTTACAGATGAATCATCCGTTTCTTCGATTCAACGACAATGCCAGGGAAGGGCATTGTATTACAAAGGTTGAAAGGCTGTGGGCTCAGAGGCACTTAATCGAGCCGATGAGGACGCTTCAAACGGTCGATCTCGACCTACTCGGTCAGACCGAAAGATTTGAGGAGCTTATGACCCCTCCTTGGACCCGCCTATTCGCAATTTCGTAGCCCCAATATGTCGAGCTAGTCATCGAGTTTTTTGCCTCGTTCATATTTATCTTCCCTTGCCCTGATGTTTATGAGAAACGAGTTGTTGCTAGTTACCGTCTGGGACGGAATTGGAATCATCAATGGATCAGCAGGTTTGGACAGATACTTGGGTTATATGTGGAAGACGAGATCGACTTCGAGTTATTTCATGGCAGTCTGCAGGAATGGGAGGCTGATACGGATAAAGCAGCATTTCTTGGCTCAGATCACTGTACCGGGCTCGGCCTGGGATCCACGCGGAGCCAAGGCCACATTGATCCTTGACCCGCTGCAACGCATCATAGAGCGCGCCATCTTTCACGTAATCGACGGTCGGGGTGATAGCACTGGAAACATTACCACCCGCGACCTCTTCCACCTCTATTGCATCATTTCGGGGTCCAATTTCAATGTCGCAGTTAGTGTTGCAGAGTCCATCCAAAGGGGTATTGGGTCGACCCCCACATCGAGGATCTGTGGTAGTGCATTCGCCACCAGGTTAGCTAGGCACTATAGGATGCGGTTGGATGATCTTACCGTCGCTTGTGATTGTGGATTGCTTGATTTGGCACAGTTGACTGCCATGCATATGATTCGCAAGGTTAATGGTATCCTGAAATTGATGGATCGACTGGGTAGGATTTGGGACCCACTTCCTGAGGGAGAAAGTGATCCAGAAGAGGGCGATGTTGGTGGATCCGAGGACGTCCACATGCAGGATGCTCCAGGATTCGGGCCAGGTGAGGCTACTGGGGGAGCAGACCCTCATCTTCAGATGGGTGAAATAGGCTAGGGCTTTGGAAGGCCAAGTTGGGAGCACTTGTATGGTGGTTTTGGTGGTGGTTACGAACAGGGTGCATACGGTCCGCATGAGCCGTCTACAGTGTATCTTTGGAGAAGAATGGATGGGTTAGCGTTGGACCAGCAGACAGTACGACACGACGTGGACTTATTCCACGCCGAGCAGCATAGGCAGGGTAATTTTCTGGATGATATGTACGAGCAGAGTAGGCGGAGCTTCGATTGGCTCTTCGGATCATAGCAGCATTTGGCGAACTCGCTCAGTCATCCTTACACGCAGCCGCCGCCACACTTCACTAGGCGATCCCGATTTGACCACCGGGATGATTCCGGTCCATCAAGATCTTGCGGTCGTCCCTGATCTTGCAGCTCATGTCGTACTTTTATTTGCATTTCTATGTTTGAGGGGTGTACCATTTTGCATTGTCCTTACACTCCTCCGTTGTTGCTTCAAATTTCGTGCATTTTTATTTTAATTTAGTGGTTTAATTTTTAACAATGACAAGGGATTTTTGGGTTGGGTTGTTTATTGTGATCTTGATCATGTTTGCAAGTGTGCAGTTTTGATTTGATGTTATGCTAGTCGTTGGATGGTGCTGTGGTGCGTTGGAATGTTTCATATTACCTTCTTTCGCTCCATTCAGGCCTCTGCAACCCAGGGGAGTTTTCGTATTCCCGCTTCCTCCACTGCTATACTATTGCATTGCATTATGTTCATTTTTTGTTGTACATCATGGGCGATGTACAATTCAAGTGTGGGGAGGTGGTTAAACTTGTTGTGGTTGTCCAAAAACTATTTATAAAAAGAAAGAAACTAAAAATAATAATAATAAAACTCTCTTGAATAATCAACTCAACACAAGTTTTATATAAACGCTAAAAGTTTTTGATAAATTCGCAAAGGTGAACAAAAAGGATTTGCTCGAATAGAAGTTACCAATTAGTAATCTTTTTTGTATAAAATTGAGCATGAGAAATCAAGCAAAATTCCTACCTGTTTGCCTTGCATAGTTACCCAATACGCCCGTTTCCGTGAGTTATTTTTGAGCCTTATAGCTTTAGAATTAGTTTTGCTCATGTTTTTGCGGGCAAAGATTGAGTGCGCCGTATGACTTTTGCGATTTAGAACTTGTGTTAGGCATGCATTTCGAGAACACAAAGCAAACACATAACATAAAAATGATTGAGGCAGTTGGAAATCTTTTATTTTTAACCAATTTTAATTATCCTTACACCTAAATCATACTCTTAGTTAAACCAATTTGAGCATTTCCTTTTCATTTCATATAAACCACTAAATATCACCAATCAACCAATTTAGCCTTTTCTTTTTGAACCCACATTTTTTGTTTAAAGCCCAATCCGGTTAAGAGTAACTTGTAGGCTTTCTTGTATAGTTTATCAATTTATTAGTCATAACATCATAGCTTGGAGTTTTTATCTAAGTAGACGTACTTAGTTCCCTCTAAAGTGGTGAAAAAAAAGAAGAAGAAGAAGAAGAAGCTGTGTCAATTGTCTTTGCTAGAGCAATTTTGTGGATACATCTAAGCGGTTTGCTAGCTCTTAGTTAGTTATTTGGATAGTTTTATCTTTCTTCACTTCAAGTTAGTCGAGCCTTCGGTCTTTAGCCGTTTTAGCCACTTTTATAAATCCATTTCCACACCCTTTACCCTAGCCAAATTACAACCCACACAAGACCTCTTGATTTTTTATATGTGTTGATTAAGTGTTTAGATTTGATCCTTATACAAGCTTATGATATCGCATAGTCATTGTCTTGGCATTGAGTGTTCTAAACATACTCAATGAATTGCATGTCTCCTATATTTTAGCCGAGTGTGTGTGAACATTGCGAGGATGTAAGGTGAGCTTGTAGGGATGTCGAGATGGATCATTGCTCATAACCATATTTCATATACTTTTTGGTTTTTCTTTTATATCGAGAAATCCGTTTTGTTTTGCCCAAGTTATTTATTTGTGCTTATATAACGCTAGTTGAGATGATTGCCAAGATAGAATTTTGTTTACTTTAGTTTGTTTGAGGACAAAAAAAAGTTCAAGTGTGGGGATGTTTGATGTATAAGAATTTATACATCTTTTAACGTCAAATATTCCCCATTAATGCGGAAATTCGTCGTGTTTTCATTGATCTTGATACTCATTTGAGTTATTTGTGAAAATGCAGGTCCGGGCTTCGGCCTGGTGAAGAAACAAAGGCTTTTGGAGCAAATTGGAGCAAAAATGGAACATTTCTGCCAAACTGCCAGATATGGCACGACCGTGCCAACCCTTGGCACGACCATGCCAAGCATCCAGAAGCCGGCACTATCACCAGCACTATCATTAGACTGCACAATCCAAGCCAATCCAACACTTGGCACGATCGTGCCAACCCCAAGCACGACCGTGCTCGTGCAATCACAGGCCCTGATCAGCTAGTTTCCGAGATCAACTTAGTCACTTCCGAGTACGATATCGATAAGCACGACCGTGCCACCATTTGGCATGGTCGTACCACCTCGGGGAAATTTTAGCGGGATCTTTCCGGATTTGGCATCAAACTTGGTCAACAACTCAGAAAGGCACCTGCCACTTACCAAATGCCTAGTAGCTTAAGTACGCGAATTCAGCTCATTTGATGGGGAGTTGGAGCATTTGGGTGGATTTCTCTCTCAAGAAGCGGATCTTGGAAGCTTAGAGATTGAAGAAGGAGCCTTTAGGAGGTTGTATCACTTGATAATCCAACTCATTTTGCTAATTACCTTCTCTTAAACACTAGTATTTCACTTGTTATTCATGCACAATCCATATTACTTTATATTTGTCTTAGTTATCATGAGCCTTCTAGGCTAAACAATTGTGTTGTTTGAATTTTGTTGAAGCTAATGAACACTTGACAATATGGAAATAGATGTGGTGATTATTGTATGTTAATCTTCATGATGGTATTTAAGCAAGTTTCTTGGAATGCATGTTCATGTTTAAAGTCATTATTCTTGAATGTTTGATCATAAAAATTTACATGTAGTGTTGGAAAGCCCATGTAGAGATTATGATTATTGAATCTTGTTAGTTGTTGATTTGATTCATAGCATGAAACTACGAATGGTAATTGCTAACATGATTTGAATATGAGAATGAATTCTTGCATTTGGATTTGTAAAGATCTTATGAATGTTTATATGGATTCTATGGTTTGTGTTCATGTTGGATTGATGATTTAGGCCAAAGTTGTTGTTTAGCATGACCATGCTTGTGATTCATGTCAAGAGCTTGTTGAAGATATCATTTACTTGAAACCAAGTTAGGGTGATTAATGTGTTGTTCATGTTAGTTTTCCTTAATTTGTAGAGTTAGGAGTTTTGACAAACAATTAACTCTTTATTAAAGATTAACATAAAATTAGCAAGAGAACTTAAAGAATAAATCTTAGGTAATCAAAATGTTGTTCATTATAATTTTCTCAAGATTTATAAAACTAGGAGACCTTGAATGGAAACTTTGTTGATTCTAAGACTTGCATCACCATTAGTTTTCCTCAAAAGTTGTCATATGTTTATTAGTGGATACTTAATTCAAGCAACCTTTCTTAAGTATGGTTCTTGTTAATCCATTTAGTTAATTTTTATCCTTACATGATAGTTTAAAACAATCAAGAAATCAATTCACTAATCGAAACAGGTTTAAAAGTAACAAAGATTTAGTACTGAGACACCGAGTCCACGGATTTATATCCGGTTCTTACCAACGAACTATACTACCACCTGACAGGTACACTTGCCCTATGTGTGTGTAGTTGGTTTTAAGTAAAAATTTTTTAAAACCTAATCTGTGTGAATGAAAATTATAATAATAAAAATATATTTAATTCACACACATCAAGCAACAATGGTCCTTCTTCTTAGAATGTTTGAAATTTTTTTTCTTGTTCTGTTGATCCAATCGTATCAATTTGGTGTTGAAGTATACATATGTATAATTGTCAGTGATTTGATTCCAATTACTTTAATTGGGGTGTTCTTTTGTAGAGGTTTCTTTATTGGGTTGGTGATTGTTTCTATAGTTGATTTGGCTTTATGGATCTTTGGTTGGTGTTAGGTCCTAGAAGTGTGAGACTAACTCATCAAATATACGTAACGGACTTTGGTTGTTAACTGGGATTATTTGGGTTAGTTTGTATTAGGTTTGGATCTTTAAAGGTCATAAAGGCCATGCCTAAGGCCATGTGGGCCAAGCAGGCCCATGGGGAGCCCATGTGAGGGCATGGGCTTGATAGAGTATATAAGCTTGTTGTTTCACCAACTAGGGTAGACTTTTGGTAGAACTCTAAAGAGCCTCTATTGATAGGGACATATATGTACATATGCATTGTTTGAGGGGGAGAAAATGAGAAAAATACAAAAACATTTGGAAAAACAGAAAAAATACTAAAACATTTGACAAATAGAAAAATCCAAAAAGATTTTATTGCATCGAATGGGAAATAAAATGAATGTCCATGTGAAAGGGCTTGACTGATACATGTAGGGTGTCGTAGCTTAAAAGTCTAGGATCTAATGTGAAATGTTGATAGGCTTGACGCTCAAAAAAAAAAAAGATACTAAGTGATATAAACATAATGAACTATGTATCATGTGGGTAACATACCATCGACGTCTAATTTCATGGTCTTAAATCTTGCGTTGATAGATAGCCAACGTTTGAAGTTTTGGGTCTTTATACTGATGAGTCATCCGGGATATCAGGGTTGTCAATCTGTTGCACCTAGATTATATGCAGACCTAGGCACCATATAATTACAACTACACGAGAATGCCCGACATCAAGGAGGAGCTTGAAAACACATGACATATGGTGTATGGCAAACCTAGTGATTATACATTAGATACACGAGGCTATGCTAAACCAGTAAATATTAAAATGAAGCGAAAATGGGTGAACAATACTAATGCTTCTACTTCATGTGTAGAAAAGGTGTCAATTGCATATTTTGCTGATGACTCTTCTAGTGATTCAGCTGGAGTGTCTGGTCTTTCATCCGATAAACCAGGACACTCCTATTCTAGAAAAGTTGTTGAAGGAAAGACTAACGTGCAAGAGGCTACAAGTATGCAAACGCAAAAATCTGAACCTTTTGTTAGTGATGTAAAGGTTCAGATCATGCAACAAGAGCCGAACAAGCAGATCGGAGATGAAGAAAGCAGAAGTCCCAACGTCAAAGTCAGTCACGCTCTCCGAAATCATCTACGGACAACAATAGTCCTCAAACGGCTCGTGATGTGAAAATGCTTTTGTTAAGCCGGTAAGTAATGGAAAATATGAGAAATATGCATTTGACCGTGCTAATAAAGGTTTTGAGAAGGTTGGTGAGATTTTTGTATAAGTTTTGCAGTCTAACCAACACAAGAACAATCAAAAGAATCCACACAACAAAAGACTTCTATTAGCAACAAATACAAACACCCAAACTCATCTTCATCTGTAAAAGAATAAAGCACAGAGAGGACTTGTTTGTCATTCAGGACGTGCAAGAGCAAATCAAGCTGCTCAAAATGTCTTTCATATGAAAAGACAAACTTGCTACAACTGTGGCATTACAGGTCACATTGCTCAGAACTGCACACATAGTCCCTACATACTGTATTATGCGCAAAATCAGAAGGTTACACCAAAGGGTAACTACCATTCTAAGCCAATGATGGTATCTTCACATAAGGCAATGAAGAATGTGAATCCCAAGGTTAAACCATCTTATAGGGATTGGAATGCTGCTAAAGCTAAAAGAAAACAGCTTTAAAACCTACACAAGTTTTGAAAAATAACAAGGTTGAAAAGCCAACTGCTTTTTCTAAAGGCATCCAAGAAATCAGAAACGCCTAAACAAATTTGGAAAGCAAAACAAAAAGCAGCAACATCTCCACCCCTTGAAACGAAAGGGGACTTGTGTTTAACGAAAGTGTCTTATTTTGATGCTTTAGGAAATCCCAGGACCACGACGGCCTGGGTACCAATGTCTTACTAATCTCCTTATTTTTTCAAGAACAACCAAGGAGGAGTTGTTTGACAATCTCTTGAATGTTGATAGTGGTTGTTCCAGAGATATAACAGATAACATCTCATTCTTTCGAAAAGTTCAAATTTTTTTTTACAGAAGATATGTTTCCTTTGAAGGAGATGAGATCAACGAAAAGGTACAATTTAAATTGCATGATTTAATTTTGATATTGATTAGTCTTCAATCTAATAATGGAACGGTTAAGCTAAAACAACAAAAGTATTTTCATTTTTTTGTTTATATCTTTGTACATATGTTTTCATCATTAGGTAAATTTGGGCATAAAGTGTGATTCACAAATTTAGGGGTGGGGGACATAAATATACATATGCATTGTTTGAAGGGGAGAAAATGAGAAAAATACAAAAATATTTGAAAAAATAAAACAATACAAAAACATTTGACAAACAGAAAAATCCAAAAAGGTTTTATTGCATCACATGGGAAATGAAATGAATGTTCATGTTAAAAGGCTTGACTGACACATGTAAGATGTCGTAGCTGAAAAGTCTAGGATCTAATATGATATGTTGATAGGCTTGACGCTCAAAAAGATAAAAAGATATTAATTTATATAAACATAATGAACTATATACCATGTGGGTAACATACCATCGGCGTATGATTCCATTATCTTAAATCTTGCGTTGATAGATAGCCTACGTCTGAAGTTTTGGGTTTTTATACTTATGAGTCATCCGGGATATCAGGGTTGCCATTCTATTGCATCTAGATTATATGCAGACCTAGGCATAATCAGGATATTTGAAAAGAGCCAAAAAGAGGCCAAAAACCTTCACGGAAGACAAACTCAATTGAGGGAATTCCATGTGCTTGCAAAAGCGAAACTCGCACCAAAAAGGTATTTGCCTAACCCTCATCAGACGTTTATTGGTCACTCTGCTGTACGAATGTACTCACCTGCTACGATGAATCGTTGTGCTTACCTTGATCGCGAGGGTAGGTCATGGCATGGGACACACGGGTATTGTAGTATAATATTACCTTAAGTGTTTCAAAAAGTTGACATAATTAAAAGTTGAGCGTTAAAGTTTAAATGGACAAACATGTCAACAATCGCATAGACCAGTTTGAATAAGTTCGCGCCGAAAAGTGTTCCTTGGTTTACATGAAAACGATTTTGATCCCATTGTAATTGTATATTGTAACTATTGAGTTAGTTTCTTCATTTAGTTGTGTTTCTGTTTATTTTCTTATATTTAAAAAATAAAAAATAGAAAAACCAAAAATCCAAAAATAGAGAGTCTTATTAACATTTGACTGTTCTTGAATATTTGACTGCTCATCCAAAGATGAAAAAAATTTGAATTTTGATTCGAGTACAAGTACTTGGATATACCAAGTGTTCATATGGTACTCTCCTTGTTGCATAGAAATGTTTGCTTATAAATTTCTGAGAATTTTTCAAAACTTGATTTAGATCAAGAAACAAGGGTTGCTGAAAATTGAGATGTTGTTAGTTGTTGACAAAGCATGAAGCATCACAACAACGAGAATCCTCCTCTCGCAATCTTTTGGTAAAAGATGTTTCAAGCAAAGAAGATCGAGATCCTTATATGAAGCTAACCGCGAGAGTAGACGAAAGAGAGCAAGTGCTGAGAGTTTAGAAGTCAAGAACTTCCACAACATCTACAGCATAGCGACAACCATAGACTCTGTTGAAGACGTTGCTGAATTCATGCCATGAAAACAATTTGATGCATCAGTCTAGGGGGTGATTGTTAGGTCCTAGAAGTGTGAGACCGACGCATCAAATATACCCAACAGACTATGGTGCAAACTAGATTGTCTGTATTAGGTTTGGACCTTTATAGGTCATAAGGGCCATGCCTAAGGCCTTGTGGGCCAGGCAGGCCCATAGGGAGCCCATGTGAGGGCATGGGCTTGATAGAATATACAAGTTAGTTGTTTCACCAACTAGGGTAGATTTTGGTAGAACTCTAGAGAGCCTCCATTGATATAATTCTAGAGAGAGAGTGAGAGAGGTGAAGAACTTGTATCAAACGGTTTTGCTATTTGATAGTAATATAATCGTATGCAAGTTTGAAGTGATTCGTGTTTTATTCTCATTTATCTGGATCTTCTTATTTTTTGGTTTTTCTTGGATATCACCAAGTTTGGATTCCGCCCATCATCTTTGATTGTTTTATATCGTTGTTAGATCCGGATTCTTACAGTTGGATTTGTTATATTTTTTCTTATTGTTCGTGTATTTCATAATTATTGATTTAAATTCTATTGCCCTATGTAAATTGATTAGTTTCTTAGTTGGATTAAAATTTTATTTTTCAAGTCTTGAGGTCTGATTACTACAAATTGGTTTATGGAGGTGGGTCGTGGTGTGTGAGGATTTGTTATCCAATGATAGCTTAGGTCTAATCTGTGTAACCTAGTCCATAACGTGTGGAATCTATTTTAGTTTAGGTGACAAATATAATAGGATTACTTTTAAATCATTGTTTCCTTAATATCGTAAACGTTTACAATCTGGAAACACTCGAACAGAGCTTCGCCCTCTCGTTCACAAAACAATACTACTAACTCAAAGACCACACACATATTTATAGGACATGTTACTCCGTGCGGACTATAGACTCTATCTCCGTACGAACTAAACAATGACACCTTTGTATGAAGTGACTTTGAACATCCTTCGTACGAAGTAACTACTTCGTACGAATTAACATACAAACATAAGAAATCTAACAATTTGACCTATTATAGACATTGACACAACTCGTAGACGTTGGCAGCAGACATATGCACCAACAAACTCCCCCTTGGATGTTGTCGCAGTCTCGATCGGTCTTCAGTCTTCGAAAACATCATAACTTTAAACTTTAACACCCAAAGAAATTATTTCTTGTCTTCCGTCTCTCTCCACTCCGAATAGGCGTTTGATCAGTTTGAGGAGCCCATTTCATCAGTTTGAACCTGAATTTGAAGCCTTTTTTATTGTTTCATCAATTTTTCTTCTTTTCTGACATTTTGATATACTCCTTCCATTCCAACTCTCTCCATTTCGATTTCCACATCTTCCCAGAATTGGTATCATGAGCACAGTAGACATTTAATGACACCTTGATACTACATCGCTTTTACTTTATCCTACATTTGATAACAAATCTTATTGTAAAACAAACATTCCACATCTTTTTCAGCTAGATTAACTAACCACGTGGGATCTAGAATTCGTATCGCTCTCCACACGCCATCTTCTTTCAGAACTATCACATCTTCACCTGTTCCCGAATCACACTGCCGCCATTTAAAATATTCACTAAAATCCTGTTCAACCTTCATTAGTGGCATATTCTTCATAGCTCGTGGTCGTTTTACAATCAACGCCACATCTCTTTTTTTGTCACTAGGTCGATCTTTATAATCTTCTTTGGATAGTGTGGCTTCCAGTTAGGAAAATGATGTCTTGCTTCACACCTGATGATTCTCCCCAATTTTTTATCGCCTAGTTTCATCTAGAAATTTATCATCTTCATTTGACATAACTCCTGCACGTCCCACCACGACAGAGTTTTAATATCTAGTAAATATCGGAAGTATTCTATTCCGAATTCTCTTTTAATAGCAAATACATTCAATTCTGGCAACCAACCCTAGCTTAGAATATCTCCTAAAGATTTGTCTTGATTTCTTATGAAGAAAGCCAATGGTCGTTGAAACTTTCTTTCTTTTGGTAATTCTTTAAACCACGTCTTCTGAGCTTCCATAATCTCTTCCTTATTGAGCCTCGGAGACTTTCCATCTTTCACCGTCTCTTCGATCTTTCTCTTCAACAAATCATTCTTCTCTTCGTTAAACATCTCTTAGAATATTGGGAAGTCATCTGTACCTTCACCAGAATATTTAGCTATTTCATCATAAGATTCATCCTCCATGACAACATTGTCAAAATCATCAGCATCCTCAACATATTTGTAAACATAATCTTATGGTTATGCAATGTTGATATTGTTCAGTTCTTCTTCAAAGTCAAACTCGAACAAACTGTCATCTATACCCATCATGTTCGTAATATCCTCTTTATAGTAGTTGTGAACAAACTCTCCTTCCTCTACTCCATGTTCCAGATAGATCATCTTATGTTGTATTGCAGGAACATCCGTTAGTGGGGTAACGTGTGTGAAGATTCCTGTATTCTCTTCATCATGTATAGTGTCACCTGTCTCCCCCTTTCGATGAGAATCATCTTCCTGATTTGCATTGTGTTTGAGAACTCATCATAATCAAAAGTATCAGCGAATTTTGCTTCATATACCACCAACCATGTACCACCTTGAGTGTTATCATCATCATCACCTTTGTCATCATCATCATCATAATCTGCATCATCAATATCCACATCTTCATCATCCTTATTGTCATCAATCTATTTTTCTTTCTCATGTTCTTTCTTTTTCTCTATCCTTTCCTTTTTCTCTAAATACTACGGAACATCTTTAACAGGACCAATCAGCACATACTTTGTGATATCTATTTCTTCAACCTCTGTCTCAGTCAGTGTTTTAGAAGAATTTACAACTTCAGGCTCAAGTTTAGGTTGAGTAACAACTAGATCATCAATTTTACCCTTGCCCTTATCTGCATTTGCAGCTTCAGCATCAGCAGCAGCCTTTCGAGCTCTTTCTTTAGTTCTAGCTCTAACTTCATCTATCTCGATCGGATCATACTCAGCATCAAAGTTAATTCCAAACCTCCTTGTAAAGAACATCAAATTTCTTCGCATTCAATATCTTTTCTACTTCAAGATCATTAACCACTCTGTGAAGACGATCATTCTCTGATATAACACTTGCTAACATTGACAATAACTACACATTTTCATTGTCTACATTCTTGACTTTGTTTTCCAACTCTTTTACCTTCTCATTATCTAGAAACTCTAAGTTTATATCTTCCATCGACTTGAAATTTGGAAATGGAAAATCATCATCGAAATTATGCTCAGCTTCTCTATCAGTAGGACCTGTAGGATGAGATTGTCGTTGTTGTGAAGATTGAGGAGTTGTTTGTTGTTGTCTTGGTGGTGATGGTTGTTTTGGTTGTGACGGTGGTTGTTGCGGTTGTGATGATGGTGGTTGTTCCGAAGTAGTCGGTGGATTTTGAATCGATATCACATTCTCTATATCAGCTTAAACAGTTGGCTTCTCCTTTTTAGTAACCAATGGCCCAGCTCCAGCAGTTGTTTTCTTCAAATATTTTCTTCTTGATTTCTTTGCTGACGGAGACCCTGTTTTCTTCGTTGTAATATATGTCGCCTTGCTCTTGAATCTTTTCACTTTCTTTGGCGGCAAATATAGTTCATCATCATTAGTAGAAGTTTTTTCTTTCTCTTTGCAGCCTTTTGTTCCACCATCTCTCTTGGATCATTCAATGCTCTTTTTGTAAATGTATTATCTGGATCACTTTCAGTCTCTTCTGAATCAGCATCATTTCCACCTTCAAAATCTTTCTTCTCAATATCTCCTGCAATCTCTGTTGTGTTTTCTGTACTTTTTTCACCCCTTTCATGATCTAAGGTAGCAGAGAATACTTCGGTTTCAGTATTTTAGTGCACCTGTTCCTCTTCTTCAGAACTTTCATCAACAATCATAGTTGCATTTTTTTCTGTTCTCGCTTTCTTTTTGCTGTTTGTTTTTTATTTTTCTTTTCATCAACCTTTTTATACCATCTGCTTCTCTTTGCCACAAATCCTTTTAGATGTTCTTCTTCATCGTTTTCTAGAATTACTTTCATCCTTTCTCCATTTAACTTCTAGTGGTGCAACATAATTTCTATCTTTTATACACCCTAAAAACTTTCTACTTGGAGGAACAGTTAATAGATAAAGATATTGATTCAAAAGATCCAATGATAGATCCGTCATATGTTCAAGAGACAATTCCTTAGTCTCTTCTTTCACGAAGTTTGGAAATTGATCGTCAAGCATCATTTGTACGAATCTTGGATATTGTAAGAACTTCTCTTTTGCGATATTGGCTTTCATCTACTCAAATAATATTCTTGTGAAGTATAAGGCAGATTGAGAGTTAACGCCGCTATCATGCATATCTGGTAGTCTAGTATCACATCAAAACCACCCTTTCGATGACTCAAAGCATGAATCACTGAATGAACAAAAAATTTGTAAGGCCTTCCCAAATAAACTTTCATAAAGTTCATTTCATTCACATGCCCAGTATAACCCATCCTGTAAAAAGCGTTTCACCATCCTCTCTAAATAACCTGTTGGATAATTGTCTTCATCTTTGAAATCTAACACTATCCTAATTAAACCTTCAGTGATGAATATTTCTTTATCCTCATTCCTAATTCTATCAAACGAGCAAATAGCTGGAGGGTCTGGTATAAACTTTGCATTATCTCAGAAGCATTGCACATGTGATCTGTACGCTTTGTGTTGGTCCGTGAGCGCCTTCTTTATAGGAATATGATCCAGGAAATCCAATATTTTCTCAAATAGTTTCATCTATAGTAATGTCGAGTCAAGCACACAATAGATATTGTGCTTTGGTTCAAAACTCGTAGCTTTCGTCTACAAAAATTCAAGAAAAAAAACTTAGTCGAAAAATCAAAACTTTACAACTTTGGGGCAGCGGAGGTATCAACAATTACCTACTTACGAAGGTATGTTACAAAAACAAATTTCAACAACATGTTATCTTCATACGAAGGTATTTTCAACCTTTAAACACAATTACCTTCGTACGGAGGTATCCAGTTTACCTTCGTACAAAGGTGGTTATCTCCGTATAAAAAAATTGAAATCAAAGCATTGATTTTGATGATTTTAGCCAAATTGATAGTTATAACTATGACTGAAAGTGCGATTTACACATATGTGAATGCAACTTGAACTTTTAATGGTTCATTTGGTCAGATGTACGTTTTTAAGTTTTGAGCCGATTATGTTCGATTTAACTCTGATTTGTCCAAGATTTAGCTTCACCATTGTTCGTGGTGTGCAAATCAAAAACTACAATGAAATTTGGGTAGCACTTCGTGGTTTTGAAAACAAAATCTCTCAAAGTCTTTCTTGTGTGGAGTAAAATTGAAAGCAGTGTATGATTCTCTTTGTATGAAGGAACCTATATATAGGTTTTAGAAATTATCTTCGTACATGGGTGATATGTTTACCTCCGTACGAAGATGTTCCTTCGTGCGAAGTAAATCTTTGTTTTTTCAATTTTTCAATTTCTTGAACATTCTACCAGTTTTAACAACCCACTCAGTTAACCAAATCTAAGTTAATGACCCTTGTTACATGATTTGTCTACCAAGTCCAAGTTAATGACCTTGGTTAAACACTTTTTCTCATTTCTGATAAGCTTCCAACCCGTTGTTCTCTAGATTTCGTTTAGCATTCAACAGTTTTGGATTTTGAAGATCAGTTTTCCATCATCGACGGTCGAAAACAAGATGAAATAAAATCTTTTTGATGTTTCCAAAGTTTATGCTAAAACACATTAAAAATATTTTTGGGTTTTTGAAATGAAATAGCTATGTATAAACATATTTATAGACATTTTTGTGAGTTTACGTTAGAGGATCAAATCAGTTTTTGAGACATATCACTAGTACCGTTGATCTTGATTAAGCTTTAAGTTCTAAACAAATTCACTTAGATTGTAAGTATATTGGTCCACTTAAACTTCTACACATTGCTCATTTTTTCAAGAATGGTAATTAGATGTCTTGAAAGTTGACTTAATAGTGTTTCCCGCCTCAGAATATACTCCCATATCAAAATTACCAAGATTACATCTTACATGAATATAACTACTTGATATCTATAATTAGGGTAATGCGATGCCTTGAGAGCTCAAGTTAGAACCACCGTACAGACAAAGAGATGAAGGCTCGACTTAGTAAGTGGTGTTCCATATTTGGAATCTTTTGACTACACATGTCAGATCTTTCAGATACTTTCAATTTTAATGCAGTTTGAGATTTTAATTGCAACGCATTCTACAAGTTTTAGGCCATTGCTTATGCAAAATCAGAAGAACTTGTATAATACCCCAGATATCAAATATTTATAAAGACCTAGTATCTCAGAACTCTGTAATTTCTCAAACGAAATTTCGGTTTACTAAGACTATATATCCAAGAGATGTTAACCCACTAATTAAGAAGTTTTTCTTTATGTTTATATCTCGAAACAATTTACTGAATATGCGAAGTCTACTTGCACATCATTTGTGAGACCTGCTTAAACATTTTGACATTACATTGCTTTAGCATACTGTGATAGTCACTGATGTACTATCACTTCCTCTTTTTTACACGGAAACTCTTTTTATATTTTTCATGTTTTTGTACATTTTCAATTTTTTATATGTTTTTGTATTTTTCACAGCATATTTGTCCCCTAAAATCAAAAATATTTTTGATTTTTGGATTTAAAGAAAGAAATTGAAAAAAAAAACTTTAACCAACCGATGAGGATTACATGAAATCGTCATCCATCTCGTCTTCGACCTCTTTGTCCCCCCTGATGTCAGATCTTTCATCCCGTTTAATTTCAAAGATATTTAAATTTTGATCTGTCAAACGGTTTTGTATAAAAGTCTGCTTTGTGTTCATCAGTGTGGATTTTCTCAACACGAATCAACTTTTTCTTGTAACAGTCACGAATAAAGTGATGTCGTATTTCTATATGCTTTGTTTTAGAGTATTGAACTGGATTTTCTGTTATGTTAATGGCTGCTTCGTTATCTAATATATAGGCGTGTCAAGAAACTGCAATCCATGATCTCTCATCTATTGTTGTATCCAGAAGATTTGGGAACAACAATTGGAAACTGAACGTATTCTTCTTTACTAATAGAGAGAGAGACTGTGGTTTTCTTCTTGCACTGCCATATTACTAACCGTGCATCAAAGAACTGGCAACCAGCAGTTGTAGATTTAGCATTTAATTTGCAAACACCCAAAGTCAGAGTCGGAATATCCTGCGAGTTTGAAGTCGTCGGTGCGAGGGTACCACAAGCAAGTGCTTGGACAACCCTTAATGTATCGAAGGATCCTTTTAACGATCATCAGGTGCGACACTCTGGGACTTAACTGGTGGCATGTGTAGTGGCATGTTGGATACATGATATCCGGTCTCGATGTTGTAAGGTACATTAAAGAACTGATAATCAAATGATATAAAGTTTCATCAATCTTTTCTCCAGCTCTATCTGGTTCGATGTCGTGATTCTTAGCTAATGGGCTTGACATTGTTGATGAGTCAGACATCTTGAATTTCTCAAAACGCCGTTCACACATTTTATCTGATGTATAAAGATTCCATTAGGTAGTTGATCAAACTGAAGTCCTAGAAAGAACTTCATCTCCCCCTATAGACCTCATTTCGAATTTATTTTTCATGACCTTTTCAAATTCTTTGCATAATGCATCATTTGTTGAGCCGAGTATAATGTCATCCACATAAATTTGTATTATTAGAATGTGTCCATCCACTTCTTGTGTGAAGAGGGTGCTGTCTATAGTTCCTTAAATAAAACCATTGTCCAGGAGATGCCGTGAAAGCGTCTCATACTAGGCTCTCGAGGTCTGATGTAAGCCGTAAAATGCTTTATCGAGCAAGTAAACTTTATTTTTATGCATTGGATCGACGAACCCCGGTGGTTGGCCGACAAAAATCTCCTCTTTCACCTTGTCGTACAAGAACGCGGATTTGACATCCAACTGGTACACTTTGAATCCCTTCCAGGACGCGAATGCGAGGAAGATGTCGATTGCTTCTAGTCTAGCTACAAGAGCATAAACTTCTGTGAAGTCTATTCCCTCTTGCTTAAATAAATCCATGAACAATGTGTCGAGCTTTGTTACGCACGATTACCCCTCTGTTATCCTTCTTACACTTGAAGATCCACTTTGTATTTATCTTCTTGTGGTCTTCTGGCAGATCAACGACCTTCCACACACCAAGTTTATCAAATTGAAAGAGCTCTTCCTGCATGGCGTTCATCCAGCTTTCTTCTATCAAGGCTTCCTTGTATGTCTTCAGTTCAACCTGTGAAATAAAACATCTAAATGGTGAACCGAATTTGTAAAGGTGCAAATTTTGAATAAAAACAACTTAAGCCATGGTTAAATTGGTGACATGCTTTGCAAATCTCCAATTATAGATTCTGGTGGGTGGTATGACTGTGTCCTTGGCATAACTTCATTGGATATGTCACTTCGTGTTCTAGATTTGTAATATTTTGTTCAGCGTTCTGATTAACTAAAGATGCTTTGTTCTGAGCACTCGTTCCCTCAGCTTGATTGTTCGAGCAAACTTTGAATCTAAGCTTCACCATCATCAGAAGTAGATCCGTCATCGCATATGTCGGTTTAGCATCAGATTCAGAATCATCAAATTGATCGACGTGGGAGCTATGTCATTCATGTCTAGGTCTGTTGTGGGATCATTTGTTCCAGCAGTCTGTGATGCAAGATCTTGAGAACTCGGGCCTGCTTCACATTATGAGTACCAACATGTGTCTGAGTTACCACTATTGGTCTCGGAAACTTGTCAGGATCTGTTATCCAATGATAGCTCAGGTCTAATCTGTTAACCTAGTCCATAACATGTGGAATCCATTTTAGTTTAGGTGAAAAATATAACAAGGTTACTTTTAAATCACTATTTCATTAATATCGTAAATGTTTACAATCTAGAAACACTTGACAAGCTTCGCCATCTCGTTTGCAAAACAATACTACTAACTCAAAGATCACACACCTATTTATAGAAAAGGTTACTCCGTGCGCACTAGAGACTTTATTTTCGTATGAACTAAACAATGACACCTTCGTACGAAGTGACTTTGAACTTCCTTCGTACAAAGTACTTCGTACGAAGTAACATTCAAACATAAGAAATCTAACATTTTGACCTATTGCAGACATTGACACAACTTATAGACGTATGCAGCAGACATATGCATCAACAGGGTGGTACAATCTAGAGATGGTTACGATGGTGTTTTGGGGGTGATAAGCATCCACAACTAAACAATTTAACCAAAACCCGAATAATAAGGAAACTGGAGATGGTTAGCCGGTAGTTTTGGTGGATAATAGTGGTGGTGGGGATGATGATGATGATGGTGGATGGTAGAAATAATAATGAAACCACAAGGGCACATACTATAAGAAAAAAGGGTTTGGGTTGTGAGATTATTATTTTGCCCCTGAAGAAGATAGTCAAACAAACAGTAGTGGACTGAGGGGGGCATACTAGAGAAAATGTAACCAGGGGGAAACATATTGCAAAAAGAAAAAGAAAATGTAAGGGAGGCAAAGTGCAAGTGCCTCCAAACCCACAAGGAGACAAATTACAGTTTATTAGAAAAACCCTTTATATATGGTCCTATATATATACACACACATATATATATACACACATATATATTCATACATATATATATAGCAAAAGTGCACAAGTTTTATATCAATTTACACCTACTTCCTATTAAGTTTTGTTAAAGAAATATTTAAAATAGGCTTACTTTGTTTATTTTTTATTTTCAGAAAAAAAAATGAAAGACCAATGGAAGCAAATTCAAGCCAAAAACAAAAGAAAATGGAGAAAAGTTGTCTAGACACCCTAATGTCTCGAACCAAAAAAGTGCCAACACCTACATAAGACCCAAGAGCAAAGTCTAGATAGGAAAAGACCAGACATGCCCCGTGCCCTGAAGGAGCGCCCCATGTCTCTTTATTAAAAGATAAAAGTTGAATTCTAGAAGATTTGGGAGATCCAAAGGACCCACAAAGTTGACCACGTGCCATGTCTGGTAGACAGGGCATGTGCCTCCCTAATCGGCTACAAGTTCATCTTGCCAGACATGGCTCATGCCTTCTAGGCACGCCCCGTGTATGGGTCTCCAACGGGCTATAAATACAGGGCCAAAGCCACCATTTTCGCTTGCTCATTCTCTCCTCTCTTCTCCCAACACATTTCTGTTCTACCACTATCTTTAATCATTGTAATCATTAAGAAAAACACAAGAATCATTAGTGTAATCAAGCTTTTGATGATTAATATTATCTTTTCATGTTTGACGAAAAGTAGTTCCATAGCCAGTCTTGGCTAGACTTCTTGAGGGTGTTTGGGGAAACTTACCCCCTTGATGGGGAGTTAACTAAGGAAAACCATGGATGAATAAACTATGTGTTTGTGTGTGTGTGTGTGCTAATGACTTTGATTAATTAATAATTTATTAAAAATGAGTGAATATTAGCATCGCCATTGACTTGAGTCATTGGTATTTCGGCTTAACCCTTAAATCTACCTATATCTTATGGCGCCATTGATTTGGCTCGTACATTTTCTAAGTTTATGTATATTGAAAACATGTTGATTCTATGACCGGAGGTTAAAGTTTTTGGATAAGACTTTGGGTTGGTAAGCTTTTGCCTTTACACGATGCTAGTACCAAAGCATAAAGGACTTGGTTTTTATAAAAGAAATTACCCCATAGGTGAATTCACATCTCACCGAAGGACTCATAGTGACAAATGATTTAAATCCCTTAAACTATCTAATTAACTAATACTAAATCATAGTGGTATACACTTTCCTTGTTGATTGTGAGGTACCATTATGGTTTGATGTCACACCCTAACCGATGGCGGAAACATCAAGGCGAGACGTAATAGATTGTTCAAAGATGTCATAGTACTAAATTTGCAAATATATATTAAGATTCAAAATTTTATTTTCATATAATCAAATCAAACATTACATTGTTCAAAAAGGAAATACAAGAATTGGAAATTTCATAACTAAAACATCAAAATTTCATAGATAAATTAGGCGAGTATCTAAATCCACCTTTAGTAGTTTTCATGTGATAGCATCTCAAATGTTTCTTGCAACATGTATAAAATATCCGTCAACACAAAATTGTATCGGTGAGCATACTAGTTTGTTTACATAACATAGATAGAATAAATCACAAATCCACATGTTTATTTCATACTAAATTATGTATCGTACTAGCATGCAAAAGCTAAAAATCAATCCAAGGTTTGGCACTAGCGTAACCTTATCATCGAGGCAATTAAGGCTGTAAAGAATAACTTAATAAGGACCCACAGAATGGGGCGGTTTGCTAATCCGATAGCACTATACATGTTAGGGGAGGCTTGCAAGGTTAATGATAGATAGCTAAGCATAAGAATAATCTAGCATGTATTCACAAATAGCATAACAAATAAGCATGTTTAAGGATAAAGTGTTTGAATAAGTGTGTTTGTATGTGTGTGTCTGTGTGTTTAGTATGGATACATGTTGCAACCAAAACAGTGTTTAAGAGTAAAAGGGTCTAGTATGAACTCCCAGTTTTGTGAAGAAAATCAACAAAATGCGAGTGAACGATTTAAGAGGATGGAACACCAAAGTCACCCTAGGAGGTAAAAAAGGTATATGAGTATAAGAATTTTGGAGAATGGAATGTAAATGGAAATTACAACTATGAAATTACATAAAAAACATATCCCTTCTTAGACACTTATTTGGATATTATTATTAGTTTGTGTTTTTCATGAGTCCTATCACTCATTAGAAGTCCAAAATAGGAATCCAAGACTTTGGATATTCTCCACCTTAACACATAATATTAAACCATGAGGTGGTTTATATTATAGCTTGGTTTTGGAGTCATTATTATTTACATAGTCAAGTGTTTGAGGTAGCGTAATCCACAAACCTCAAGGAGTGTTCACCATTGCACAATATCACCAACATAGTTGATGATTCGAATGGTTCATGAGTACAAGTAGGGAAATGCATAGTTTAACAAGCACGTGAGGTATAACCAAGACAAGTGCTTCCAACATTGCTTAATTGGAGACTTGGTGTGGTTTCACTCACTTTATTGTTTGTAGGTTACTTAGAGACTAACAAGAACATTAATGGGAGGATATGAACCTGAAGTTTCTGAAATTAAACCTTAACACAAGTCCCTCAACATAGACCTTGTTGGTGACTTGGTTTGGTATGCAAAAGTTCCAAGAAACAAATAAAGATATAACATGTATAAAAAGTTTAATATAAATCCGAACTTCAACCTCAAAAATGGTGGTTTACCACACTTTTATACCTTGGTAAACAAGTGCCAGTACTCCTAGAGGGGTTCCGAGGAAGGGGAAGAAGAAAAGCAAGAAGAAAATGCAAGAACAAAGCTCAAAAGTCACTATTTTGATGCTTGAACTTTCTACCAAGAGTGAAAGAGTTTGATGATTAGAGTGTGTTTGAGAGAGTGCTTGATGTGTGGAAAGTGTTTAGGAGGTGTTAGGGGTTGGTATTTATAAGTGTGATTAGGGTTTGGATGTTAAATGAGGTGGCTAGGAGTTAAAAGGAGCGAAAATGACTAAATTCGCGAATTGGCTGCATTTTAGCTATAACTAGGTCCCCTGTGAACTGCAAGGAGGGTCATACGGTCCGCAAGGACCTCTAATCCTTCAAACTTTTCAGCTTTGCTCCTTAGGTTTGGTTTGTGTGTTATTTTGTTCAATAAATTTTAATATTTAGCATGTTTTGCATATTCAAAGGTGCATGCAAGCATGTATAATAATAAAGCATGTATAAATAGTATTCCAAAGGAAAGTATAATTTCCATGTATGGTTTGGTTTTTACATTAAAAGTGAAATCGTGAATGTTTACGTGTTATGCAAGTACGATTGGGCAAAAATAATACAAAATATGATTTTCCATTATGATCAAGGATTGAAATTAAAATAAGAATTACTTTAATAAACGGAAAAGAACGAAAAAATACGGAACGTTAAATTTGATTCCGGCCTTAAGTGGCGTTTCCATACTGATTAAAAGCAATAGGTTCGATTGTGTTAGAATCTCGACCCAAGTACTACACAACCTTATGCATTAAGAAACACAACTCCTCGTCGGACAATCGAGCCCTTGTTACCCCATGGTCAAAATTAGTTAACGAAGCATCAAGTGGTACATTGATCCTAAACAACCCTTTTTCTTTTTATTTATCACTACATTTTTGTATACCTCTTCAATTTTATTTTGTGTCATTTTTAGACCTTTAACTTTTCGTTTGACTAAACACTAACGAAGACTCGGTACTAAAACTTGTTGTATCCTTGGACGACCTCGGTATCTTACCATCGTTATATTACGTCAATGATGGGTGCGCTTGCCCATTGTGAAGTGTAGTGTGATAGTATTTTATCGAGTTTTTATAAATATTAAAACTTTAACCAATGCACAAAAGGAATATAAATATACCATGTTTTATAAGCACGCCTGTTCACGTCATATATGTTGTACAAGAGAGCCAATTCATACGAAGTGTGTGAGACGTTCAAAGATAAGGGTACTATAGAAAAAAATTTGTATTGTTGACTCATAAACCCACTTCTCCCACGATTTCAAAGTGGCTATAACTTTTTCATATAATAATATTCTCTTAAAAAAGTTAAACCACATTAACGAGCATTTCATTCTCTATAACTTTTTCATATGATAATATTCTATAGTTTTTTTATTTATATTTTTTACGGGATACGTGATTACACATTGATATAAATCATTACGTGATTACATATTCAATAATCAATAATGAGAATTTAATTGTTTTTACTTTATTACATGATTAAATCAGTAATAAGTAGCACTACGTGGTTATTATAGGTTGATTGGCTAATGTTTTGTATCACATTTATACTTAATACCTGGTTAGACCTGAAATATTAGGCATTCCTTGAAATATTATGTAGTCTATGTTTTGTTTTGTTATTAAAGTTATGGTTAGTATGTAAATGTACTAACTATTTTCACATAAATATCTATAATGAAATCACATAATAGGTATTCAAAATCACGTAATCACGTACTAATACATAGTCAACTATTGTTATGTAATTGCATACTAATACAAAATAATGTAATGTTACACTTGTTTTAAGAATAAAATGCATTTTACTTAATTATGTACTAGAACATAATCACGTAACATTATAGATTGTAAAACAAAATTGAGAACTATAGCAATAGCCTACTCAAATTAAAGATAATGAAATGCTTATTAATACGGTTAAAAAAATTAAATTATTGTGATATGAAAAAAGTTATAGGCATTTGAAAATCATGGAGGGAGTAGGTTATGAGTCACCAATATTGGATCTTCCTGTTTTGCTATTTCCCCACGTGTATTTGTTGTTTTGTGTCACGAGAATTATACATATGGTGACCACTTAGTCTCAACCATTATATTACTTGATCAAAGGCAAAAACATTCCCTTACACTTTGTACGAATTGTCTCTCTTGTATATGAACCTTTGCCAGATATACAGGGGTTGGAATCTGTACAAAAGAGAAATTTTGTGTGAAGGTCTGAAGCCACAATGATATAACCAGTACTTCAAGCTAGTGGTATAATCATCAATACGCAACTACATAGTGGGAGTACGTAACCTATAGTGGTATGTATTTAATTAATGGTACATAATCACATAGTGTATATAAAATCATGTAACATTTTGTAATAACGTAGTAGGTATGCAAAAGTCATGCAACATCATAATTGTTCTGAATATAAGACATACAACATAATTACATAACATGTTAATTTTATTAATTAAAATACTATAGCAATACTCTACTAAAATAAAAAAAGAATAAAATGTTCGTTATTATGGTATATGTGTGTGTGTGTGTGTGTGTGAAAGATAAAAAGAAAACCCTCTTGAGTTGAGAAAACTCAAGAAAACCCCATGTCACATTTTATTTTTTTCTAAAAAAATAGGGAATGTAACATTAATGTACTTGAACACTTTTATAAAAAAATGTTCAAAATTTGTATGTTATATTTTTTTGGACACATATATTATGTAACATGAAATTTTTAACATTTTCTAAAAAATAAATTATTCGGCGTTTTTTGTGTTTCTTTTATAAAATGTTCAAATATATGTATATTACATTTCTTATTTTATTTAGAAAAAAATAAAAATGTTAAATGTGGTTTTAACAAAGGTTTTTTTATGTTTTTTTAACTCAAGTGGGTTTTCGTTTTATCAATCCCATATATATATATATATATATATATAACATATATATATATATGGGAATGTTCATTTGAGAAGAAATTTAATGTGAGAAGAAAAAGAAGAAAGAGCATAATGGTAAAACATTAAATAGTTTATAACTTCTCTGATTAATTATGTTGTTTCTCATTAATAAAACAAAAACAATATTATCCTACACATTTCAAAATTTTTCCTACATATGTCTTACATTTACCGGAATTGATCATACACACATGTAGAGTTACCGTACACATTTCAAAATTTATCCTACACATGTCGAAAATTGTCCTACACCATAAAATATTTTATCTTCAAGGAGTATATGAAAAAAATGAGTTACAAGTTTAATTAATTAGCTAATTAATGACAATTATAGATTTATCTATATGCCATTTTTCATAACATTAAATACATACATTAAATGAAGTAAATGCAGAATTTCTATTGGTTTAAAAGTTATTCTTTTTATTCTTACAATTTTTTCTTCTCATTTGAACTCTCCACTATATATATATATATATATATGGGTGGGGTTCCTTTACAAAGTGTGTTTTTTTCTAAAAAAATGTAAGAAGTGATCATGACCATTAGATTAGGGTAATTAATGGATGGCATTAAATGAGTGGTAAAATTGTAATAATTATTTTAATTAAATTAATTGATTTCTTAGATTATGGGTATACAAGTAAATGAAGTGCGCCTTAAATTTAGGAACCCACATGCCAGTCACTTGCATCTTTCCCCCGTCTTTTTAAAACGTCAATAACTTTTTTGTACGTTATTTATTTTTCAAAAAAAGATACACTATAATCACGAGCGTTTTTTACTTATTATATGAGTATCATATTGCTACATATACTAAAAAAATATGTTTCAACTAGTTGATATGTTTTACCAGTTATGCTATGTTTTATATGATAGCTGATAGTCCAGGAACCGGCGGGATTAGACGAAAGTTTGGGTAGATAAGAACTAATTCGGTAGAATGTTATTAAGTACGGAGTAGAAACAGAACTCGAATGATTCCATTCATACCAAAAGAGTATATATCTTTACAAGGTGGAGAAATTGGAAATTTCTCTAGCATTTCCCCTTTGTGAACTCCAAAACTTATCAAACTATGAACACACGACACTATATATAGGCATGTTACCCTCGTGCGAACTGAGCATTTTACCTCCGTACGAAGTGGATACCTTCTTACGGAGTGACTACTTCGTACGAAGTAACATATATACACATCTCTCGTTCGCTCTTAAGTTATGTGTTCGTATCTCATCTATACAATGTTCAACACTACTCTATCTAGCCTATTCTTTTTTTGTCGTTTCATATCCTTGCAAGACTTTCTTTTATTACGTAATTGTAAGATTCTTGTAATCTTTAATATGAACCATTAAATTGCAAAATCAAAGCTCCACAATCCTTCCTATCCTTCACACATTTTTTTCGCTTTGTATATGATCCAATCCATATATATAGTATAGTATAGTATAGTATAGAATAGTATAGTATAGTATGTATGTTAAGTTATAGTAGTTAGTATATTATAAGTAATATGTATAGTATAGTTTATATGTAATTGTATTAGTATAGTAAGTTTAGTATAGTTAATAGAACATATATTGATAGTATAGTGTTGTACTAGTATAGTTTAGTTATAGTATAGTATAGTCTAGTATAGTATAGTATAGTAGTAGTATAGTATAGTATAGTATAGTATAGTATAGTATAGTATAGTATAGTATAGTATAGTATAGTATAGTATAGTATAGTATAGTATAGTATAGTATAGTATAGTATAGTATAGTATAGTATAGTATAGTATAGTATAGTATAGTATAGTTAGTAAATAGAATATGTTGATGCAGATGTCTATAGCCTACGTCTTAGGTAATATCGTGTATGTAATAAGGCTTCGGTGTTAGATTTTATGTTGAAAATGTATGTAATAGGTCACTTCATATGAAGTGTCCAACTCGTATGAAGTGGCAAGGCCAACTCGTACGAAGTGTGTATGTCTATAAATAGGCGAGTTATGCTCTTGAGTAGCTAGTTGTTTTGTTGACTAGGAAGGTGAAGCCTTGTCCAGTTTATCTCATAATTGTAAAATGTTGAACGATATTAATGAAATTGAGCATTCAAACAATAACGATCATATTGTCACTAGTGAATCATAAACTCCGCATATATTGATTAGATTTCAAGTTAGGTCCTATGCTAATTTGGATGAGCCAATCCTACAAGTGGTATCACAGCCAACACCTCAAGTACAACAGAGAACACCACAATCAGATCAAAGACGCCAATCTTTCCCAACATATATGTTTGATGATATTCCTGATACTCAGTATAAATGAGGGTTAGACGGTGATTTCTTCAATGATACTAAAATTGCAGAATTAAAAAGAAGGATCAAGTATTTGGAAGATGATCGAAAGAATCTAGAAGTAGTGTTATCAAGTTTTCTGACTGAGAATGAAAGATTGAGAAGGTTGATTGATGATTATGAAGCTAAACGAATTCGAAGTGATAAAAGATGGATATGTTTCAGAAGATCTTGTTTAAGAAGTTAGGCATAGACTTTGAAGCTGAATCTGAGTTAATAGAAATTGAGGAAGCGAAAGCCAAAGCTGCTGAAAGAGCGCGAAAAGGTGAAGAAGAGGTTGCAGCGTTGTTAAAGGAAAAGAACAAAATTGATGAAGTTCCTGATATTTTGCCAACTGAGCCTGAATCGGAAGTAGTTGTTGAAATTGAAGCTGAGGTGGTTACACCGAGAGAAACTGAAAAAGAAGTTGAAGTTGAAATGAAGCTGAACAAGAAATCAACTATGTAATGATTGGTGGACCTATTGATGTTACTGAAATTTCTGCTAGACACCAACAGTACTTAAATAAAAAGTAGAGGGATGCAGAAATTGATGTTGAAATTGATGCATTTGATGAGAATGAAGATGATGATGATGTTGATGGTGCGGGTGATAAAGATGATAAAGATGAGAAACACGATGATGATATGGGTGACGATGATGACAACACCCAGGGTGGAACAAGTGTGAAAGTGGTGGATGCTAAAGTGAATGAGTCGTTTGATTACGATACTTGTTTAAGGGATAATGTGAATGATGAGAGAGAAGCTGATTGACAAAGGGATACGAAGGACCCTGTGAATGATGCAGAGCAATCCGGAATCCTCACATTTTTACCATTAATAGCTGTTTCGGATGTGCCAAAACCGAAGATTTTCTATCTAGAGAATGATCTTGAAGAAGGAGAGTTCATAAATAATTACACTAAGGAAGAAATTGCCAAAATGTTGGGTGTAGTCAAAGAACCTTTCGAATTTGATTTTAAAGACGAACTTAACAACATCAGTGCATCCAAGCCTAAAGACTACGTGTATATGTATATAGCTGAAGCTGATAACTGCAACAATGTTGTCGTGGAGGATGATTCTAATGATGAAATAGAGAAATATACCGATGAAGGTACAAATGACTTCCCAACCTTACAAAAGATGTTCAATAAAGCTACAGATGAATTTTTGAAACGTAGAGTTGAAGAGACAGTGAAAGAAGGATGTGTGCCTAAGAAGTTATCATAAGAAGAGATAGCTGAAGCTAAGAAGTCTTGGTTTAAAGAAATGCCTGAAGAAAAGAAGTTCAGAAGTCCACTAGCTTTCTTTACACGTGATCAAGATAAATCATTGGGGATATTCTTAGTCGGGGATGGATTGAATATTTGTATGCAGATGCAATCAAAAGGGAATTTGGAGTACAGTATTTTAGATACTTGTCTGATATCAAGATGTTACCATTTTGGGATGTTGAAGAATTGGTGTAGACTAAGATGATAAACTTTGAGATGAAGCTACATGATCAACGATTATGGAAACTGGTCAAGTATGAAGCTGCTCATGGTTTCAATCACTGGAAACCGCATATACCGAAAAGAAATTCAAAATTGATCCAGTTACAAAGGAGAAGGATGTCATTTGATTGTGAAACGCCCATGTGCCATGAAGAATATGCCGTTAAAGAAAATTGAAAAAGATTTCTATGAATTCTTCAAGTGGTGGAAATTTGATGAAGAAACAGGTGAGGCAATGATAGTGTTGAAGAATGAAGGTTTATGAAGAACGATACGCATACTATACCCGATGTTGCTAGTTAACTGTTCTGAGAAAGATATAGAGTGTTTGTTCTTTAAAAATATGTGCTACATAGTTAGAGAAAAAGTTCAAGCGATGTAGTATCAGGGAGTGTCAACGTTTGTGATGCTCATGGGGTTAACTCCGGAAAGATGTGGCAATCGAAATGAAGGGAATTGGAAAGTAAAGAGTTCATGAAATAAATAAGAAAAGAACGGATTGCTGATTTGATAAAGAAAGTTGCAATTAGAAGATTCCAGTTCATCAAGTGGGCACCAGCTACTGATCAGACACCGATACCATCTAAAGAACGCAGAAAGTCGAGAAAGAATTTCTTTGGACGCTTAATGTTAGTTATAAATTTTTGAAGACTGACCAAGACTGCGGCAATATCCAAGGGGGAGTTTGTTGATGCATATGTGTATAACCTTCATCTTAGGCTCATGTCATGTATGTAATAGGGCTTCAGTATTAGATTTTATGTTGAAAATGTATGTAATAGGCCACTTTGTATGAAGTGTCCAACTCGTACAAAGTGGCAAGGCTAACTCGCATGAAGTGTGTGTGTCTATAAATAGGCGAGTTGTGGTCTTGAGTAGCTAGTTGTTTTGTTGACTGTGAAGGCGAAGCCCTGTCCAGTTTGTCTTAGATTTGTAAAATGTTGAATGATATTAATGAAATTGATCACTTAAATGGAAACGATCATATTATCACTAATTAATCATTATTTCACTATATATATTGACTAAATTTCAAGTTAGGTCCTAGGCTTTTTTGGATGAGCCGATCTTACATTATAACACATTTATTTGTCAGTTTATGCAACATATATCTTCAAAATAATATATTAGAAATTGAGAAGTTAGCAAGTCACACTACAGTAGAATCATATGAAATACCTAATAATGTTGGCATATTATGTGATTACATCCAAATATATTGCCATTCATAAGTATTATTAGTTCAATATATATTAGTTTTACCAATCTTATTTCTTGATAATTTGCATCGGAAATGGAACATGTTACTATGGTCCGAGGCACATGTTGAGTAACATGCAAAGTATTAGAATTTGAAATGGAGGGCATACCACTTTGTCTACTTTCTATTTGTTAATGATCTTCATGAAACATAACAACCAAATTTCTTCACCCGAGATGTACACGGAAAGTAGTAATTTTCAGGTTAACCTTGTTGTTACGCTGTTTATAAATAAACTATCCAACTATCGAAAACTACTAACACTTATTAAACCAAGTGTATAGGTAGAAAACGACACTTGTTGAGCCAGGTTTTTTTTATGAAAACAACACTTTCGATTTGTATCACAGCACCCCCAACTTTTAACTTATTTTTCTTTGGCATTATCTAACTAACTGAACTCTAACCCAGTTATCTGATGTCAGATGTCACATCAGCAAAAACTAACTGGGTTAAGTTTTACTTACTTAACTGAGTGCTAGAGGAAAATAAGTTGAAAGTTGAGAGTGCTTGTGTATAAATCGAAAGTTGGGAATGTTATCGGCCAATTGGTGAAAGTTTAGGTTATTTAAATTCAATATCTCTTTTATAAATGATTCTAAATGAATTCATATTTTATTTTCTATCGTTTTTTGTTTCATTTTTATTATTTATTTTCTATTGTTTTTTACTTTCATTGTTATTAGACATGTGAGCTTAAATTGTAAAAGGTGTAAAATAAATAAATAAAAACTAGTACCAATTTAAAATAAGAATAAAATTAAAATAAAAACTAAAAATAAAAAATCAGAAATACTAGATCCTTAAATTTGATTAAGATGTAATTAAAGAGAGGAAGTATGGTTTGATTATTGAAGTATACTAAATTTTTAGTTAACACACGTGGCTTTAGCAAAACGAAGGGTGAATGCGAACTCACAAGTCTGCAAATCATGTGGTCTAGATTTGGAAACAGCAGAGCATATTTTCATCCATTGTGAAGTCGCAAATGCCATTTGACCTATCGTCTCGCAATGGTGTAAAGTACCTTCGATATATGCTTTCTCTCTCTTAGATTTGTTCAAAACGCCTACTACCATAATGGGAGACAAGACCAAGGCAAAGGCTTTCAACATGGTGGTGCAAACAACTACATGGATTCTTTGGAAGGTACGCAACGACTACACGTTTAATAATAAACGGTGGTCAATCGCCAACATCGTTGAAGAAATCAAAGCTCAAAGTTTTTTATGAGTCAAAAATAGGTCGAAGATTATTAATGTAAATTGTAACAATTTGTGTATGGTTTCTTTCTAAAAATTGACATGTCAAATTTGGTGTATAGTTTTCTAGCTTCTTGCTAGATCTCCTATGATAATAAAATTGTTGCCTTTAAAAAAAGGTTAAAGATAATTAAATAAAACTGAATATTGATTGGTTTATTTATGGTCAAATCTAATTAATATGATAGCGTAAAGTGTAAATAAGAAATAAAGTAGGATGTAATTTGAATAACCCTTAACTTATTGAATCAAGTGTATAGGTAGAAAAATAAATAAAATACGCACTCGTGTCATGGATGAATCTACAATATGGTTGAATCCAAAATACGCTATGTGGATGAATCTATTTAGTGGTGTGCGGATTTAACCGAAGACGTAATCTTTCCTTTTAACTTTCTTTGTGTATATATAATATATATATATGATTAGGATCATTTCTGATTAATTTTTTGAGAGTGAACTGAGTGAATTAATCTTGGACTTTGATGAAGTTTTAGATTAAAATGGTAAGATTGATATTAGTCAAGTACTTCTAATTAAAATCCCTTAATTTTCTCATTTCTTAACTCTCTCTCATTCTCTCTCATTTTTAATTATTTCTCTATTATTTTAATTATAAGAGATTAAAGGGATAATGTTTATTTTTAAACAAACTCTTATGTTGTTTTTAAAATTAAATATTAAACTAATTAAATTATGTTTTTTTACATATGTGTATACAGGTCAGTATATACAAGACTTATATACTTGTGTATAATTACATCTTGTTCTCACAGGTGGGTATAAACCAGATATATACACATGTGTATTATTCAAGTACATATGTGTATAAACTAGCAGTTGTGTATCTTGTTTAAATTGATAGTTAGTGAGACTGTACACATGTGTATAAACTAACATCTGTGTATCTTGTATAAACTAATACAATCGAGACTGTACACATGTGCATACACTAACAACTATGTATCTTGTATATACGGAAACTAGCAAGATTTTAGGAATTTTGATTATATGTAACAACTCGTAAAATCGTGTCCAATAGTATAGTGACACGTGTCATTAGTTTTATAATAAGTTTTTAAGGACTAGACTGAAGGCGTCAACATGCTCAAACTGAGCCTCTAAGTGACCTTCTAATGTCAACATGCATAAACTTATCCTCTGAGTGACCATTAGTGTCAACATGCTTAAACTTAGACTCTGAGTGATCAATTGTGTCAACATGCTTAAACTTAGCCTCTGAATGACCAATTGTGTCAACATGCCTAGCCTCTGAGTGACATCAGAGTCAACATGCTTATACTGAGCCTTTGAGTGATCCTTTACGAAGTTCTAACTCTCATATGAGCCACTGTTGGACGAGAGGGATTAATTCCAAAAATACGCTAAAGTTGGACAATGGAGGGGTTATGTAATACCTCATAAAAATTCGTGTTCGGTAATATACCAACAAATATACATACCCTCGAATCATACCTCAATGAGCTAGCCACACAAACATGTTCAAAAATCTCAAAAATTAAGAAAACTAACCGTAACCTACGGTTGAGAACCATAGCCTACGGTTTGGTCTTGCTTGTTTTGATTCTATATTGACCGTAAGCTACAGACTAGTGACTGTAGCCTACGGCGGGCTTCTGAAGCCTTTGATTTTCACCATTTTAACTTTCATCAAATGACTCAAAGGCCCCTAAACTTCGTTATTATCATATTTCTTGATTTACTAAGCTACCTTTAGACCCGAACGTCTCTCGGTTGAGACGGTATCTTCTTATTTACCATCCTTGAGCATTCTGCTCCTTCACCAAACCTTTGACCTTACGAATTTTGGTAATTTAACCCATGAAACCATAAGAATTCGTATCCATCACCTTTAAGCTAGTAAACACTTTTGAGTCATAAAAACGCATAGTATAACACATATGGACGTACGGTTATTCATACTCTTCTTCAATACATCTCGGGTTGATCGAAAAGAACTAGTTGCGTCATTATGTCATGAAAAATAAGTCAAGGGACAATTCATGACATTTAGTAAAACTATTTTTCAGGGACTAAATGTGTTAAAACCCCAAATCTTTGTGAGGATGCTACCTAGCCTGCAAATTGCCACACTCCTCCAGCTCTGACACCTAATTGGACACTTGTAAAGATCCTACAACACTCCTAACACATGGCTCCATCTCCTTACACTTCTTGCACTATAAATAGGCCACTAAACTCACTCTTTTCCTTGGTCATTTACTCTTTCTCCTCTCTATTACACTCTTGGAAGTTCCTGACCATTTAAGAGCTTCCCTTTGAATTCTAAGTTTCCCTTGGATCACTTGTAAGTTTTCCATCTCTACTCTTTTCTTTTATAGGCTTTTAATAGCCAAAAGTCAAGCATTTTTGACAAATGACTTGACTTTCGGTCAAGACCATTATGGTCCAGCCATTGTTCAAAATGAACATGGCTAAGTGATCGCAATTAGGAAGGTATTAACCCCTTAAAGGGGCACCTCTTAAGGATTACGTTTACTAGGTCAATTGATGGGTCAAAATTTATGTTTTAAAAAGTAAAACGGGTCAGATTTCATAAATATTAAAATCTGAGTTTATATATGTTATAAACATGTTTTTGACACTTAAACCAGTTGGTAATAAATATTATAACATGTAGAAAGATGTTCGACCCGTCAATTTCAATCCTGGGGTCGGTTCGCGACCGAATGTCGCAAAGCTTGACTTCTACTTTGACTTTTGATTCTAACCCGATTTAGATTAGTTTACTTCTGACTTATAATCGCATTATGACCGTAATACAATGTAGCATAACCCTCTGAGGTTATATTACATGATCATAATCATAATCTGAGTTTACGCACAAGTTCCGTAAAATGTCAAATTTTGACTAAAATGCCCATTTTACACAAAACAAGGTTTTAATCAACAATGAACTTGCAAATGAATTAGTTACCGATATGTTAATGTAATTAACATATTATGATATTAATATTCTAATCATAAACTAATTTTAGTATAATATCGTAAACTATACTTTTAAATGACCAAATTGCCCTTTCGGTGCATAGTTTGGTCTTAAACTATAAATCACACATAGGTGTGACTTCTCACTGATAATATATCACAAATTAAGTATTTTCTAGAATGTTTATGGTAATAACATCAAAATACATGCAAGTTCCATTTATACGACATATATTTACCAAAACGCCCTTATGAGGCATAATTTCGTTTCAAAACCTTTTCGGGCATGTAAGTTGATATCCTACTGATATTACAACTTATTTAAAGTATAATGACATTTAGAACTTCTTCATGACTTATCCGGTTACCCGATATCGCTGATATGCGTACGGTTAAGTATATGTAACTAATTTACGAAAATTAACTGAAATGGGTCTAATCTTGTCATTTAAGTCTCAAAATCCAGAATGTTTATAGTTTATCCATATTACACAAGTCAAAGTACTTGTTGGGATTAAACTACATTCTATCCAATCATTGTTTAATCTAGAGTTATATGTATTGATCATGTACGCTAATCGGTCTAAGTCTATGACTTAAATAAGACCGTTAGTATTTAATAGGTTAGCTTATGCCATAATCCAGACTATTAGACTTGCCGGTAAATGCTATCTGCACTTAGTACTTTTGTATACGGCTGAGTTATTAAATCTTGCGTTTAAACGAAGACTAGCTCAGGCAAATACTCTCGACTTATTTCCCTTATACGGGCTTGGGTTACGGTAAACTATTACCGCTTAGTCGGAAATGGGATAAATCGAATGCCGGATTGTGGCTAGTAAATCCGCATATTCCATTTTAAACAGTTTTGTTTCATAACTTAAACATCAGGGGTTAACTACCATGTCCTGGATATCCTCAGCTCATTTCATTAGATAATGGCCACGACCTTAGCGCGGGTGTAGGCATGCACCTGACAGACGCTCAAATGCATATACCCACAAAGTTGGGGATAACTTCTTCGTGAGTTCATAAGTGGTGTGTACGTTAATCATGTCTCGGTTTTCGCACTGGGCCATGTATGTATGGACAAACATGTGAATCTGTTAACAAAGTTACAAAGTAACTTTCCCAAGTTATAAACAATTGGGTGTATTTACCAGCGAAAGCTGACGTATTTTCAAAAGACGAAGCTTGCAGGTACAATACAAAAATAGGATGGAAGTGCTCGGTAGTGATAAGAGGATCTTCTAAATCCTAGATCTACCCAAAGTCTGTTATACACTTTTGTACAATTTGCGATCCGCCTGTAGATCTTCTATTACGAGCCGTCTGTATATTATTTTGTATTTTGAACATTTGGTTTGTAATAGTAATTTTACTCCAAGAGTCCGTTATGCTGTGTTTAATTAACTATGATGATATCAACTTACGTCAAAATATTCCCCACCCTGGCCCACCGGTGTTTGGTTGGAGATACGAGGAGTGACAGGTTGGTATCAGAGCCAACGTTTGAGAGAATTAAACACTAGCCTTTTGTGTTTAATCTCAAACTTACACAAGCACATTCCTTACACTTCCGAGTGTAGGCTTTGACCCAGGATTACTCATCTCATTAGTAAGTTATTAGCACTGTTTTAAATTTGAATTTTAAAAGGAAAATGCTGCCAAGAGTAAGAGGAAGAGGTAAATGACCAATGAGGGGAGGACCATCGGGACATATCCCTTCACATCCCCATCACCCGAATCCCTATGAAGATTCGGGGGATTCATGGCCATTAGCGCAACATTCACCTTCTCATACCAAAAATTCGTACCATTCACACCAATCACACCACTCCCACCACTCCCATCATTCTCATCATTCATATCATGATGAGTTTAACCCAAACCAATACTTTAACACACCCCCAGCTGATCAGAATTAGTTGGATCAACCCAATCCAATGGATGAGGACTTCGATCCAGAAATGCCGCCTTCGGGATCACACACACATCCTATCGAAATCTCAAGCGATTCAAACTCTTATGCAGGATCGCCATATCAAGGTCCTAATGAATGGGACCAATATTGGAACCAATTCACCTTACTAACACTCTTTCCCATCACTCCCCAATACCTCCTATACAAGAAGATGTTCACATGGAACTGGTGGAACAACCCCAACCACTGCCTGAGCCAACGAGGAGGAAACGTGGAGCACGTATGTTGTTACGTGCGAGTCAACGGTCGGGATCGCTGCCACCTTTACCCAAAACCTACGCTACAATTCACGAGGACCCACAAATGGGTGGACCCTCCAATGCTTCATCTGTGGTAGAACCGACGCCATCACCCGCAGTTCAACCACCACCATTGGGTTAAAATAACCCTATCCCAACATATCCGGATACATCAGGATATGATCCTTTTAACCCGTCTACTCCGGTAAATTACCAGGCACTTTCGTATGACCCTTATATGCAAGCGGTCATGCATAACGCACTTTACCCGTCTCCTTTCCCACATGTTTATCCTCCTACTGGGTATCCAAGTTATGGGTACCAGTATCCTATTATGCCACAACCACAACCACAACCTCCGCCGCCACTTGAGGCCATCAATGAGGCCTTAGAACGAATGAAAGAAATGCAACAACAAGCAGAGAAAACGGAGAAGAAGACGAACAAGTTCTTCAAGAAACTCTCCAAGTTTGTTATGGGAAAGAAGGACGAGTGAAGTCTCTTCTAATATATGTTAGTCCCCACAAGGACATTGTTATTTCTTTAGTCCCTGCATGGACATTTTTATTTCTTTAGTCCTTGCATGGACAGTTTGTTCACTTATTTCTAGTATTGTAATTTCTTAATGTGTATTCATCCTCTTCAAACGAGCGTCTCGATTTTACTCAAAATTCCAAAAGATCTTAATGGATTTGATTAACCCAAGTGGCACAGACCACATATTGGCCAAGAAATGATAGTTAAGGATAAAAAGCCTTCTATCAGGATAGTTAAGGGAAGTTATCCTTCTATCTAGAGGTGGTGGACTAGGTTGAAGAAAGTCGTTAAGGTCCTAAGTGACCAGGACTATTAATCAAACATGAAGGTACTCTTATGTTAACATTAATAAATGTTATACTCATGGTATTGTGACTTGTCGAACCAAACTAGCCGTCTAGGTAAAAAGGGCTACGTCCTAAGACCTATTATATAGCATATGTGATCAACGTGATCCCGGCTAATGTCATTAATGTGATGACAATAGTCATGCCAACGTGCCATATGTTATGTCCAAAGTGACAGGCCAACGTGCCATATGTTATGTCCAAAGTGACAGGCCAACGTGCCATATGATTATGTCCAAAGTGACAGGCCAACGTGCCATATGTTAAGTCCAAAGCGACATGCCAACGTCCCATATGTTATGTCCAAAGCGACAGGCCAACGTGCCATATGTTATATCCAAAGCGACAGGCCAACATGCCATATGTTATGTCCAAAGCGACAGGCCAACGTGCCACATGTTATGTCCAAAGCGACAGGCCAACGTGCCATATGTTATGTCCAAAGTGACAGGCAACATGCCATATGTTATATGTCCATTAGTGACAGGCCAACGTGCCATAATATTATGTCCATTAGTGACAGGCCTATGAACTATATATAATTGTCAATTATGACAGTGATAGTTGTGACATTACGATCCACTATCTAATAATATATGGACTACGTCAAGATTGTAATTTGCCTTTGATGGTCCTATTAAGACCTAGGCCAGATATAGATATGATAAGCCTAAGAGTTGCAATGTTATTCACACTTAGATAGCCGATGGATTGTTATATCCAATGTTTAAAGCCAGTATGGTTATTAATACCATGGCTAAGAGAAATTTTATTTGGTATTTAGAACCAAAGCTTCAAGAATGGATAACTCGGACGAGGCTCAAAGTAGTCACCGGGATGTTAACTCTAACGACGCCGAAAACATAGCCATTATGATGATTTCCAAGCTCGCATTGATGCAACTGTTGGAAAGGCTATTGAAAAGGCCATAGAAAAACTTAGAGAGTCGAGTGCTACTAGCTCCAGACCATTATCAATCCCACCATCCTCAGCTCATAAGGAGAGCTCAGTTCACTCTTCAAATGTGAAGAGTGAACCAAAGAAATTAGAATTTACTGATAGGTCTCGTTCTTCTAAAGACGGATGTACGTATAAATATTTCATCTCCTGCAAGCCCTGAGATTTTAATGGAGAAAAGGGGCAGTAGAAGCCTTGAAATGGCTCGATGAAATGGAAACGATAGTGGATATCAACGGATGTGCTGAGAAGGATGTGGTTAAGTATGTATCACAGTCCTTTAAGGGCGATGCCCTGATTTGGTGGAAAGCTATGATCCAATCTACAGGTAAGGTACACCTGTACAACTTAGGATAGTCTAAGTTTGTTGACTTAGTCAAGGAAACTTACTGCCCACCTCATGAGGTGGAAAAGATAGAGTCAGACTTTCTAACTCTCACCATGAAAAACCTATACTGTCGGAAGTATGTTTCAGACATCAATTCCCTTTCTGGGTTAGTTTCCTATTTAATTACCCCGGAAACCCAAACGCATTGTGCATTTCATTAATGGGTTAGCGCCCGAGATAAAGGGCATGGTAAAGCTACTCAGCCTAGTACCTATAGGTCTGCTGTTGACCTATCTCTCTCACTCACCTTAGATCATAACTCAATGAGCTAGCCACTAAAACATGTTCAAAAATCTAAAAAATACATAAAACTAACCGTAACCTATGGTTGAGATCTGTAGCCTACGGTTTGGTCTTGTTGTTTTGATTTTATATTGACCGTAAGCTACGGTCTAGTCACCGTAGCCTACGGCGGTCTTCTAAAGCCTTTGATTTTCACCATTTTAACTTTCATCAAATGACTCAAAGGCCCCTAAACTTTGTTATTATCATACATCATGATTTACTAAGCCACCATTAGACCCGAACGTCTCTCGGTTGAGACTGTATCTTCTTATTTACCATCCTTGAGCATTCTGCTCTGTCACCAAACCTTTAACCTTACTAGTTTGGTTAATTTAACCCATGAAACCATAAGAATTCTTATCCATTACGTTTAAGCTAGTAAACACTTTTGAGTCCTAAAAACGCATAGTATAACACATATTGACGTACGGTTATTCATACTCTTCTTCAATACATCTCATGTTGATCGAAAAGAACTAGTTGTGTCATTATTTCATGAAAAATAAGTCAAGGGACAATTCATGACATTTAATAAAACTATTTTTCAGGGAGTAAATGTGTTAAAACCCCAAATCTTTGTGAGGATACCACCTAGCCTGCAAAATTGCCACACTCCTCCAGCTTCTGACACCTAATTGGACACTTGTAAAGATCCTACAACACTCCTAACACATGGCTCCATCTCCTTACACCTCTTGGACTATAAATAGGCCACTAAACTCACTCTTTTCGTTGCTCATTCACTCTTTCTCCTCTCTATTACACTCTTGGAAGTTCCTGACCATTTAGGAGCTTCCCTTTGAGTTCTAAGTTTCCCTTTGATCACTTGTAAGTTTTCCATCTCTGCTCTTTTCTTTTATAGGCTTTTAATAGCCAAAAGACAAGCATTTTCGACAAATGCCTTGACTTTCGGTTAAGACCATTATGGTCAAGCCATTGTTCAAAATGAACATGGCTAAGTGATCATAACTAGGAAGGTATTAACCTTTTAAAGTTGCACGTCCTAAGGTCACGTTTACCGGTCAATTGACGGGTCAAAGTTTAAGTTTTAAAAAGTCAAACCGGTCAAATTTCATAAATATTATAATCTGAGTTTATATATGTTATAAACATGTTTTTTTGACACTTAAACAAGTTGGTAGTATATATTAGAACATGTAGGAACATGTTCGATCCGTCAATTTCAATCCTAGGGTCGGTTCGCAACCGAAAGTCACGAAGCTTGACTCTACTTTGACTTTTGATTCTGACCCGATTTAGATTAGTTTACTTCTGACTTATAATCGCATTATGATCGTAATATAATGTAGCATAACCCTCTGAGGTTATATTACATGATCGTAATCATAATCTGAGTTTACGCACAAGTTCCGTAAAATGTCAAATTTTGACTAAAATGGCCTTTTTACATAAAACAAGGTTTTAATAAAAAATGAACTTGCAAATGAATTCACTAATATATTAATGTAGTCAACATATTACGATATTAATTCTGATCATAAACTAATTTTAGTATAATATCGTAAACAATACTTTTAAATGACCAAAATGCCCTTCGGTGCATAGTTTGGTCTTAAACTATAAATCACACTTATGTGTGTGTTCTTACTGATAATATATCAAAATTAAGTATTTTCTAGAATGTTTATGATCATCACATCAGAATATCGTGCAAGTTCCATTTATACGACATATAATTACCAAAACGCCCTTATGAGGCATAATTTCGTTTCAAAACCTTTGCAGGCATGTAAGTCGATATTCTACTGATATTACAACTTATTTAAAGTATAATGACATTTAGAACTTCTTCATGACTTATCCGGTTACCCGATATCGCTAATGTGCGTACGGTTAAGTATATGTAACTAATTTACGAAAATTAACCGAAACGGGTCTCACCTTGTCATTTAAGTCTCAAAATCCATAATGTTTATAGTTTATCCATATTACACAAGTCAAAGTACTTGTTGGGATTAAACTACATTCAATCCAATCATCGTTTAATCTAGCGTTATACGTATTAATCCTGTACGCTACTCGGTCTAAGTCTGTGACTTAAATAAGACCGTTAGTATTTAATTGGTTAGCTTATGCCATAATCCAGACTAGAGACTTGCCGGTAAATGCTATCTGTGTCACACCCTAACCCGCAGCGGACATGGTAGTTGGGGCATGATTGGGTTTTCATCAAAGCTCATGACATTTACTATTATAAAAGTTTCATATATATTATTTAAAATTAAAAAGGAATATACCAATCAACACATAACCCATACAAACAAAAAATGTTCTAAACAAGACTTTCAAGTAATGCTTTATTTTTTCTTCTAAAGCCTAAGTCCTATGTTTTCCTTGCTTCAACCTGATCACCTGTATCATGTGTAAAAATAGAGTTTTGGGTCAAAATAAATTGGCGAGCGAATCCCGTTTAATCGTTAGAAAGAATTTGCATGTTTAATAATTTAATAAAAAAATGTGCATAAACCAAATATGAGCAACGTATATGTAAGCTAAACCATAAACCACACAATCATCTAGCAATGTACATGTGAACACGATAAGTGATGTGCTGTCAGATCAAGGCTCAATCAAACGGAGGCGATCTAATTAGGCAACGCGATTCTCTACCCGTATCAAACAGGGAATTGATGGGCCTAATGTGAAAGCTTGACTGAAATGAGAAAGTATAACCACATATAACAATAAACCAAAAATCATATAGCACGTTAGTTCATATAATGGTAGTAGCACAAGTGTTTGAATAAATGATATAAATAAACGACACATGATACACCCCAAAACATGAATAAAAAGGGGAGTTTGTAGGAATTCACTGACAGTGGGTGCGTATTGGTTCGATGAAGAGTGCGCACGATTTAGCGTTAGAGATACCAACCGATGAGAAAAAGTAACCTAAATATTCACGTAATAATTCGGTAAATATATATATATTTTAGTCAATATTAGTATTTTTACTTGATAAATTTTATTAGACATTTTAGATAATTTTTATTGTATTTAATACTATTTTTATGCTTAAAAGAGGATTTATTTGATTATATATTTTATGGTTTTTTAAAGGAAAATAAACAAAAGTTTAATTAAAAAAATTGCTTCTTTTTCGGGTCGGACCGGTCAGAATTAGCAGCGTGTGGGGATCGAACTCGTGACCTCTCGTTTAGGTGCACCCAGCTCTACCAACTGAGCTACGTGTCTAACCCGACATATTTTGGGATTTAATTAACTATATATACTTACTGAGATGAACTGATTTTTAATTAATTAAAAGGTTTTGTAATTTGCAAAGTCATTGTAACGAATCGGTCTCGAAACCCGCACCTACGGTTCGTGTTGCACACAGCCCGACCAATTGGGCTGTGTGTCTAACCCGGAGAATATACGATAATTTTATATATTACCTGAGTTATTTTATATATTAGAGATAAAAAGGGTGGAATTATATATGGAAATCGGAAACATGTGCAAGGCTCGAACCAGTGACCATCTGGTTTACACGCACACAGTCCACCACTGGACTGTGTGTCTAACCCGGTTAAATACCGGTTTTAATTCCTCTTAAACACAAGCTTCCCTTCAACTCCATCATTTCAATAGACCGTTAAACTGAAAGCTTACTGATTTGCTTTGCTCAATATTCTTATAAATTTTGTAATTGCTTAAACGAGGCATAAATAACATAAAAGAAAAGAACAAGGGTGAAGATTTATACCGTTTGAAGTTACGGTGATATTCCGACAAGGATTCCGCGAATCTTTGATTTCCGGCGAAGTTTAAATTTGCAAACAGAAACTCGCAGAGGGTTTGAAATGAGTGTAGGTGTGTTCTAGCGGTGTTCGGAAGACCCTATTTATAGAGTAAGATAAGGCTCGATTGAAGTTTTGGTTTCAAACTTTTTGGTCAAAGATTTTAATGGCAACAATGATTTCATGACCGTTTTGATGAATTAATTCGGTAATTAAGTTGATTCTAATGATTGAAAAGTTTTCGCACTTTAATTGCAAAGGAAAAAACGGATCTGTGATGATAGCTTGATTCCAGTTCGGCTGTTACAGGGCGAGTTTTTTTGGATTTTGATTTCAAACGTAGTTTTGATATAAAACTTGTTTGTTCTGAGTTTAAAACAGATGTTGTGTGTGTGGTGCAGTGGTGTATTGGGTGTTGATGGGAACCCGGTTCGATACCCGCGGTCCACACCCTTTTTTTCCTGTTTTATATATTTATTTATTATTTTTATTTATAAATTAGTTATACTATTATTATTATTTTAAACTTTATTATTTTTATTTATTATTTAATACTAACAATATAACAAACTTTAAATTCTTAACATCAATGCGTAGCGAAACATCTTAAGTATACTTGAATTACAAACGGAGCGGGTTTTTACAACCCATTTTTCGTCAGATGTTACAATATGCACTTAGTACTTTTTTATATGACTGAGTTATAAAATCTTGCGTTTAAACGAAGACTAGCTCAGGTAAATACTCTTGACTTATTTCTCCCATACGGGGTTGGGTTACGGTAAACTACTACCACTTGGTCGGAAATGAGATCAATCGAATGCCGGATTGTGGCTAGTAAATCCGCATATTCCGTTTTAATCAGTTTTGTTTGATAACTTAAACATCGGGGGTTAACTACAGTGTCCTGGATATCCTCGGCTCATTACATTAGATAATGGCCACGACCTTAGCGCGGGGTGTAGACATACACCTGACAGACGCTCAAATGCATTTACCCATAAAGTTGGGGAAAACTCCTTCGTGAGTTCTTAAGTGGTGTGTACGTTAATCATGTCTCGGTTTTTGCACTGGGCCTATATGTATGGACAACATGTGAATCTGTTAACAAGGTTACAAAGTAACTTTCCCAAGTTATAAAAAATTTTGTGCCAACCTGCACTTAAAGCATTTTCAAATGTTTTTTTTATAAAATGAGTCAGTTGGGTGTATTTACCAGCGAAAGCTGACGTATTTTCAAAAAACTAAGCTTGCAGGTACAATACGAAAATAGTCTGGAAGTGCTTGTTAGTTATAAGAGGATCTTGCAAATCCTAGATCTGCCCAAAGTCTGTTAACACTTTTGTACAATTTGCGATCCGCCTGTGGATCTTATATTACGAGCCGTCTGTATATTATTTTGTAATTTGAACATTTGTTTGTAATAGTAATTTTACTCCAAGACTTCCACTGTGCTATGGCTAATTGACTATGATGATATCAACTTACGTCACGATATTCCCCACCCGGGCCCACCGATGTTTGGTTGGAAATACAGGGTGTGACATTATATTCTTTAATAAATGGAATTTACAAAAGACGCAAATACCCTTATGTCAATTAATTTAAAAGGAAGTTACAACATTATAGTTACAATCTTGTCATTGTTTAAAAATCTCTAGATGATATAATCCAATGGCTTAGATTAGTTCACACAGTTCACTCTCAACCTAGTGTTCACTCTAGAACCTACCATATATATATATATATATATTGGTAGAGAATCCTGTAATCGACATCATTTATTTTAGGAATTCATCACCAGTTCGTATAAAACACCATACGAATATTAAAAAACACCACAACTTTAATCTTAATACAGCCGTGGTGTTCTAACATTTTGTAATGATTTTTGTTATTTTTGCAGGTATAAAACACCATACAAATTCCAAAAACACCATGAATTGAATCATAATACAGTCGTGGAGTTTTAACATTTAGAATGATTCTAATGCTATTCAAGATCAGTTCGTATAAAACATCATATGAATTCCAAAAACACCAAAACTTTAGTCGTAATATAGCCGTGGTGTTCTAACATGTGTAATGATTTTTGTTATTTTTGCAGGTATAAAACACTATACAAATTCCAAAAAACACCATGAATTGAATCATAATACAGTCATGGTATTTTAACATTTAGAATGATTCTATTGCTATTCCAGATGTTAAAACACTATGACTGTAATCACAATACAATGTTACATACTCTAGAGTTAAAACACCATGACTTGAATTATAATTCATTATTTGCAATGTTATGGTGTCTTATTTATGTTCATAGTGTTTTACTGTAAAATACAACGCCTTGAATAACAATACAATTAAAACACCATTGTATGAACATAGAAAAAACACCATGGACTAAAACATCCAATCGAGACATAATTTTTTTCTCTACATAAGTATAACAATATAGTACTCATATTAAAGAAAAAAACTACTCGTTATTATGGTGTTATTTTCTTTAAAAAAAGAGTTACGTATAAAAAGTTATTGATGTTTAAAAAAGAAGGGGGGAACTTGCATGTGCATTACATGTGAGTTTCTAAACTTAAAAATGTTAAATTTACCTAAATATCCTTAATCTAGAAAATTAATTATTTTAATGGTAATACTATTTACAAGATGGCCATCAAGATCTCAACCATTAGATTAAAGATCTAATGGTTTAGATTCTTTCTTACCTTTCTCATAAAAAAACACATTTTTTACAATAACCTCACCCTATATTATATATATATATAGGATTAGGATCATTTGTGAACAACTTCTTGAGAATGAACTGCGTGAACTAATCTTAGCCATTGTTTATTTTTTAGATTAAAAGGGTAAGATTGACATTAGCTCTCTCTCTCCCTCTCTCTCTTAATTAAAATATCTTAATTTTCTCATTTGTTAATTCTCTCTCTCACACACATTTTTAATCACTTCTCCATTATTTTAAACTCATGTAGAATCAGTTGCTTATAACGTATATGAAACTCCTAATGGAACTAGGTCGTGGACTACAAAATACACAGATGTATCAAAAGTCTGTATACATCTGCATAAAACTGATAGTTAGCGAGACTGTACATATGTGTATAAACTAATAGCAGTGTATCTTGTATAAATTAATACTTGGCGAGACTGTACACGTGTGTATAAACTAACATCTGTGTATCTTGTATAAACTTCTTGAGAGTGAACTGAGTGACTAATCTTGGCCTTTGATCATTTTTTAGATTAAAAGGGTAAGATTGATTTAGTCTGTTAATTAAAATCCTTTAATTTTCTCACCTCTTAACTCTCTATCTCTCTTATTTTTAATTATTTCTCTATTATTTTAATTATACGAGAATAAAGGGCTAATGTTTATTTTTAAATGAACTCTTGTGTTATTTTTAAAATTAAATGTTAAACCTAATTAAATTATGTTTTTTATACTTGTGTATAATTACATCTTATTTCCACAGATCAGTATATACAAGACTTATACACTTGTGTATAACTACATCTTGTTTCCACAGGTCGATATAAACCAGATTTATACACATGTGTATTATTCAAGTACATATGTGTATAAAGTAACAGCTATGTATCTTGTATAAATTTATAGTTAGTGAGACTGTACACATGTGTATAAACTAATATCTGTTTAGCGAGATTGTATACATGTGTATACACTAGCAACTGTGTATCTTGTATATACGGAAACTAGTAAAATTTTAGGAATTTTGATTATATTGTTTAATAAATGCAATTACAAAAGATGCAAATACCCTTATGTCAATTAATTTAAAGGGAATTTACAACATTATAATTACAATCTTACCAGTGTTTAAATATCTCTAGAGGATATAATCCAATGGCTCAGATTAGTTCACACAGTTCACTCTCAACCTAGTGTTCACACTAGATCCCTACCCTATATATATATTACTATAATATTACATATTATAGTAATCATATATATGTAATCATATATATATAATCGTTGTGTTTTGTTTAGTTTTGCAATTTTAGTTCAATTTTTAAAAATGCATCAGTTTCCTCCCTGACATACTGGAAACGTGCAACTTCAATACAAAAATCAAAACCCAGTAATGTCAGATAGGTTCAATGAAGTGTAATTTTTTCCTTTCATAAAATAAAGTGAAAATAAAAGAAATATGAAAGGACAAAAATGCCCTTCATTAAACTTGTCTTACTTAACTGGGTTTTAAGTTTTGGATTGAAATGGCTCGTTTCTAGTATATAAACGAGGAAACTAGTGCATTTTTGAAAATTGGTCTGAAATGGCAAATGTAAACAAACTCCATAGGGACGAAAATGGCAGCTAACTCTAAAACATATGTCGATTTCATTTTCAGTATTACCTCACACTTTGTTAATTCTCTTTTTACGCTCTCAAATTTAGATAATTTAATTTCAACCCCTTAACTATTTATAAATTTATAAAATGTCATTTTAACCTATCTCGAGAATAGATATAATATGGTTTTTCTTAATACCTTCGTGCGTTAACTAAAAAGTTGTTATAAATTCAAGTTGGTCTAAGTTTCGATAAAAATTTTGTTTACAAACGAGTTTGGTTAAATATAATACGTTTTCGTGTTTACTTTTTATGTACGTTTCGAAGTCAAGTTTGTTCAGAAATGAGCCAGGTCAAATACAACATGTCTTGATTCGATGGTATAAATTCGAGTTGGCCTACGTTTCAACGTAAATTTGATTTGGAAGCCATTTTCAATATTACCCCAAACTTTGTCAATTCTCTTTTTATCCCCTCAAGTTTAGAAAATGTACTTTCAACCCCTTAACTTTTTATGAACTTTGTAAAATTTCATTTCACCCTCCTCGAGAGTATATATAATATTATTATTCCTTCATACCTTTGTTCGTTAACTTAAAAGTTGTGATAAATTCGAGTTGGTTTACGTTTAGGTGAAAATTTTGTTTACAAACGAGTCGGGTCAAATATAATACAATTTAATTCGTTGATTAAATTCGAGTAGGTGTACGTTTTAAAGTAAATGATCGATAACCATCCATACATAATCACGCTGCATAATCGGTACAAAATTCGAGTTTGTCTACATTTCGACATAAATTTGGTATACTTTTTCCTATAAGTTAGAGATTTTTTATGTTTCGACGTTAATTTGGTAAATTTTGTTTGAAAACAAGTCAGGTCAATTATTATACATTTTCATTCCTCGCTTAAGTTTGAGTTGGTTTGCGTTTTAACGCAAATGGTTGATAATAATCTATATATAATCATTTCGCATAGTCACTACAAAATTCAAGTTTGTCATCTCAACGTAAATTTGATATATTTTTCCTTTAAATTTGAGTTTTCTATGTTTCAATGTAAATTTAGTGTACTCTTTCGTGCTCTATTTTGTATGTTTCCTATAAATGAGTCGAGTCGGCTCGCATATAGTACATTTTGACTTGACGATATAAAACATTACCGATGGTGATGCTGATAAAAAACATAAAAGTGAAATTGACTTCATCCTCCCGGACTTAGATGTCAATTTTTACCGCGGATTAACAAACAAACTTTCGGTGGAATGACTGTACAATATAAATTCGGGTCACATATACTACGTTATGATCGTACGATACAAATTCCAGCGTTGATAAAAAACCACAAATTTATAACCCTTAAGTTTTTTGTGTATAAGTCGAGTCACATATATTACGTTATCATTGTATGATATAAATTCGATTTAGTTTACGTTTTGATATAATTACAATGCTTATATATGTTTCATTGAGTTCAAATGGATTTGTCTAAAACGCGTTTTCATATGATTAACGCATAACATAATATTTTTACTAATCTATTTTATGTTCGCAATGTACCGTGCACTGTGGCGCACGGGAGTTAGTTGAGTAAAATGCAAAGTTTGGGAATTCGATAAAGAGGGAATACCACGTTGTCTACTTTCTATCTCCGTTTGTTAATTAAAAATCTTCATGACACATAACAACCAATTTGCTTTACCGGAGATGTACATGGAAACTAGTAATTATGAACCAAGTGTACAGGTAGAAAAAGAAGAATGGTGGAAAAAGAAGAATAAAATATGCAATCGTGCCATGGATGAATCTGTTTTATCTAAATTTGAGAGGGTAAAAAGAGAACTAACAAAGTGTGAGGTAATACTAAAAATGAAATCGACATATGTTTTAGAGTTAGCTGCCATTTCCGTCCCTATGGAGTTTGTTTACTTTTGCCATTTCAGACCAATTTTCAAAAATGCACTAGTTTCCTCGCTGATATACTAGAAACGAGCCATTTCAGTATAAAAATCAAAACCCAGTTAAGTCAGATAGGTTTAATGAAGTGTAATTTTTTCCTTTCATAAAATAAGGTTAAAATAAAAGAAATATGAAAGGACAAAAGTGCCCTTCATTAAATTTGTCTTACTTAACTGGGTTTTAAGTTTTGGACGGAAATGGCTCGTTTTTAGTATATCTGCGAGGAAACTAGTGCATTTTTGAAAATTGGTCTGAAATGGCAAAAGTAAACAAACTCCATAGGGACGAAAATGGCAGCTAACTCTAAAACATATGTCGATTTCATTTCAGTATTACCTCACACTTTGTTAATTCTCATTTTACCCTCTCAAATTTAGATAATTTAATTTCAACCCCTTAACTGTTTATAAACTTTGTAAAATGTCATTTTAACCTATCTCGAGAACAGATATAATATGGTTTTTCTTAATACCTTCTTTCGTTAACTTAAAAGTTGTTATAAATTCAAGTTGGAATAAGTTTCGATAAAAAAACTGTTTACAAACGAGTTTGGTTAAATATAATACGTTTTCGTGTTTACTTTTTATGTACGTTTCGAAGTCAAGTTTGTTTAGAAATGAGTCAGGTCAAATACAACATATCTTGATTCGATGGTATAAATTCGAGTTGGCCTATGTTTCAACGTAAATTTGTTCTGGAAGCCATTTTCAATATTACCCCAAACTTCGTCAATTCTCTTTTTATCCCCTCAAGTTTAGAAAATGTACTTTCAACCCCTTAACTTTTTATGAACTTTGTAAAATTTCATTTCACCCTCCTCGAGAGTATATATAATATGATTATTCCTTCATAGCTTTGTTCGTTAACTTAAAAGTTGTGATAAATTCGAGTTGGTTTACGTTTAGGTGAAAATTTTGTTTACAAACGAGTCGGGTCAAATATAATACAATTTAATTCGTCGATTAAATTCGAGTAGGTGTACGTTTTAAAGTAAATGGTCGATAACCATCTATACATAATCACGATGCATAATCGGTACAAAATTCGAGTTTGTCTACATTTCGACATAAATTTGGTATACTTTTTCCTATTTAAGTTAGAGATTTTTTATGTTTCGACGTTAATTTGGTAAACTTTGTTTGAAAACAAGCTGGGTCAATTATTATACATTTTCATTCCTCGATTAAGTTTGAGTTGGTTTGCGTTTTAACGTAAATGGTTGATAATAATCTATACATAATCATGCCGCATAGTCAGTACAAAATTCAAGTTTGTCATCTCAACGTAAATTTGATATATTTTTCTTTTAAATTTGAGTTTTCTATGTTTCAATGTAAATGTAGTGAGCTCCATCGTGCTCTATTTTGTATGTTTCCTATAAATGAGTCGAGTCGGCTCTCATATAGTACATTTTGACTTGACGACATAAAACATTACCGGTGGTGATGCTGATAAAAAACATGAAAACGAAATTGACTTCATCCTCCCGGACCTAGATGTCAATTTTTACCGCCGATTAACAAACAAACTTTCGGTGTAATGATTGTACAATATAAATTCGGGTCACATATACTACGTTATGATCGTACCATATAAATTCCGGCGTTGATAAAAAACCACAAATTTATAACCCTTAAGTTTTTTGTGTATAAGTCGAGTCACATATAATACGTTATCATTGTATGATATAAATTCGATTTAGTTTACGTTTTGATCTAATTACAATGCTTATATATGTTTCATTGAGTTCAAATGGATTTGTCTAAACACGCGTTTTATATGATTAACGCATAACATAATATTTTTACAAATCTATTTAATGTTCGCAATATACCGTGCACTGTGGCGCACGGGAGTTAGTTGAGTAAAATGCAAAGTTTGGGAATTCGATATAGAGGGAATACCACGTTGTCTACTTTCTATCTCCTTTTGTTAATTAAAAATCTTCATGACACATAACAACAAATTTGCTTTACCGGAGATGTACATGGAAACTAGTAATTATGAACCAAGTGTATAGGTAGAAAAAGAAGAATGGTAGAAAAAGAAGAATAAAATATGCAATCGTGCCATGGATGAATCTGTTTTATGGCATATGGTGTGCGGATTAACAGAACACGTAATTTTCTTTATCTTCATATGTAATATATATTACGAATATTCCGGTGATATCGATGTTTAATAAAACTTTTGTAGTGGAAAATTTTATCAGAATCGTAAGTTAGGAAAAATATAAAAGTTACAAAACACCGCGATTTTTAATTCATAATAAGTGGGATAAACCCATACATAAAAGGTTTTTCTGGGATGAACCCTAAATTACAAAATACGTTTCTTTATTCAGATAACATAGCCACTTATTTAAGCTTTTGATGCCTCGTTGCACTTTCTATTCGTTTCTCAGTAAATCACCTGAAACGCATTTATTTGTATAAAACTTCCATAAGGCTTAGTTGAACAACTGAATAGGATTTGCAAGCTTCAATTCATAATTCATCTGATTCAGATTTACAATTTTGAATAAGCGTCAATTGAAGTGTCAATCTTTAAGCATTGTAACATCCGTCAAAAAAAAAAAAAAACGGATTTACCAAACCCGCTCCGTTTATCAACCGAACAGTCAGTTAAAATTTTAGTTGCGAATTAAATGCCCAAAATAATTTTAAACGATCCGTAATCAAATATTATACGGGGATATGTATTTAGTTTTTGAAAATCTGTCAAAAATATCAAAATAAAAATGGTTTACTTTTGCCGGGTTTCGAACTCGGGTCTGTACCGGGTAAACCAAAGACTTAACTCTCAGCCGACAAACCACTCCGCCATCTTGATTTTCTGGTAATAACAGAAAACAATTAATTCAAATAATCAATTTCAGAAGTTAAATTATTGCGCCCAAAATAACAGTCGTCGGAAATCCCGACGACTTCGCCGTTTAATTACGTTATTACTCAAAGTAACCGAAAACTTAACTATTACGACGGTTATAACCGACGTCTGAACCGCGACATCAGCCATAACCGCCGGAGTACGGTTGACTTCGAATTAAGACCGAATTCAGACCCCATTCAATCCCAATACTACCCTATAAATACACCCTCAACTCGCCAGAAGTCTTTCACACTCAAATCGCACTCTTTCTCAGCGAAAAATCACCTGCCGGAAATTCTTGATACTTCGCCGGAAAACCGTATCAGTAATCTTTGAGTTTACTGAACCCCCTAAATCTTCAACGAAGTCACCCACAACCTTTGCAAGCCTTCGGAAGACTTTCTGCTGCAAAATACTTGTCGCCGGAAAAAGAGTTCTGTCGCCGGAGTTTTGCCGGAAAACAGAGTAAAACCAGTCGGTACATCTCACGCCTATTTTCCTTCCCTTTTTACTTTTATATCATTTGTAATTGATCATTAAACGCTAAATAAACTTGAATCAACATTCGAATCCAGTCCGTCGTCACTTCCGGTTAAAACCGGTGAAGAAGACGAAGTTCAGTAATGGTTAAGTATAATTAAAATCAAGATAATTACCGGGTTAGACACACAGTCCAGCGGTGGACTGTGTGCACTTTTAACGCTAAGGTCACGAGTTCGATTCCGGTTTCACACACGCCGCCTTGATAAAAATTCTCTTTTTCGCAAAACAGAACCGGAGTGTTTTGTGATATGTTAAGTATATTGATAACTGAGTTCATAACCAAGTGAGACACACGGTCCAGCGGTGGAGTGTGTGTCCGCTAACCCACAGGTCCCGGGTTCGAGACCTGTGGAGCACACCGGTTCTGAGATTTATTTCGTTTTTAATAATAAAAGGATTTCTGTTAAATCTAATTAATATATATATATAATTAAAATCGGATATATAACGGGTTAGACACGTAGCTCAGTTGGTAGAGCTGCGTGCACGCGTACGGGAGGTCTCGGGTTCGAGCCTCACCCGGCGCACAACAAAATGCCTATGAACCGGTCAACGATAGTCAAGTCAACGGTCAACGTGTACTGTAGCAATAAAATAAAATATTTTTTTATTATTTTTATTTAATTATTTTAATTAAAAATCAATTATAAATACTTAAAAATAACATTTTTAAGGTTAGAAAATAGCCTCAAACTCACAAAAATACACCCAACAATCCTACTAAAATAGATTCATAAAACCCGTTTACTTACCGAACCATTATGCGATTTATCTAGGATTAATTTCACTCGTGGTTAACACCATTTCGCGTGCATTCAACCTCATCAACCGAACGCACCCAATGTGAGTGGATTCTTACAAACTCCCCTTTTTATTCATGTTTTGGGGTGTATCATGTGTCGCTTAAACTAATTTTCTTATGCAAATTCGTGCTATACCATTATATGAACTAAACTAGAATGTAACTATTGTTTGGTTGTGATGTATTACATATTGTCAAAGTTGTATGCAAATTATTTAGGCCCATCAGTTCCTCGTGGGAGACGAGAACATCGCGTGCCTCAAAACTCATTCATTAAGGCCCATCAGTTCGTAAGAACAACGCGTGCCTCAAAACTCATACATTAGGCCCATCAGTTCCTCGTGGGAGACGAGAACAACGCGTGCCTCAAAACTCATTCATTAAGGCCCATCAGTTCGTAAGAACAACGCGTGCCTCAAAACTCATTTATTAGGCCCATCAGTTCGTGGAATAACGCGTGCCTCAAAACTCATTCATTAGGCCCATCAGTTCCTCGTGGGAGACGAGTCGAACATCGCGTGCCTCAAAACAATCATTTGGTGTATGTGAGTTTAATATTCAATATTATGTGTTGTGTGAATAAATTTACATCTACATTTACTCATATGTGGTATGCACATTATTTATAATCAATTGGTTAAACTTGTTCAAATGTTTTTCCATAGGATTCACTCGCCAACATTATGTTGATCCAAAACCTTTTTACACATGATACAGGTAAACAGGTTGAAGCAAGGAAAACATAGGATATGCCTTAGAAGAGAACCAAGAAGCTTAGACAGATAGATAGAATATGGTGTATCATTTATTTCCATTAAATTGTATTAATGAATATGAAACATATAATAAATGTCATGAGCTTTGATGATAACCCAATTATGCCCCGATCACCTTTTCCGCTGCGGGTCGGGGTGTGACAGATTGGTATCAGAGCCATGACTATAGGGATATAGGATAGGTTATTAGACCCTTAGAGCCTATACTATAGTCTGCCTAAAATTTAACTTGATTAGGTGGTTACATACAAACTTGTGATATTTATTTGTTTCATATTTGTTTACATTTCAGTCAAACATACATGCTCATATACATATTCATTATACATATATACATATTCATTATACATATATCGATGTTCATGTATTCAATTTATTTTCATACTCTCAATATCCAAAGATTTTGTGCAATTTTCAATTCTCATCAAAGTAAGTTCTGCGACGGGCATGTAGTAACTGGAAGGGTACAAGTACCGGTAGTCGGAACGTCCTGTCTAGGTTGGCATTCGTATAAATCCAAAATAACGGACCAGTTTGCCTACCTGGGGACTAACGATGAGAGTACGACGGACCTATTAGGCCAAAGCATGCCACACCAAACGTCGTTCGAACTAACCTCACTTTGAGATGTCACCGTGTCCATGCCTGGACACATTCCGAATATCACACGTTGTATACATATTTCTCGATTTTCTCCGGGTTTTGTGTACGCAACCAGGCAGAAACCGTGCGAACCATATGAAAAACCGGTATTCATGGGGGCCCACATGATTACACAGGTAAAGTATGGCGGCATGACGGGCCTAACAGCGAGCAAAGCCCAAGACATCCTATGGATGTAGTAGATTTATTTTCTATATTTACTTTATGAACGTTCAATCCCAAACACGACCCACGATCCCAAAGGCATCCAACTCATACTCTTGACATGTATTCCTTGTAGATGTCTTCTAACCTCGCCCGTAGGAAGATGAGAGCAGAAAAAGCCCGTGAACGCATGGCTACCCAAATCGCTCAGCAAATGGCGACCGTAATACCCAACATCGTAGTTCAAGTTCAACAAGCCCTTACCGCTAATTCCGTTAATCCAACCCAACAAGAGGATCAAAACACTGTCAACCTTCCAGTCACTAAATGCACCTACAAACATTTCAAATCCTGCGATCCTCCAAAATACGAAGGAACTGAAGGTGTCACCGCTCTCCTCCATTGGTTCGAAGAAATGGAGAACACTTTTCTAAATTGCGATTGCCCCGATGATCGCAAAGTGCGTTATGCTACTGGTCGTTTACTTGGAACAGCACTCACATGGTGGAATACAGAAAAGACCAAACGAGGTGTTGAAGAAACTATGACCTTGACTTGGGAAGAATTGAAGGGAATCATGACAAGACGGTTTTGCCCAAGAAGTGAAATCAAGAAATTGGAGGATGAGTTCCATGCTTTGAAACAAAAGGAAGGCGACCACACCACATACAACAAGAGATTCCTTGAGTTAAATCAAATGGTTCCCAATTTGTTCACTCCCCTCTACCGTTTGATCGAGCACTACATTCGTGGTCTTCCATCAAAGATTCAAGACCCTGTAATAAGCACCTCGCCTGCAACTTTGGAAGCAGCAATGGAGCTAGCAACCGCGCTCACCGAGAACCGAATTCGGAACAAAGATTTCAAAGAGGAGAAGAAGAAGGATAAAGCATCAACGGAAACCTCAAACCCCACCCGAACCGAATCCTCTACACCACCTACATCTAAGAGAAAGCGTGATGGACAAGTCTTCGCCGTCACCCAACGCAAACAACCAGCTTCACAAGTTGTACCTCCTCAAACTATCCCAAACGCTCAAGTAGCACCCAACTCAACTTACCCAAATAAGAAACCTTACATTGGACCTTACCCTCAATGCAACACCTGTTTCTATCACCATCCAACTACTTCACCCTGTCGACTATGTGCGAATTGTGGACGCTACGGTCATTTGAGCAAAGTTTGCCGCACCGCTCAAAACCAAACCTTAACCCCTACTCAACCCATGACCCAAACATATCAACAACCTCAATACCCCATGAACCCATATGTTCGAGCTTGTTTCAATTGTGGCGACCCTACCCATTTTAGAAACACGTGTCCTCGTTTGGTTAATATCATAAACGCCCAAGCTCAAGCAAACCCAGTTAACCAAACAAACCAAGCAAACCCAGCTCCACCACCAGCAAGAGGAAGAGTTTATAACATCAACGCCAATCCTGTTGAAGATGTTAACGGTCCAAACCAACCACTTAACTAGCCTTCTCTCACCAAGAATCAAGATTCAACTCTAATCACTTAGTTTTTATGTTTTTCTTTAGGTTATCTCAATTTTCACGTATCTCAATTGGAATTTTATCCAAGAATTCTAATGCAAATTACTAGTTCAGTTGGTTTTATACTCATTGATTTAATATTCATATCATCATACTTCATGACATATCTCAGTCTTATCATTTAAAGAAGTTGAGTGTGTCTCACATGCAATACATTTCATTTCATTTTACATTTCAATACATGCAATACGCTCGGCTCCGTTGATTGAGCCTTGAGCACACAGTTCAATTTACATTTCAATACATGCAATACGCTCGGCTCCGTTTGATTGAGCCTTGAGCACACAGATCAATTTACATTTCCAGTTCATGCAATACGTTCGGCTCCGTTTGATTGAGCCTTGAACGCACATACATTTTCATTATCAGTATCTTGTGGTTGTGGTGTTTGTTGTAGAGTCGCATAGAACTAATCATAACTGGCGGATGAAGTCAATGAGAATTTGACAAGAATACGGTGGATACGCCGCTGGTACTTCCTATATATAAGTATTTTTGTCAAATGATCGGAGGCATTATCAGGCGGTTATGAGAGGTTCCATGCATAGGCTGTTTGTGTGGTTAAGTTATTCATATTCAGTACATGCAATACGCTCGGCTCCGTTTGATTGAGCCTTGAGCACACAATTTCAATTTCAGTACATTCAATACGTTCGGCTCCGTTTGATTGAGCCTTGAGCACACAATTTCAATTTCAGTACATACAATACGATCGGCTCCGTTTGATTGAGCCTTGATCGCCCAGATATATTTCATTTCAGTAATTTATGTTTGTTGTATTGATTGTAGAATTATAGGACTAATCATAATTCACTGATAAAACCAATGAAAATTTGACAAGAATATGGTGGATACGCCGCTGGTACTTCCTATATATAAGTATTCTTGTCAAAGGATCAGAGGCGTTATCAGGCGGTTATGAGATGTTCCATGTAGGATTTAGTATTGCCTTGGTTGAAATTGTGTTACATTTATATCATCTCACTATTTAAAGAAATTGGATTGTGATCCATTTCTATATAGACTAACCTCTCCATCATAACAAACGAGAGAGGAACCATCACCATTCAAACATATATGCTATCGGAATGTGGATACAATTGTTAGTTGTTGTGTTTATTTGTGTAGATTGTAGAATTTCTGCCTTAGGATATAACCCCAAGCATATTCAAACTTTTATGTGTGATATCATTTTAGCGAATCATTCCTGCTTAACAATACTTATACAGTAGGCAACAAAAAGCGATTCCTGTATTAGGATACTTAACCTTTACAAGGAACGTTACCGCCTCAAGCAAAAACTTAAACCCTTATTTCTTCTAAGTATGTAACTGTCAAAACTAAACACCATCATTCTTTTAGTCAATTATATCCCTGTTTAAATTTCGGGACGAAATTTCTAAAAGCAGGGGATACTGTAACATCCGTCAAAAAAAAAAAAACGGATTTACCAAACCCGCTCCGTTTATCAACCGAACAGTCAGTTAAAATTTTAGTTGCGAATTAAATGCCCAAAATAATTTTAAACGATCCGTAATCAAATATTATACGGGGATATGTATTTAGTTTTTGAAAATCTGTCAAAAATATCAAAATAAAAATGGTTTACTTTTGCCGGGTTTCGAACTCGGGTCTGTACCGGGTAAACCAAAGACTTAACTCTCAGCCGACAAACCACTCCGCCATCTTGATTTTCTGGTAATAACAGAAAACAATTAATTCAAATAATCAATTTCAGAAGTTAAATTATTGCGCCCAAAATAACAGTCGTCGGAAATCCCGACGACTTCGCCGTTTAATTACGTTATTACTCAAAGTAACCGAAAACTTAACTATTACGACGGTTATAACCGACGTCTGAACCGCGACATCAGCCATAACCGCCGGAGTACGGTTGACTTCGAATTAAGACCGAATTCAGACCCCATTCAATCCCAATACTACCCTATAAATACACCCTCAACTCGCCAGAAGTCTTTCACACTCAAATCGCACTCTTTCTCAGCGAAAAATCACCTGCCGGAAATTCTTGATACTTCGCCGGAAAACCGTATCAGTAATCTTTGAGTTTACTGAACCCCCTAAATCTTCAACGAAGTCACCCACAACCTTTGCAAGCCTTCGGAAGACTTTCTGCTGCAAAATACTTGTCGCCGGAAAAAGAGTTCTGTCGCCGGAGTTTTGCCGGAAAACAGAGTAAAACCAGTCGGTACATCTCACGCCTATTTTCCTTCCCTTTTTACTTTTATATCATTTGTAATTGATCATTAAACGCTAAATAAACTTGAATCAACATTCGAATCCAGTCCGTCGTCACTTCCGGTTAAAACCGGTGAAGAAGACGAAGTTCAGTAATGGTTAAGTATAATTAAAATCAAGATAATTACCGGGTTAGACACACAGTCCAGCGGTGGACTGTGTGCACTTTTAACGCTAAGGTCACGAGTTCGATTCCGGTTTCACACACGCCGCCTTGATAAAAATTCTCTTTTTCGCAAAACAGAACCGGAGTGTTTTGTGATATGTTAAGTATATTGATAACTGAGTTCATAACCAAGTGAGACACACGGTCCAGCGGTGGAGTGTGTGTCCGCTAACCCACAGGTCCCGGGTTCGAGACCTGTGGAGCACACCGGTTCTGAGATTTATTTCGTTTTTAATAATAAAGGATTTCTGTTAAATCTAATTAATATATATATATAATTAAAATCGGATATATAACGGGTTAGACACGTAGCTCAGTTGGTAGAGCTGCGTGCACGCGTACGGGAGGTCTCGGGTTCGAGCCTCACCCGGCGCACAACAAAATGCCTATGAACCGGTCAACGATAGTCAAGTCAACGGTCAACGTGTACTGTAGCAATAAAATAAAATATTTTTTTATTATTTTTATTTAATTATTTTAATTAAAAATCAATTATAAATACTTAAAAATAACATTTTTAAGGTTAGAAAATAGCCTCAAACTCACAAAAATACACCCAACAATCCTACTAAAATAGATTCATAAAACCCGTTTACTTACCGAACCATTATGCGATTTATCTAGGATTAATTTCACTCGTGGTTAACACCATTTCGCGTGCATTCAACCTCATCAACCGAACGCACCCAATGTGAGTGGATTCTTACAAACTCCCCTTTTTATTCATGTTTTGGGGTGTATCATGTGTCGCTTAAACTAATTTTCTTATGCAAATTCGTGCTATACCATTATATGAACTAAACTAGAATGTAACTATTGTTTGGTTGTGATGTATTACATATTGTCAAAGTTGTATGCAAATTATTTAGGCCCATCAGTTCCTCGTGGGAGACGAGAACATCGCGTGCCTCAAAACTCATTCATTAAGGCCCATCAGTTCGTAAGAACAACGCGTGCCTCAAAACTCATACATTAGGCCCATCAGTTCCTCGTGGGAGACGAGAACAACGCGTGCCTCAAAACTCATTCATTAAGGCCCATCAGTTCGTAAGAACAACGCGTGCCTCAAAACTCATTTATTAGGCCCATCAGTTCGTGGAATAACGCGTGCCTCAAAACTCATTCATTAGGCCCATCAGTTCCTCGTGGGAGACGAGTCGAACATCGCGTGCCTCAAAACAATCATTTGGTGTATGTGAGTTTAATATTCAATATTATGTGTTGTGTGAATAAATTTACATCTACATTTACTCATATGTGGTATGCACATTATTTATAATCAATTGGTTAAACTTGTTCAAATGTTTTTCCATAGGATTCACTCGCCAACATTATGTTGATCCAAAACCTTTTTACACATGATACAGGTAAACAGGTTGAAGCAAGGAAAACATAGGATATGCCTTAGAAGAGAACCAAGAAGCTTAGACAGATAGATAGAATATGGTGTATCATTTATTTCCATTAAATTGTATTAATGAATATGAAACATATAATAAATGTCATGAGCTTTGATGATAACCCAATTATGCCCCGATCACCTTTTCCGCTGCGGGTCGGGGTGTGACAAGCATTGCCAGAAATCAAAGAAACAAAGTACGTTGAATCTATTCACAACATTGATTTGAACTTTAGAATACTTACAAGACTGCCATCGCGAGTTTTCCAAAAATCCTTTGATTTGTACATTTTGCATCTTAAACCCATTTGTGTTTGATCCAAACACACACTCTATATATAGGGCTCGGTTTAAATGAGAATCATCATGAGTTGTGAGAACCGTGGAACTTTTTCTTCCCACACGAGTTGTATCAAATTTTTTTTGCACAAACGTAGATGAAAATATTATAAACACATATGTAAAAAAAGTAAAAAAAAAATTGTCGAGTCGGTAGTTTTGACTAATGCAAGTTTTTTACGTGCTGCTGTAAATTTTGTCCGAAGATAATTTTTTTACGCCTCATTTAAATGTGAGTAAGCGGTATTTTTTTAATATTTTTTTTTTGCTGAAACAATTTGATTTTTTAATGACTTTTGAGAAAAAATTTTTTGGTAAAACCTTTTGAATGTATATATATATATATATAAGGGTTCCGGAGTGAACACTAGGTTGAGAGTGAATTGTGTGAACTAATATGAGCCATTGGATTATATCATCTAGAGATTTTTAAACAATGGCAAGATTGTAATGATAATGTTGTAACTTTCTTTTAAATTAATTGGCAGAAGGGTATTTGCGTCTTTTGTAAATTGCATTATTAAACAATATAATCAAAATTCCTAAAATCTTCCTAGTTTCCGTATATACAAGATACACAGTTGTTAGTGTATACACATGTGTACAGTCTCGATAGTATTAGTTTATACAAGATACACATATGTTAGTTTATACACATGTGTACAGCGTCGCTAACTATCAATTTATACAAGATACACAACTGTTAGTTTATACACATATGTACTTGAATAACACACATGTGTATAAATCTGGGTTACACCGACCTGTGGGACAAGACGTAATTATACACAAGTGTATAAGTCTTGTATATATTGATCTGTATATACTTATGTAAAAAACATAATTTAATTAGGTTTAATATTTAATTTTAAAAATAACACAAGAGTTTATTTAAAAATAAACATTAGCCATTTAATCTCTTATAATTAAAATAATAGAGAAATAATTAAAACTGAGAAAGAGAGAGAGAGTTAAGGGATGAGAAAATTAAGAAATTTTAATTAAACTACTTGACTAATATCAATCTTACCCTTTTAATATAAAAAAATGATTAAAGACCTAAATTAGTTCACTCAGTTCACTCTCAAGAAGTTGTTCACAATAATCTTAATCCTATATATATATATATAATATTTGTATGTGAATGGAGGGCCTCCTTTGATTTTCTAGTCCAAACCAAAGTTCAGATTCCCAAACTTCTCCCACATCAACCCGTCTGAATATTTTGGTCATCCTACATTGCCAAATTGATCAAGACATTGAAAAATGAGATCGATGTAGATCGTTAAGTAATAATTTTAAAAATAAGGAGGTTTTTCTCATAATTTTGATATTTTTATTTCACGTTATCTTTTATTCATGGGTCAAATGTGTTAAAGACCACATAAAGTATTCCTATCTCACATTAGATATAATAAAAACTAAAACAAATAGAATTTATTTCACTATACCTCTAATATATTATATGATATAGTGTTTGAACTTGGGTTCATTTGGTATGGGTATTGGAATTGATGAGATAACGGAATGAATAAAAGAATGAAATTTAGAATTATCATTTAATTTTCTTATTTAGTTACCATGTATGAATAAAATAAATCATTACTTTGTGTTGTTTCATACACAAAATAAGACGAATGAATAAAATCGGTGGTTAATGGCTATAGAGGTGGTCGGTGATAGTGAGGGGTGGTGCTCATGGTTGGTGGTGGCGTCAATGTCTGTGGTAGTGAGAGGGTGGCGATGGTGCGTGTGTGGTTGGAATTGGTGGGTGGTGGTCAGTGATGGTGGTGGGGATGTGGTGGTAGTAGTGATGGGTGAAAGAGGAATGGCATGGAAAAAAAAGTGTATGGGGTGGAATGAATTTTGGTTGTTCAGAGAGAATGAAATCTTTGTGTAATAGGATTCTATTCATTAATCAACCAAGTATTTTTTAGTTATTCCTTTACGATGATTCACACTATTCTATCTCTTATTCCTACATCACAAATACTACTTAAATCCTCATAATAAATTACTAGATTGCTACACGCGTTACCCATCACATGTAGCACTGATTTCTTTATGCAACTTGTTTCATACTATTTTTGGCCCCATCTGTGTTGCAGGGCACTAAGCTGAATATTTCTCTCTCATAACATGTAGGTCTGTGCTTCGGTTAGTTGTACATACTACTTATAACACGACATAAAAAATTATATCAAGTCAATCAATTAAAAAAATACCATAGTTTTACTAAAAAAAGTAAAACGATGGAAACTCTATAATTTTAAATTGAGGGCAAATTTTTTATTTTTAAGAACAAATGAACGTGAGCAAGACATCCGAATGACACGAATAAAAATTAAGCTGATTAACCAATTAAAACAAAAAACTATCATCATTTTATAAAAAAACTAAACGATGGCGTGACTGTAATTTCACACTGGTGTGAAAATCGTAATTTCACAGGGGACAAACAAAAAGAATGGCAAAACTGTAAATTTGAGCTGAGGGAAAATTGTAATTGGGCTGGGAAGAAAAAAAAACAAAATCAATAACAAAACTTTAAATTTTAACGGACAAAATCGTAATTTAGCTTGATCAATAGAGAAATACCAGCATAGCAGCTGGCCATCCATTTTAACCAATGATAAGGAACCACTATTCCCTGCCGTGGTAATGTGTTGTCTATTTCAACCGAAATGCTTATATGGACATGACAAAAAAGGACAAATTTAATAGAAAAAGTAAAAGCATATATACATATTGTAAAAAAATAATTGTAAAAAAAGAAATAATTGTAAAAACGTGGTAGAATAGAGGTGAAAAAAAGGGAAGTAAAATAGAGGTGTAATAATCATAAAAATAATAATGAATAACTAGGTTAATAAAAATGGATATTATCCTAATCACTTGATTTCTTTTCTTAAGTTTCCAAATTCAACTTCCACTAATATCACTTTAAAGGATATTGATGGGGGTAATAAATTTAGAACTAAGCCTCTCTGAAGGTTGTTAGTTCGAAACCGAACCGAGCCGAGCCGAGCCGAACCGAGTTTACCACAGTAGGCGTTCGGGCGGGCAGGTTTTCTTTGGAACTACTGGCTTGGGTATGCATCCAACTCGAACCGTTCTAGAGGACGAGATGCATTTTCTCGATTAAAAGGCTTCCTAAGATACTTGTTCGGTGATTTAGTTGGCCGTTAAAAATATAAAAATAAAACTATATATTTTATAATAAATAATACATAGGTTTTGTAATTGTGTTGAGTCAACTAAACCTCGAACGTGTGAAATTTTTCAATGTTAAACTCAAAAGCCAACAGACAAGGACCACATAGAGAGGTTGGTGATAAAAGTATATAATTTTCTTCTTTACCCGTAGCCTAGTTAGTTGCTAAAACTTTTTGTTTTTCTATTTTCAAATAATAACTTTTTGGGGCCGACACTTGAAAGTTGTAATTAGTAACTTGTTCACATGTGATTATTTTGTGTCTTTCTACAAACGTTTTATATATGATCACATGTTTCTATTTAAGTTGTTATCATGAGTGTTACAAAAATTCAAAATAAGAGTTTTAATTATATTAATTATCGGGGTGCTAAAAACCAGATATTCGAATTTCGGCAATTAGAAATTTTTGGATCAGAGATTTCGAATATCCGATCCGGGTAGTGAAATGGATATGAGAATATCTAAATTTTATTTTATTTTTATTTATTTATTCGAGACCGAATATTTTCGGATATCCGAATATAATTTTCGGATATTTTTAATATTTGAATATTTCATATATTTCAAATATACGAAAAAAAAATAATTTTAAATATTTCGAATATCCATTGTCACACCCCCGCACATAGGCGAAAACGCGAGGTGTGATCGTAAGTAGATCTCATTGCATACGATGTAAGTGAATAAGATATATTAATAAGATAAATACGATGTGTATCCATGACATAGATTTGAAATAAAGTTTACAAGTCACAATTTGTTTAAAAAGACAACACAAAGTTATATTGTTTAACATTCCATACTTCGCTCGAGGGTGAAAGATGTGAACCAAACCCTTTGTAAAAGGATGCATCGTTGCCTCAACTCTTTGATTCTTGATTCATGTCATGCAAGGATCCACTAATTTCCTGAAATACATGTAAGTTTGAAAACTCAACAATAATGTTGGTGAATTCATATGTTTGTTTTGTATGAAATGAATAACTAAAACATTTGAAGTTCTTGTATAGAAAAACCCTTATGTAAAGCGTCTATGAAATTATAGATCATTAATGTTTTGCAAGGACATTAATATGTGTGCCGACATAGAAAGCAATCCAACCCTTGATGAGTTTTGTGTCGATTATCCTTGACTGGGACACAAAAGCACTCCAACGGTCTCACGGACCTAGAGGAGGGCTCACCAAAACCTGATAGAAATCTACCACTTTCGTTCCTTGGTCTGTATGTGTGATTAATGGTGCTTAAGTTCCACCCTATGAGCACATGATCTATGTGTGTTTCATTCCCTAACTTATCATACAATTGTAATGTATTTCCCCCAAAGTTTAAAAACTGAAAAGCGTTTAAAAGAGGGGACATGAACTCACGGTTTGCATCCAAATGAATATGTACTAGCAAATCTGGGTTTCCCCACGTGACTCACAACCTACAAGTGCTCTAATCTCATTAGACACTTAGATCTTTACTCGACCGTGTACAAGTCTCTCATCTTGAATATTCATTCAGACTTGTATTTGTTTGTTTGGGAACACTTATTTGTTTTTTATACGTTGGTAGTTGGTTTATTTGTTTGTTTTTAATATATATATATAATATGTATATATATTTGTGTATTCTTGTCGTGTATGAACGGTCTCGCCCGTCATATGTCTTCGTGGCAAGCACAAGTGTAATCGGGCCTAGCCCTTATGCATCTTCGTGCCTAGCACGAGTGTAAACGACTCGTGCAAACGGCCTGGCCGTTATGTGTTCGTGCCTCGCAAGAGTGTGAATGGGCATAGCCCTTACGAGTCTTCGGGCCTCGTACGAGTGTTTTATTGTTATGAATTAGATATATTCTTCTAACATATATATTCGTGAGTGGTGAACCTTTGTTCACTTGTATACGCATGTTTGTTTCTTCATGTATGCATTTGTTCTCAAATATATATGTATATCTTTAATAGATATATCTGTTAAAAATAAATATTTTTAACATCAAACTTGTTCACGTGTACGTGTATAGTGTTCTCTTGTATGTGTATAACTTATCTAGTGTACTTGTGTATTTATACGTATACGTATATCACGTATGTATACTTCACTTGTATCCTTTTGTTGTAGTTATTTGTGTTGTATTTATACGTATTTGTGTATACATGTACATTATTTGTAATCTTGTATTTTACTAAGTGTTTGTGATGTACGTATTTGTACACATAAGTATATTTATATACTTGTATTATTTTACTTAGTTGTTTTTATATAACCTTCCAGATTTATGAATGACGTATATATATATATTATATTAATATTGTGTAAATATAGTATGTGTACATATATAACACATCCATTATAACATACATATATATAATCCATATTACATATTATATACACACACATACATATATATAGTTGTATATTATATATACATAATATATATATATACATACATATTATATATATATGTGAATTTTATATTATAGTTTAAATGTCTAAAAATAATATATTTTTAGAACATGTCGCAGCTTGTTTATGTATATTCTATCGGTGAAAATGCTAAGTTCGTGTCTTGACGATATATATACGCTTTTTGTTGGTGAACTATATATATTATTTTAATTGATTTTGTATGTTTACCTTGTCGTTTAGTATATATATTATTACTTCAATATATGTATGTATGTATGTATGTATTAGTATGTATGTATGTATGTATGTACCATTGTCCGAATTGCTCGATTGTCCACATCCGTTTAAGGATATAATATATGTGCGTTTATATATCTCTCTCTTAGTGTTATAAATCCATGTATCCAAGTATGAATATGTGTATATATATATGTAAACATATGAATTTTTACTTCGTCACACTTCAAGTATGTTATGGTGCTTTGTATTTGTGTATTTGTATTTAGATGAGTATACATCCTAAATGTTCTAAATACAAACACTTTAGCATATAAGTATATATACACATATTAGTGATCTGAATATATATATATATATTTCTTTTAGATTTAGGAAATATTAATAAGATTTGAACTTAAACTTTCCATCAAAAGTTTACCTAATCATGATTAAGGTTGATAATCACTTTTTAGCCATTTTAATCACTTGTTAATAACACCTTAATCATGATTAGATTTTTTAGAAAATTTTTCCATATTGTCCCTATAGTATGGATGTTTTCCATGTTTACAAAACATATTTAAAGCAATTTTCCAACTTTCACATACTCATAAAAAATCATCAAGTTCATTCAAAATCAAAACTCATGAATTGTCATCTATTACAAAACCTATCATAAATGTTATTTACACATTTTGTTAAGATCATAAAAAATAACCATTCTTTTAAGTTCATCTTCTTATTTTACCAAGTTAATACACCTCTTTACATCATCTTTCTAAGATCAAGCCATGTACATGTATTTTTAGGATTTACATAAACTTCATACTCTTTAGGAATCATTTTCAAGATCATAATCTAGTTCATGACACTTCAAGTTTGTAGATCTAGCTAGATCTAAACATATACATGTTTAGATCATACTTCTAAACATAAACTTGCAAGATCTTCTAGTATAACATAATCAACACTAATATAAACATCAAGAATCACAAGAACAACACAAATATAAGTTAGAGTATCTTGTTTTAGTTTAGGGTTTCATGTATTTTATTTGCAAGCTTAAAGATGGTCCACTTGTACATCCATAATCTGCATATTTTAAGAAGCTTAAAATCGGTTTAGATGGCTTACTACTAGCTCTAAGGCTAGGGATGATTTTAGATTATGAGGATGAAGATGATAAGAAGATGTTGAAGCTCCAAAGAAGTGAACAATGCTCCTAGTAAGCTTCCAAGACTTGAAACCCCTTTAGATCGTCTTTAAATAAATGAATGATACTTGTATTTAGGCTAAAATTTTGAAGAAGATGAAGATGAAGATGAGGTAGAGTGTGTTTGGGCTGTAGGTTTCAAGGAGAGAAAGAGAGAGGGGGGAGGAGGTTTGCGTTGAGTTTCGAAGTGAAGATATGTATGAACGAGAAGGGTTAGATAGCTTATAACCTACCATCTTCTTTTAGTCAACATATAATCTTTCCATCCATGCCTTCCATCTTATGCTATCAACTACGCGTGGGACACTTAGGACACTTTGTGGTTGAAAATAGGAAGGGGGGGGTAGGTTATGGGTGGTTGAATTTAAAATCAATTTAGACATGTGCATTAAAGCTTAGTTTACATATTTATATGTTTATGGAAGTCTTGGATCAGTAGGGCACTAATGGTAGTTTAAGGTGTTAAATGTGTTTAAATAGTTCACTAGACTAGTTAAATGGTTGTTTAGATACTAAACTTGGCACTAGTTTCGTTATCGGATAAATTATGTAACTTATATGGTAACATATATATAAGTATCCTTGATATATCTTTAATGTCTTTAGTATTGTTTAAGATAATTAACATTATCAATGGACCTTGTTATTACCATAAATTGCTGAATTTTGCTACAGAAATGCTGAATTTGCCGTTTCATAGTTCGGAGTTGACAATTTAAGCTTTTAAGCATTTTTCCGGAAAGTATATAATATTACAAGTGTTTCCCCAAGTTAGGGTTTTATATAAATGGTTCATTTGATATGCTTTCATATCAATTGTTAGTTGTTTCAGGGAGTATCAGAACTCTCCTAGCATGAATAGTGTGTTCGTAGTGTTACCAACGTATTTGGACATAGTTTGTTTCGTTTCGCGACACGACAAACACAACGACATGATATGTAATGTAATTGATATGTCATGAGATTCTATACTTTGTATGAATCAATAATTAAATATGTAAATAATGATTAAGTTGTACAAAATTACCATTTATTTTGCCGGTTGTCACACACTCCCCCTGTTAAAAGGAATTTCGTCCCGAAATTCACGTTGAGTTATTGGTTTAAGGAAGTCTTAAAAAAGATAGTACTTTGTTTTAATTTAGTCTTCATGTTCCCATGTATACTTGGGCCTGTGACGTGAGTTCCATCGAAGTTTAACTAGCTTGACACGACTTCTCCTAGTATCTTGGACTTTCAAGTCATAACCTCAACAGGTTCTTTAGTGTATTGGAGTTTGTCGTCAATGTGAATCTAATCCGCGGGGATGATAAGGCTTTCTTGTGCAGGACTCTTTTTAAAATTCGACACTTGAAATGTGTCATGTGCACTGTTGAGTTCCTCCGGCAGTTTCAATTTGTAGGCAACGGTACCAACCTTTGCCAAGATTTTAAAAAGGTCCTATATATTGTGGGTTCAACTTTCTGCATTTTCCAAGTATGGCTATGCCCTTCCAAGGTGAGACATTCAACAAAACTTTGTCTCCGCCTTGAAGGATAATGGTTTGCGTCGCTTGTCCGCATAATTCTTTTGTGTGTCTCGAGCCGCCTTGATACAGTCTCGGATTTGAAAGATCTTGTCAATAGTCTCTTGGACTAGTTCTAGACCGATTAATTGTTTATTACCGAATTCCGCCCAACATAGAGGTGATTAGCATTTTCGTTCGTAGAGAACTTCAAATGGTTCGGCCTGGATGCTAGTGTGATAACTATTATTGTATGAGAACTCCACTAATGGTAATTGGGTATCCCAATTGCCACCCAAGTCCATCACACAAGCACGTAATAGATCTTCCAATGTTTGTATCGTCTGTTTGCTTTGGCCGTCCATTTGAGGTTGAAAGGCCGAGCTTAGATCCAATCGTGATCCAAAGGCCTTTCGGAATGATTGTGAAATTCTTGACACAAAGCGACCGTCTCGGTCCGAGATTATTGAAATAGGCATTCCATGTCATACCACAATCTTTTTAAGATATAATTCGTAAACTTTCTCTGCACTGTCTTTCTCACGTATTGGCAAAAAGTGTGCGGACTTTGTCAGTTTATCAACTATTACCCAAACCATGTGATGACCTCTTGAGATCCTGGGCAATTTTATGATAAAGTACGTCGATATTTGTTCCCATTTCTAAACGGGAATTTGAGGTTGTTATAACAATCCTGATGGCTTTTGGTATTCAGCCTTAACCTTTTTGCATGTTAAACATTTACCGACATAAGTTGTGATGCCGCCTTTAAGGTTAGGCCACCAAAGAATTCTTTCAAGTCTTGGTCATCTTATCCGCTCTGGGATGAATAGAGTACTTAGACTTGTGGGCTTCATCCAAAACTACACTTTGTAGGTTTCCAAAAACTGGAACCCAAATTTGACCCATAAAGTATAATGTTCCATCTTCCTTTAGCACTAATTGTTTTTCCATACCTCATAATGATTCGGCTTGAATATGTTCCGTTTTGAGAGCTTCTTGTTGCGTGTCATGAATCTGAGTAGTGAGGTTGGTTTGTGTCGTCATTTCTAAAGCTCGAACCCTTAAGGTTTTCACTCATTCTTGCGACTCAAATCGTGCACTACAACGTTCACTTTGCCTAGGTGATACTTGATCTCGCAATCGTAGTCATTCAACAATTCAACCCATTCATCGTTGACGCATATATAATTCTTTTAGATTAAATATATGTTGAAGACTTTTATGATCCGTGAAAATTGTACATTGAGTACCTTATAGATAGTGTCACTAAATTTTCAAAGAAAATACCACCGCGTCTAACTCTTGGTCATGGGTGGTATAGTTCTTCTCATGAACTTTCAATTGGCGTGATGCATATGCGATGACTTTGTCCCGTTGCATAAGCACGCAACCTAATCCTTGATGCAACATATCACATTATACCACGAAGTCATCGGTACCGTTGGGAAGTGATAAAATCACGACATCACATAGCTTGTCTTTGAGTAATTGAAATGTTGTTTCTTGTTTTTCATCCCAATCGTCTTTCTGCATAAGGGAGGTTGCGGTTGAATACTTTTGAAAAGTTCTCTATGAATCTCCTGTAGTAGCCCGCTAATCCCAAGAATTTCATACTTCCATTGGGATCTTTGGTGCTTCCCAATTTTTGATCGCCTCGACCTTTGATGGATCAATAGGTATGTCTTTCTTGTTCACCATGTGTTCGAGAAATTGTACTTCACGAATCCAAAATTTGCAGTTAGAAAGTTTTGCGTAAAGTTTCTCTTTCTTTAGTAGCTCAAGGATAGTTCGTAAATGTTGTGTTCCTCTTGTGATCGTGAATTTATCAATATATCATCAATGAATACTATCACGAATTTGTCTAAGTACGACTTACACACGGTTCATAAGATCCATAAATGCCGCCAATGCATTTGTTAAGCAGAAAGGCATAACAAGAAACTTGTAATGACCGTAACGAGTTCGAAAAGCTGTCTTTGGTATGCTTTCCTATTGTATTCGTAGTTGGTGATAAACGGATCTTAGATTGATCTTGGAGTAGAAGCTCGAGCCTTATAATTGATCGAATAAATCGTCAATCCGTGGTAGTGGGTATCTGTTCTTAACGGCGAGTCTGTTCAACTCTCGGTAATCTATACACATCCGAAAGCTCCCATCTTTCTTCTTGACAAAGAGCACCGGAGCTCCACAAGGTGAGAAACTCGGACTAATGAATCCTTTATCTAACAACTCTTGAAGTTGCATGGATAGTTCTTGCATTTCTGACAGAGCTAATCAGTATGGAGATTTCGCCACTGATGCTGCTCCTTGCACCAAGTCAATGCGAAACTCAACTTATCGCTGCGAAGGTAGTCCAAGCAAGTCTTCCGGAAAGTCTTCGGTAAATTCTATCACAATAGGTATTTCTTCCAACTTTGGATCCTCGGTTTCTTATCGACCACATGAGCTAGAAAGGCTCTGCAACCTTTTCGTAGGAACTTATAGGCCTTCATGCAAATGATGATTCGTAAAGGCGTCTCTCCATGGACTACATGTGTTTCTTTGTTAGCCTAGGGGATGCAGATAGTTTTCTCATGACAAATGATATGCATGAAATGCAACAAATAAATTGTATCAAACAAGGCATAAAATCAACCCTTTGTATGTACTAATGTTGGAAAAAAGTGCTTTTCTTTGTATACTTTTGATTTTCAGGACTAAATGAGCTTAAATGTAAAAAAGGAATAAATATACGGCAAAAATCAACATAACAACAAGGAAGAAAAGTTGACACAACATCCCTACCCTCCAAGCTATACCCCAAGACCAAAACAACAAACCAGAAGATAAGCAAGGGGCCGTGCCACCATGGCATGGGGTCGTGCGCCACTATAGAGTCCATGCAGAACAAGAAAAACAGTACAGACAAGAGACACGAGGCTGTGTCCCATGGACACGGGGCCGTGGTCAACTCCCAGATATGTAGAATCTCCCAAAGGACCTCACTATACTAAAAGCGGGGCTGTGCCCTCTAACATACGAGACCGTGTGTGCATACGGATTGATACAGATCAATAAATGTAGACAGAGAAGAAAGGACACGGGTTCGTGCCCCCTAGGCATGAGGCCGTGTGAGGAGTCTGTTTCCAACTATAAAAGGAGGTGATTGGTTCACTTGCAACTCATCCCTTGATAGCCCTCTCTCTCACTTACTACCACTTCATCACCACCCCAACACCATCATCCACCACATCATCCACCATTAGAGCGTGTTTAGTAGTCTCCAGATCCAATATTGATCGTAAGAGTTCTTGTCAAACAAAGGCCATGCTTGGCTAATCTCTTACATCACTTAGTGAAGACAAATCTTTTATTTATTACCTTTGATTTCCAAGCTTTGGCTACTTTTCATTTGGGTTTGTATTAATGACTTTAAGAAATAGTTATTTATACTGAAAGTGAACTTTACTCAATAAATTCTTCATTTTTTGTTGATTCACTCATTCGTGTCTTTACGGTCTATATAAAGCGTGTTAACTGCCTGGCAGGGGGCTAGACGGTGGTTTGGGTAAAGTTCTTGCCTCCTTCAGTATATAGATCCTATGACGACTTGATTCAAGCTTATTAGGATTTCTCTTGAGGTAGATAACATCAAATCGGGAAGTAAGAACGCCTTGAACCCCTTATAAATAAACTACTATTAAAACTTTAAACCGGTCTTGGAGGACTGTATCCCTGCTAACTCAGACCAATATGGCCGAGGGTAGCGTTACCTCTAAAAGAGGAACATGCCACTTTTTGCATTAATAACGTACTTAATTATCTTTCAATAATCCGGTCTTGCGCGACTGTATCCCTACTAACTCAGACCAATATGGCTAAGGGTAGCGTTGAATCCAAAAGAGGGACATGCCACAATAACTAAGACAATCTCTTAAAAAGCCCAAATTGCGAAAATCATCTAAGGGTACATAAAAGAGGAGTCGGAACCAAGTGATTCTATCTTGTTTATTGTTTTTACTAACATTTTATTTTTATTTCATTTTTCTCTTTTTAACTAACATAGTTTTCTCAAAATTTTGGTTAGATTACATGTTGATGATATTCCAGTATTAAAAGCTCTGATGTCCTTTGACGAACTCGGTATCTTAGCATCGTTATACTACGCAAACGATGGGTGCACTTGCCCTAAAGTGTTATAGAGAGTGATTGTATTGTATCGTGTTTTATAAATTTAAAGCTTGATAAATGACTAAAAAGTTGTATAAAAAATTATAACATGCTCCCCACACGTCAAGTTTTTGACGACGTAGCCAGGGACACAAGGATTTTAAGAAAGTTTAAAATCAACGTCCTAATCATCTTTTTCAGTTTTCTCTCCAAATTCTTCTTTTTTTTTTCTCTTAAAATTTTCAGTTAAAGTGGACTCACATGGGGTCGTGCCTGACTCCAACTTTCTCAGAATAAAAAAAAAATCAACAAAGAAGGCTCACACGAGGTTGTGCCTAGTCAGACACTAGGCCGTGCTAAAATGCCGAGTACCTAAAATGTCACAGACACTGACACATGGTCGTGCCTAGTCTAACACGGGGCCGTGCTTACCTTCTGTTTTCAGAAAAAAACAATTTCCCGAGAGCCGTAATCTTCTTGTTATTGTCCAAACAATGGATTACTACATGGGAGATTATGACTACTACTATTACGATGATTATGAACAACCGTATTGTACCATATGTGGTGAATTCCATTCGGTACAAAATTGCTAACTTTTTCAACCATCAACCTCAACACAACATATGAGCAACCAAGGATTGAGCTCCAAAAATCAAGCTTTGATTGGGACACTTCACCGTTTGAAACATACAAGACACCACCCATAATCATCCCCAAAGCCGAAAGCCTCATACAAAGTCTCAAGAACTTAGAACTCTTAATCAAGAGATCTCGTGCAACCGAAGAGACTATTTACACCGAAGAGGTAATCATAAATGAGGTAAAGCTTCAAGAGCCGAAAAAAGAGGAACCAATTGAAGAAAACCCGACGCATGAAGATGAAAAACCCGAACTAAGCCATGAGGAAGGTAAGTCTACAAAGGTAAATCTCGAAGAGGAACAACAAAACCTCTAATAAAATACACATTCTACAACCTTCTTTTGAAAATCATAGTTTGGTCCCATCTCATGCTAAGTTTTTAAAAGAGTTAAACACTAGTCCTAAAATCGAAGAAATAGTAAGTTTTACTTTAACTAAAGATCAAACTTCACTAATACAAGATGAACAAATTGGATTAAACATAAAACTAGTACCATGTTTTGTTCAAACATTTCAATAGATAAAGATCTTTGTGTTAATATAATGCCTGGCTATGTATTTGGATTAAACATAAAACTAGTACCATGTTTTGTTCAAACATTTCAATAGATAAAGATCTTTGTGTTAATATAATGCCTGGCTATGTATTTGAAAGATTAGGTATTGTTAATTTCCTTCCAATCAAAATTCCTATCCTTTTGGCCAATCGAAAGGCTAAACACGCTATAGGAGTGGTTGAGGACATTCTCATTTAAACACACCAATCAGTTGCACCAACTGACTTCATCATCTTCGATGATGCCCCACTCATGTTGGGATAACCATTCACAAAAACTCGTCAAGCTTTACTCAAACAAAACATCATAATCTTCCCTCTAAACTTGGGCCGTCAAACGAAACTTTTGTAACATCCGTCGAAAAACGGGTTTTCAAAACCCACTTCGTTTATTAATCGAATAATCAGTTTCAAATTTTCGTTGCTCATTAATGCTTATTTTAATTTTAAACAATACATAACTAATAAACATTTTAGAATATAGAAATTAAAATTGTTAAAAAATAAAAATAAAGTAATTAAAATAAAAAGGGCTGCCGGGTTTCGAACCCGGGTCAGCCGGAAGATTTAATCATCACACAACTTAACCACTCCGCCACTTAGTTCTTTTTTGTAAACAAGGAAACAAATAAAATTTAACTCTACCCATGAAATCATCTGTTTGCGCCAAAAAAACTGAAACCGCTCATCGGCTTTCAACGGTTCAGACTGTTGAGTTTCGCTATTACTGATTATAACCGATAAACCCACGTTCTTAATCAATTCAGTCTTTATTGAACTTGAATTCATATGATTTTCGGGTTTAATAACCGAAATCATTTACCTCCAAATTTACACCGGTAATATCATTGTCTCACAACTCAGAAACACTCACAGAACCTCCAATTTCATTTGCGCTCTAATTTCTGTTCGTCGGAATCGTTTTCTGATATCGCCGGACTTTCGCTGGAAAACCGTGACATTCATCGAATCGGTAAATTTCTCAATTCTTTCATCTCTATCTATTGTTAGACTTATACTAACTCAAAACCTTCAACCAGAATAGGTCCCAGACGACGATATCGGATAATCAGCACTCGCCGGAAAATTTCTGAAAATTCCAAAATCACGCTGTGAATCGGTATGAGCATCTAAACTCTCTGATAACTCTTGTTTAGTCATTCAATTTCACAATTAGTTAATCAAAACTGTTAATTGGTCCGCTCAGACGGAGTTCATAAAACAGAGCCGACGACTTTGCCGGAGTTCTGAGAAAAATCATCTTTCGGGTACATTCATTCCCAAAACCTTCTCTATCTATTTCATTTTAATTATTTAAATGTCCGTCAATCGAATTAAACAAGAACAGTAGAATAAATCGTTGTCTGTGTTGTTTTAACGAAGAAGATGAAGTTAGGTTGTTTATATATTTAATATAAATCGGGTTATATCTCGGGTTAGACACACAGTCCAGCGGTGGACTGTGTGCATTTGAATCATAGAGATACCGGGTTCGAGTCTGTCCTTGTTTCCGATTCGTCACAATATTCAGACTTTTTATAAAACCCAAATACGGAAAACTCCAGTTAGTATATAAGTGAAATGAAAACTAGTATTTTAACCAGGTTAGACACACAGTCCAGCGGTGGACTGTGTGCAACGTTAAACAACAGGTCCCGGGTTCGAGACCTGTTATGCACACCGGTTCGATAGAATTAAAATCCTTTTTAAAATAAATGAATTTTGAATAAATTAAATAGTATATAAATATAATTAAAAACAGAAATATTTCGGGTTAGACACGTAGCTCAGTTGGTAGAGCTGCGTGCACGCGTACGGGAGGTCACAAGTTCGAACCTCACTCAGTGCAAACATATACAAGACCGAACCGGTCAACAGTCAACAGTCAAAGTCAATGGTCAACGGTCAACCCAAAAAAGTCAACATTTTTTTTATATTTTTATTTATTTATTTAATTTAAAAATCAATTAAAAATACTTAAAAATAATATTTTTAAAGTTAGAAAATGACCTTAAACTCACAAAAATATATCTAAAAATCCTATTAAAATTATTAATAAAATCCACTTATTTACCGTACCTTTTTGTTATTATTTAGGTTAGTTAATCCTCGTCGATCAACCCTCTAAACTCGTGCGCATTCAACATCATCAAACGAACGCACCCAATGTGAGTGAATCTCTACAAATTCCCCGTTTTAATCACATTTTGGGGTGTATCATGTGTCTTATTATTTATTACATTTAAACACTTTTGCATCCATCATATCCATGATCAAATGTGTATTCAATATGTATCAACTGTTTGTGTGGTTAATGTTTAGATTAAATTTATCATTTTCAGTACATACATCATCATAGGCCGCCGTTCCCCATTACCTATGAGCGTGAACCGTTCCCCATTACCTATGAGCATGAACGAGGCGTTGCCAACATACGATCGGCTCCGTTTGATTGAGCCTTGATCGCACATACATCATCATAGGCCGTCCGTTCCCCATTAACTATGAGCGGAACGTGACGTTGCCAACATATACATTATCATTCATGTTATATACTCATGCAAGGTGGTTTGTTATTGCTATGGTTATTGTTATTGTGTTATTGTTATTGTATGTTTATTTACATTTGCTCACATATGATTATTGCACAATTTTTCCATATTAAATATAACAAGAAATTAGTAATAAATGTTTTCTAACAAGGTTCACTCGCCAACTTATGTTGACCCAAAAACCCCCATTTTTACACATGATACAGGTGATCCAGTTGCAGCAAGAAACATATAGGATGGCTTAGAAGAATAAATCGGTTTTGGTTTTGGATTGTTTATTTAGTTACTTTTTCCTTGTAATTGTGTGAACTTGTTTGGAATATTGAAGATGTAATTTTGAATTTAATAAATATGAAACATATTAGTAAACATCATGAGCTTTGGTGATAACCCAATTATGCCCCGACTCTTATTCCGCTGCGGTCGGGGTGTGACAGATTGGTATCAGAGCCATGACTATAGGGATATAGGATAGGTTATTAGACCCTTAGAGCCTATACTATAGTTGATTAGAATTTTTAAATTGTTTGTGTGTTACATGCAAAATTCATGATGTTTATATGCTTTATGTTTATTGTTACATTCAATGTTATGCAAGCATGTTCATAAGTACATATTATTATACAATGCCTATCATGAATCATATTCTCATAACATATCATATCCATGAGAGCACACACCACACAATTTCCATGACTTTTGCAACGATTTTTGTGTTTTCAAATCACATCAAAGTGAGTTCTCATGACGGGCATGTAGTAACTGGAAGGGTACAAGTACCGGTAGTCGGAACGTCCTGTCTGGCTTGGCATCCGTATAAATCCAAAATAAAGGACCAGTTTGCCTACCTGGGGACTAACGATGAGAGTACGAAGGACCTATTAGCCAAAGCATGCTATACAAAACGTCGTGTGAGCTAACCCCACTTTGAGTTGTCATTGTGTCTACACCTAGACACCCTCCGACCATACATCTCGCAAACGTATTTCATGGTTTTCATTCGGGTGATGCGAGTGTTAAACCGCCAACACCAATGTGAATCCTACTAAGCCAATAGTCATGGGGGCCCACATGACTATACCGGTGATGGTATGGAGGACATTGGAGGCCCAAACATGAGCAAACCCAAGACATCCTATGGATGTAGTTGCATTATTGATGTTTATGTTATTTTTTTTTAGACACATGACACCTAAAAAGACTCCTTAAACTCACAATCTTCTTATGTATGTTCCTGTAGATGTCGGCTAGGCAGCAACGTGGGGGTAGAAGGTCAGGAAGGTCAAACGAACGCTTGGCCACCCAAATCGCAAGACAAATGGCCGCGGTGCTTCCTGACATCGTAATTCAAGTCCAACAAGCTCTCGTCACAAATCCCATCAATCCTCCCCATCAAGAAGACCAGAACGTCGACAACCCTTCCTCCAAAAGTGCTCTTACAAACACTTTAAGTCTTGTGATCCCCCGAAATTTGAAGGGACCGAAGGTGTCACTGCTCTCCTCCACTGGTTTGAGGAAATGGAAAACACTTTCTTCAATTGCGATTGTCTCGAGGATCGCAAGGTACGTTACGCAACCGGGAGACTATTTGGAGTAGCTCTTACCTGGTGGAATACAGAAAATGGTAAGAGAGGAATCGAAGATGCAATGGCCTTAACATGGGAGGAGTTAAGGGAAATCATGACGAGACGCTTCTGTCCAAGAAGCGAGATCAAAAAGTTAGAGGATGAATTTCACTTGTTGAAGCAAAAGGAGGGACATCATACTTCCTACAACAAAAGGTTTCTAGAGTTGAACCAAATGATCCCCAACTTGTTCACCCCAGTATACCGCTTAGTCGAACACTATATTCGAGGCCTCCCCTCGAAAATTCAAGACTCAGTTCTAAGACACTTCGCCTGCAACACTTGAAGCTGCTATGGAACTAGCTACCGAGCTTACTGAGAATCGTATTCGTAACGGCCAATTTAAGGACGAGAAAAAGAAAGCCCCCATTGAGGGTCAAACTCCAAACCATTCCACCTCCTCCTCAAAGTTTGCTAATAAGAGGAAACGAAACACCAGAAACTTTGCTGTCACATAAACAAATTTCCCTATCCCTGCTGCACCCATCACTCAAGTTGCCCCCTCACTTACACCATATAAAAACCATACTCCGGCCCATACCCAAAATGCAACCGTTGCCAATACCATCACTTTCCTGATCATCCCTGCCATCATTGCACCGGCTGTGGCCGCGCAGGTCACACCATTCAAACCTGTCGCGTACTTCAGCGAACGAACCTGCCATCAGCCCTCAACCCAAACCCACCATCAGATAGTGGGTCAAGCCCAACAACCTGTACTCCTACCACCTGCCCAACATGTAGCCCAATCCTACTACCAACCCAACTATCCCATGGTGCAACCTATGCGGGCTTGTTACAACTGTGGAGACCCGAACCATTTCAGGAACACCTGTCCACGCTTGGTGAACATTATCCATGCCCAAGCTCAAGCTAATCCAGTAAACCAAGCTAACCAAGCTCCTCCACCTGCAAGAGGAAGAGCTTTCAACATCAACGCTAATCAAGCTAGGGCTGACAACAATGTGGTTAACGGTACGTTTCTCATCAATGGTAGATACGCATCCATGTTATTTGATACTGGTGCGGATAAAAGTTTTGTGTCCTTAGAATTTGAACCCATCCTCAACCAAACTCGAGATAAACTCATGGAATCCATAACGGTAGAAGTTGCTGACGGAAAACCGGTCTCATTAAACTCTATTATAAGCAACTGTACTCTCACTCTAAACGATCACGATTTTCCAGTTGACCTCATACCTATGAAGTTGGGAAGTTTCGACATTATTATTGGTATAGACTGGCTCAGCCAACATCATGCAGAAGTTGTATGCCGCGAAAAGTTTATTCGCATTCCTCTTTCAAACGGTCAGACTCTGCGAATCTTTGGAGAAACCCCTTCGAAAGGACTCAAATTAATGTCCTATCTTCAAGCCCGAAAATATCTCCGCAAGAATTATGTCGCATTCCTAACTCATGTCGTCAAAAAGGGAACCAAGGAGAAGAAACTCGAAGACATCCCAGTAGTAAAAGATTTTCGCAAGTTTTTCCTGACGACATTTCAGGACTTCCTCCCGTGAGAGAAGTCGAATTTCGCATTGATCTTATACCTGGAGCTACACCATTGCAAAATCTCCTTATAGGTTAGCCCCATCCGAAATGCAAGAGCTAGCCAGTCACACTGCAAGAGCTGACTGATAAAGGATTCATACGTCATAGCTCATCGCCGTGGGGTGCACCTGTCCTTTTTGTGAAGAAGAAAGATGGAACGTTTCGCATGTGTATCGACTACGAGAACTCAACAAGTTAACGGTCAAAAACCGCTATCCATTACCTCGCATCGATGATCTTCTAGACCAACTTCAGGGCGCCAGCTGTTTTTCAAAAATCGACCTCCGTTCTGGTTATCATCAACTCAGAGTACATGAAGAAGACGTCCCAAAGACCACCTTCCGAACTCGTTATGGTCATTATGAATTCATGGTCATGCCATTTGGTCTAACCAACGCTCCAGCTGTCTTCATGGATCTAATGAACAGAGTCTGCAAACCCTATCTCGATCGCTTTGTTATAGTCTTCATCGACGACATCCTCATTTTCTCAAAGTCTAAGTCTGATCATGAACGACACCTTCGACTCATCCTTACGCTCTTAAGGAATGAAAAGCTCTACGCCAAATTCTCCAAATGCGAATTTTGGTTAAAAGAGGTACAATTCCTTGGACATGTCGTCAATGAAAAGGGAATACATGTCGACCCCTCAAAAATCAAGGCAGTACAGGAATGGCAAGCGCCACGTACACCTACCGAAGTAAGATCATTTCTTGGTTTGGCTGGTTATTATCGCCGTTTCATTGCAAATTTCTCCCGTATTGCTGTACCACTCACGGCTTTAACTCATAAAGGAAAACCCTTCATATGGGGACCCAAGCAAGAAGAAGCCTTCCAAACCCTTAAACAAAAACTCTGTGACGCACCTATCCTCACACTTCCTGAAGGTTGTGATGACTTCGTGGTTTATTGCGACGCGTCAGGGCAAGGACTAGGCAGCGTACTGATGCAAAGAGGAAAAGTGATAGCATATGCTTCCAGACAACTCAAAATTCATGAGAAGAATTACACCACCCACGACCTAGAACTTGGAGCCGTTGTGTTCGCTCTTAAGATATGGAGACATTACCTTTACGGTACCAAGTGTGAAATACACCCCAAGAGCCTCTAACATATCTTCAACCAAAAGGAGTTAAACATGAGGCAACGAAGATGGGTTTGAACTTCTTAATGACTACGACTGTGAAATTCGGTATCATCCTGTCAAGGCAAACGTGGTGGCCGATGCGCTCAGTCGAAAGGGTTATCGAACTCCATTTGCCTTCTATGTTCGCAAATCATAACCGACATCAAAGATCAAATCCGAGAAGCCCAACATGTTTCTATAACGGAAGACGACGTACGCAAGGAGCTGTCTTGTGGAGCTAAACTTAAAATTGAAACTAAATCCGACGGTATTCTGTACTATCTGGATCGCATATGGATTCCCGATCACAATAACCTTCATGATTTCCTTATGAATGAGGGAACAAAATACGGTACTCTGTACACCCAGGAGCCGACAAGATGTATCAAGACCTTCGATACACCTACTGGTGGCCTGGCATGAAGAAGGATATCCTGTTTTCGTTTCCAAGTTCCTTACATGTTCCAAAGTAAAAGCTGAACATCAAAGACCCTCAGGACTTCTAGTCCAACCTGAAATACCTGTATGGAAGTGGGAAAACATAACCATGGACTTCATTACCGGGTTACCTCGCACCTCAGTGGGTATGACACTATATGGGTAATCATTGATCGTCTTACAAAATCAGCTCACTTCATTCCGATTCGCAAGGACTTCAAGAACGAGAAGTTAGCTCGTATCTGCATCGGCGAGATCGTAAGCCGTCATGGTGTACCGTTATGCATTATTTCAGATCGTGATGGTCGTTTCACTTCACGAACATGGCAAGCCTACAAGCCGCTTTGGGTACATGTTTAGACCTCAGTACCGCTTATCATCCTCAAACTGATGGACAATCTGAACGCACCATCCAAACTCTTGAAGATATGCTTCGAGCATGTGTCATAGACTTCAAGGGAAATTGGGACGCTCATCTACCATTAGTTGAATTTTCGTACAACAACAGCTATCATTCAAGTATCGGCATGGCACCTTTCGAAGCTTTATATGGTCGTAAGTGCCGATCTCCAGTATGTTGGCACGAAATTGGAGAAGCTCAAATCACCGGTCCAGAATTGATTCAAGAAACCACAGATAAGATCCATCAAATTCGAAACAATCTTCTAGCGGCACAAAGTCGTCAAAAGAGTTATGCAGACAAACGACGAAAGCCCTTGGAGTTTAACATTGGTGACCAAGTACTTCTAAAAGTATCACCGTCGAAGGGAGTAGTTTGTTTTGGCCAGAAGGGCAAGCTAGCACCACGTTACGTAGGACCTTTCAAGATACTCGAAAGAGTAGGACCTGTAGCATACAATCTTGACCTACCAGAAGAACTCAACAGAATTCACCCCACATTCCACGTATCAAACTTAAAGAAGTGCCGCGCCGATGAAAACCTCCATATTCCCTTAGAAGATATGCAGATTGATGAATCTATGCACTTCATTGAAAGACCAGAAGAGATCATGGACTTCGGAGAAAAACGTTTAAGACGGAGTCGTATTCTAATTGTTAGGGTACGCTGGGAGTCGAAACGAGGACCTGAGTTTACTTGGGAACGTGAAGACTCAATGCGCGAAAAATACCCGCATCTTTTTCCTGTTACCACTACTACTTAAATTTCGGGACGAAATTTCTAAAAGTAGGGGATACTGTAACATCCGTCGAAAAATGGGTTTTCAAAACCCGCTTCGTTTATTAATCGAATAATCAGTTTCAAATTTTCGTTGCTCATTTAATGCTTATTTTAATTTTAAACAATACATAACTAATAAACATTTTAGAATATAGAAATTAAAATTGTTAAAAAATAAAAATAAAGTAATTAAAAATAAAAAGGGGCTGCCGGGTTTCGAACCCGGGTCAGCCGGAAGATTTAATCATCACACAACTTAACCACTCCGCCACTTAGTTCTTTTGTGTAAACAAGCAAACAAATAAAATTTAACTCTACCCGTGAAATCATCTGTTTGCGCCAAAAAAACTGAAACCGCTCATCGGCTTTCAACGGTTCAGACTGTTGAGTGTTCGCTATTACTGATTATAACCTATAAACCCACGTTCTTAATCAATTCATTCATTATTGAACTTGAATTCATATGATTTTCGGGTTTAATAACCGAAATCATTTACCTCCAAATTTACACCGGTAATATCATTGTCTCACAACTCAGAAACACTCACAGAACCTCCAATTTCATTTGCGCTCTAATTTCTGTTCGTCGGAATCGTTTTCTGATATCGCCGGACTTTCGCCGGAAAACCGTGACATTCATCGAATCGGTAAATTTCTCAATTCTTTCATCTTCTATCTATTGTTAGACTTATACTAACTCAAAACCTTCAACCAGAATCGGTCCCAGACGACGATATCGAATAATCAGCACTCGCCGGAAAATTTCTGAAAATTCCAAAATCACGCTGTGAATCGGTATAAGCATCTAAACTCTCTGATAACTCTTGTTTAGTTATTCAATTTCACAATTAGTTAATCAAAACGGTTAATTGGTCCGCTCAGACGGAGTTCATAAAACAGAGCCGACGACTTTGCCGGAGTTCTGAGAAAAATCATCTTTCGGGTACATTCATTCCCAAAACCTTCTCTATCCATTTCATTTTAATCATTTATATGTCCGTCAATCGAATTAAACAAGAACAGTAGAATAAATCGTTGTCTGTGTTGTTTTAATGAAGAAGATGAAGTTTGGTTGTTTATATATTTAATATAAATCGGGTTATATATCGGGTTAGACACACAGTCCAGCGGTGGACTGTGTGCATTTGAATCATAGAGATACCGGGTTCGAGTCTGTCCTTGTTTCCGATTCGTCACAATATTCAGAATTTTTATAAAACCCAAATACGGAAAACTCCAGTTAGTGTATAAGTGAAATAAAAACTAGTATTATAACCAGGTTAGACACACAGTCCAGCGGTGGACTGTGTGCAACGTTAAACAACAGGTCCCGGGTTCGAGACCTGTTATGCACACCGGTTCGATAGAATTAAAATCCTTTTTAAAATAAATGAATTTTGAATAAATTAAATAGTATATAAATATAATTAAAAACAGAAATATTTCGGGTTAGACACGTAGCTCAGTTGGTAGAGCTGCGTGCACGCGTACGGGAGTCAAAGTCAATGGTCAACGGTCAACCCAAAAAAGTCAACATTTTTTTTATATTTTTATTTATTTATTTAATTTAAAAATCAATTAAAAATACTTAAAAATAATATTTTTAAAGTTAGAAAATGACCTTAAACTCACAAAAATATATCTAAAAATCCTATTAAAATTATTAATAAAATCCACTTATTTACCGTACCTTTTTGTTATTATTTAGGTTAGTTAATCCTCGTCGATCAACCCTCTAAACTCGTGCACATTCAACATCATCAAACGAACGCACCCAATGTGAGTGAATCTCTACAAATTCCCCATTTTAATCACATTTTGGGGTGTATCATGTGTCTTATTATTTATTACATTTAAACACTTGTGCATCCATCATATCCATGATCAAATGTGTATTCAATATGTATCAACTGTTTGTGTGGTTAACGTTTAGATTAAATTTATCATTTTCAGTACATACATCATCATAGGCCGCCGTTCCCCATTACCTATGAGCGTGAACCGTTCCCCATTACCTATGAGCGTGAACGAGGCATTGCCAATATACGATCGGCTCCGTTTGATTGAGCCTTGATCGCACATACATCATCATAGGCCGTCCGTTCCCCATTACCTATGAGCGGAACGTGACGTTGCCAACATATACATTATCATTCATGTTATATACTCATGCAAGGTGGTTTGTTATTTCTATGGTTATTGTTATTGTTATTGTATGTTTATTTACATTTACTCACATATGATTATTGCACAATTTTTCCATATTAAATATAACAAGAAATTAGTAATAAATGTTTTCTAACAAGGTTCACTCGCCAACTTATGTTGACCCAAAAACCCCCATTTTTAAACATGATACAGGTGATCCAGTTGCAGCAAGAAACATATAGGATGGCTTAGAAGAATAAATCGGTTTTGGTTTTGGATTGTTTATTTAGTTACTTTTTCCTTGTAATTGTGTGAACTTGTTTGGAATATTGAAGATGTAATTTTGAATTTAATAAATATGAAACATATTAGTAAACATCATGAGCTTTGGTGATAACCCAATTATGCCCCGACTCTTATTCCGCTGCGGGTCGGGGTGTGACAACTTTAATATAAATAAACTAATGAAATACCTGATAGGCAATGATGACTCCTTGTTGGAAGATGAGGTAGAGCCGCCTGATATGGAGGAAAAAATAACCCAATTGTCGAAGAGGAAGACGCTACCGAATAAACCTTTTCGGCCATCGACCGCGATGACGAACCAAAAACCAAACCATCTGTTGAAGACCCTCCATCTCCTGAACTCAAAGAACTCCCCAAGGGCTTGGAGTACGCATTCCTAGATAAAAAAGTAAGCTTCCCGTTCTCATCTCCTCAATCTACTCAGAAGACAGAAAATGGCGACCACATGGAAGCTAATGGACATCAAAGGCATTAGTCCTTCTACGTGCACACACAAAATCTTGATGGAACATGACTACAAAGTGATAATCCAACCACAAAGACGGGTGAATCCTAACGTGCAAGAAGTGGTGAAAAGAGAAGTCATCAAGCTTCTAGACGCCAGACTTATCTACCCATTTCTGATAGTCCATGGGTAAGCCTCGTCCAAGTAGTACCAAATAAAGGAGGAATGACAATTGTGACTAAGGAGAAGAATGAACTTATACCAACAAGAACCGTCACCGGATGGAGAGTTTGCATAGACTATAGAAGGCTCAAGGAAGCCACAAGGAAAAACCACTTCTCACTACCTTTCATTGATCAAATATTGGAGCGGTTATCCGGTCACAAATTCTACTACTTCCTTGATGGATTTTCTTGGTACTTCCAAATTCCCATCGCACCAGAAGACCAAGAGAAGACCACCTTCACATGTCCCTATGGAACTTTCGCTTATCGATGCATGCCATTTGGTCTATGCAATGCCCCTGCAATTTTCCAACGATGCATGGTGGCCATCTTTCATAATATGATAGAGAAAACCATGGAAGTCTCATGGACGAGTTCTCTATCTTTGGTTATTCATTCGACCAATGCCTCGATAATCTCAAACGGATGCTAACTAGATGTGAGGAGACTAACCTCGCCCTTAATCGGAAAAGTGCCATTTCATGGGAAAAGCGCAGGCATGGAAGTTGATCGCTCCAAAATCAACACTATTTCCCGACTACCTTCTCCATCATCTATTCGATCCATACAAAGCTTCCTCGGACATGCCGGATTCTACAGGCAGTTTATCAAAGATTTTTCTAAAATATCTGGACCTCTAACCAAGCTACTTGAAAACGATGCCCCATTCATCTTTAACAAGGATTGCACGGCAACATTACTTGCCTTAAAAGAAATGTTAGTCAACACACCAATCATGATAGCACTCGATTGGAAACTACCTATTGAAATCATGTGCGATACCACTGCTTTTGCAGTTGGGGTAGTCTTGGGAGAAAGAAAGGAAAAACATTTTCACCCCCATATATTACACTAGCAAACTCTTAATGATGCTCAAGAAAACTACACAGCTACCGAAAAAGAGTTACTAGTTGTAGTATTTGCATTTGATAAATTTCGTTCCTATCTAGTGCTCTACAAAACCATAGTCTACAAGACCATGCTGCCACCCAGTACCTCTTCAAGAAACAGGATGCTAAACCACGTCTTATCAAGTGGATTTTTCTTCTCCAAGAATTCGACATAGAAATAAAATACAAAGGGGGAGCTGAAAAAAAACACTGTTGTTGACCATTTATCTCGTCTGAAGACCCTACTTTTGAGAAAACTCGGGAAGAACTCATAAACAAAAAATTCCCCACATAATCCCTTGAGATAGTTGAGTATAGAGATGAACCTTGGTACGCAGATTATGCCAACTACCTCGCTAGGGGTACTCTCGTCAAAGGATGGTCAAATCATCAACGAAAAAATTCCTCACTAATGTAAAGCACTATTTTTGGGAAGCCCCATATCTTTTTAAAATATGTGCGGACCAACTCATTAAACGATGCGTCCATGGTCTTGAATCAAGACAGATCCTCCGTCATTGTCATGGCTTTTTTAACTTTCTCTGATTCATCCAACTCTACTATCTCATCCATGAGTACTAGACCATAGGTTTTAGGAATCAGACTGTTCCAGTTGAAACCCTCATCTTCTTGTGTCACCACTAACGCTTTGTCGTTGGACTTGGATCCGTCTTCGATCGGTATTGGTATCGAAGTGTTTGGCGGATGCTGAGAATTTTTGTGTTGAATGGCTCTCTTGTAGTAGTTGCTCCTAAACGGATTATAGTTGTTATCATTGACTTCTTGAATCGTGCATTCACGTTTGTAGGGTCCATTTTCATTGCATCGAAAACAAGTAACTTTAAATTTATCATAACCAGGTTTGAATCCGGTCCTCCTTACCTGCTTTATCTAGTTAACTCCATGAACCTTTGACCTCTTCTCATAATGCTTGCCATACACCATCTGATGTCAATAAACTCCATTTCCTCAGGATCTATTTGATCATAATCCTATTTTTTCATGTTGCAATTCCCTATTTTGCCGCCAACAAGAACTTTATAGGATTCCAGGATTGACGTGTGTTCTTTCGCAGTAGTTTATGTAAAGCCTTGAGCATTTTGAATATTGACTGTTATGTTAATAGGATTGGTGGTGTTCTAGTTTGAGTAGTCATTAGAACTATGTGAAGATTGTGGACTTTGAGGAGAAGTGTTCAAATTGATTGATTGAAACTATTGAGGATAAGCATAATTCCCACTTCCTGAATACCCATTGCTATTTGATGAACATCCGGAACTCATGTTCCACTGAATGTTGTCTTGGGTCTTTGGAGTCATTTGGATATTTGCATCACTACCTGACATCCTGTTGTACTGTGGCTCCTTTCATTTTCGCCATTTTTCTCAAATCTAGCTCATGCGATTTTAAGCATTTCAATAAATTTCAGAAGATTTAACTTGTATTCGGTTGTGTTGTGTTTTAGGATTAGAAGATATGTAGACCAGTCTCCCTATGGTAAAGCATCCGCAAGTTTGTCAACCCATTCATCATCGTCTTTCTCTATTTTTGCTCTCTTTATTTCCGCCACCAAATGACAATATTTCTCGACAAGTTGTTTCACAGTTTCTCCCTTAATCGATGTGAAAATATCAGATTGTTGCTTTAGTAGAGCTTTCTTTCTCTTTTGCATAAAAGTATTTCCTTGATGTTTCAATCTTTAGTGCACACCATATCGATTGAGTAGAGCCTTGATGTTATCGCAGTGTAAAGATATCCTCTTTAATCGCCTGTTGTAATAAGTTCATCATCTTTTTCTCCCTGATAAACCTATATCTTTTAGCCTGGCTATTTGACTAACGCTTATCTTTTCACCATTCTCGCCTGTAGGAATAACATACTCTTCCTCAATCGCAAACTAACAGTAGAAATAATTCGCTTCCACCCAAGTTTCAAACTGATCATACTACCCATTGTAATCTTCCCTATGGAGTAACTTTGGAGGTTTAGTTGTCGTTCCCATTTCGTTATCAAGATATATATTCTGAACTACCATCATCGGCGTGGTAGCGAACGAGTTGAAAAACTCTCCCTCCATGTTGTTGAAAGTTTGGTACAAATAATAATCAATTTGGTACGAATAAGTATTGGAACATATAAGTCTTCACCGGATGAAGGTTAGAACGGATAAACACTAATCTTGATGAAATATTGAAACTAGTACGAATCAAAATTCAAACGGATGAGCTTTGAACAAATAACCCTTGGTGCGTATGAAATAATCTCAAACGGATAAGCCTTCCTCGTGCGAATCGATAAATGTCAGACGGATCAGATTCGTTCATGCAAAGGAAAAGCGTAATTCGTGCGGACAAGTGAAAAATTTCAAACGGATCAACTGTTCTTCCGTGCGAACCAAACCTTGTTCGTGTGGATGACTCTTCTTTTGTACGAAAATACTCTAGTACGTGCGAACGAGGTTGTTCTTGCAGATGAGAACAATTAAGTTTTTTGAAAATTTTGACATGATCACCTTTGAATTTTGAGCCAACACATGTACATTACTTGTAATCTTGTGTTTTACTAAGTGTTTATGATGTACGTATTTGTACGCATAAGTATACTTATATACTTGTATTATTTTACGTAGTTGTTTTTATAAAACTTTCCGGATTTATGAATGGTGAAATATATATATATATATATATATATATATATATATATATATATATTAGTAAAGTGTCTAAAATAATATATTTTTAGAACGTGTTGGTACTTGTTTATATATATTTCTTGTCGTGAAATTCCTTAGTTTCGTGTCGGTAAAATATATTCTTTGTCGGGACGATATAGATACGTTTCTTGTCGGTGAACTATATATATTTATTTCTTATCGATTTTTTGTATGTTTTACCTTTTTAGTTTAGTATATATATTATTACTTCAATATAAATAAATAAATATATATATATATATATATATATATATATAATATATATATTTGTCCATTGTCCGAGTGTCCTATATACGTTTAAAGATATGATATAAATATGTTTATATATAACTCTCTTAGTTTTATAAATCCATGTATCCAAGTATAGATTTATTACATCAATATAAATATATATATATATATATATATATTTGTCCATTGTCCGAGTGTCCTATATACATTTAAGGATATAATATAAATATGTTTATATATAACTCTCTTAGTTTTATAAATCCATGTATCCAAGTATAGATATGTGTATGTATATGTAAACATATGAATTTATACTTTGTCACACTTTCAAGTATGTTATGATGCCCTGATATATCTTAAAGACAATATGCTTTTAAAGTCTAAAACCCTCATTTTTGTAGTTGTTTAATGCAACTTTGAATATATTAAATGTTTGTTTTTTGAGTGTTTTGGAGGTTCCAAGTTGAAATGTTGGATTTTGAAGTCAAATTAAGAGCTTTACTAAAGAAATGAGAGACCGGTCGGTTGGAAGAACATACAAGTCATACAATTGGGAGAGCTACGATTCGTTAGGCCACGAATTGGGCTCTACCGCCTTATAAGCCTGAACCTTGGTGGCTCTAGTTATGGCATGTCAAAGTTACAGGCAGTACCCATGTACGAGAGTACTGGTCGTACCCGACCCGGATTGAACCTAGACCATATAAATAGAAAAAGATGTCAAAGAAACCCTACGTTACAAATTCAACAGTCTGGAAGATTGAAAAAAGGGTTGTTTTAAGAATGAAGATTCAAGAGAAGTTCAATAGGAAAAGGATTCAAGAAAGAATAGCATACATGAGGTTGAGATATCGATCCTTACTATGTTATGTTGGATCTAGTGAACCCCGCAAAAAAACAAATGATTCGAAAGCCAAAATGGTCTATAACATCAGATCAACAATAACAGTGCTTTAAAGAATAAACTCCTCCTAGTGGCAATGGCATCAACGTCTTCTACTCAAAGGTCTGTTAAGCTAAAGTTTATTCACAATAACTGTTGAAGATAAGCTTTGCTTAGAGTCTAAGGTCTACTAAAGAGAACCTCTACTATTGAAGATTAAAGACTGTTGAAGATAAGGTCTACTGGACCAACTTAGGATAAAAACTCATCAGAGGTTCTTCAATAGATGTTATCAACAAAGTTTATTTGTATTTTAATGTAATAGTGTTTTTTCTTAGTAGATGTTAGTTTGTTAGGCCGTTAGCTGTCATTGTCTAGATGACGTCAGCTTAGATTCCTCAATGGTTTGCTTTGTAGTGCATGTACTGTTCTATTCATCATTTCTTCTTGACATTTCTTGTACGAACAAATCAAAGTGATCAGGCTGAGGGGGAGTTTGTATATCTTTTAAGCATATGTAAATCAAATTTATAAAAGCATGTTGATGAAAACATTCTTTTCATTGTTGTGATTTACAAATTTATATTTCCGCTGCACTTATAATCTTTGTTTTATCATCTTCCATTGATTTCCATTTTTAAACTTTCGCAACAATTAAACTTAGATCCTAACAATTGGTATGAGAGCTTGGACAATCAAATTTGATCTTATAATCAGTTTAATATAAATAGATCAACCCTCACTACTGATTCGTTTGTTCGTTGTATTGAAAACATACTAGAAGTTTATTTATGTTCAAAGTACTTTTAAACAAAAACCTTTTTTTAAACAATAAAAAATGTCTCAAAATCCACAAGATCCACACAACACTGGCATGATGTATAAACCTCCGATACTTGTCAGATTGGAGTATAATATCTAGCAACGTTGGATGGGTTTCATACTTACAAAACAGAACACGGGTTACTGGAAATTGGATATCTTTGGACCACATGTTCCGATGGTACCGAGTGCCGAAGACCCAAAAGTTCAAGTACCTAAAAAGCTTGAAAACTACTCCGAGCAAGATTATCAGAAAATCGAGCTATATGCAAAGGCATTTAGTATCGTAGCTACGGCTTTGCCAAATGATGGTTTGAAGGAGCAATTTGGTGGGATATAGGAAGTTATTATAAACAATCGTGAAGTTTTAAACCAACAGTATGAAATATTTTGTCATGTTAAATGAGAATCATAACTCAGCAGTTCGAAAGGTTTAGTTGTTTAATAAGTAAATTAAAACTGGCAAATGTTAATTATCCTAATTCAACCTTGAATAGCCGATTTCTTAGATCATTACCAGATAAATGGGACACTATTGCTTTTGTAATTAGAAACTTTGTCAGTTTCAAAGAGATGAGTTTGACTCTGCTTCATGGTAGGCTCTTGACTTATGAGAGAGAGTTTAACCAGAAAAAGAAGCTTCAAGAGTTAGGAAAAAAACTTGCTGATAACTATGCTTTTGGTAGTACAACACTTTTTTTCAAGAGGAAACTCTGGTGGTAGTAAGGATAGAGTTATGATCACTTTATTGACATAACATCTGGTGGAAGTTTTAAGTCTGATTCTTACTCACCCAATTATGCTTTTACAACAAATGGGGGAAAACTAAGTTTCTGATAACTTATCCTTTGAGTTAAAGTATCTTCAACATTTTGACCCCACTGATTTAGAAGAAATGGACATCTTGCATTAACTTGCATTGCTATGTATCAGACCTAGCAAATTTTATATGAGAACCGGCAGAAAATTCCCAGGGTTATATGGGGGGTTAAAAGTTGGGTTGGATAAATCAAAAATCATATGTTACAAGTGTAATAGGCTAGGTCATTTTGCTAGATAGTGAAGGAGCCAAACATGTGACCCTATTGTGACACATCCAAGTCCTAGACCTCAAAACACTAAAAATGCTATCAATTATTCCCAATATACCCCTGCTCTACATATGCAAAGCATTGTTCTCTTTACACTCCCTGCAAACCATTCTTCTAGTAAAGTATGTCCAAACCACTGTTTCTCAGATACAATATGTTCAAGCCCAATTTCCACAAGTTCAAGTGCAACCTACACCACAAGATACACAAACCTCTTCTCCTATAGAGAACATTTAATGGAGCTTCTTTACACAAGTCTTTGTTGATTGGAATAGCTTACCTTAGGAACTAACTGATGAAAATTTTGCCCTAGTTGCCAATTCTAAAAAGAAAACTGATGATTTTTGTTTTATGGCACTGGACACTATTTTAGAAGGGGTTGAGTATGAGGAAGTGGTGTCCAATATTGATGAGTTTTGTAGAAATTTTGCAATAGATGTTTTAGAAGAAAAGGTTGGTGAAGAACAAGTTTGGGAAGAAAAGGTTGGTGAAAAAAATAGATCCTCTATCAGATCCATGGGATTCCAGTGTTTTGAAGGAGATTGTGATTGTGCCATGATAGCTACTGATAAGGTATCACCTCAAATCCTTAAAGACTTATGTTCAGAAAAATGTATTATTGGTGTTGCTAACATTAAAGAGGAGAATGAAAATCTTAGAAACAAGATCTTAGATGATGAAATACAGTTTGAAAAACTTGTTAAAGAGTTAAAATCAAAACTATTTGAAAAGGAAAATGAAATCAACACTCTCAAACATGAATCAAGCATAACCAAGGACCAACTTCACACAATGATAGAAAAATATCAAAGTTGTAAAAAGGGGCTTGAATCCACCTAGATCAGTTGTGAGAAATTGGTAGAATCCTGCAATGGTTATGAGTTAATACTAGAATCACAAATCAAAAGCAATGTAAAATTGGCATAGGTTTCAGAAAACCTGACCAAGTTTCTCAAAACACTGATGTAAATGAATATGGTTTGGTTGAAATTATTCCAACAAACTTGGCTAGTCAAGAAATTAAAGTCAGTGAACTAAATGGTAAGAAAATTGTTTTAGAAAGACCAAAAGGATCCTCAACTTTTGAAAAAATGAAAAATATCAATTCAAACCTACCAGGTCAGATGAGTGTGAAATTCTTGAAAACTTCAAGTAGATTGATTTCTCAACCATTGAGGGTGTAAAAGCACTCAAAGTCAAGATAATTCCCTTGAAAGACCTTCCAGAAGACGTTACATGTCTATTTACAAAAAGGGTAAAAAAGGGAAGAAGAGAGAAAAAATATCAAACTTGTTTGTCACTTTTGTGAAAAGAAAAATCATGTCACCAAAAACTGTTTTCTTTTAAAAGCATATGACATAAACAAGACAAGTGTCATAGTTGATACACCTCACTGTATCATCTATGGCAAGAAAAATTATAAAACTCAAGAGTGTGTTTATCTCAAAAAATTTGATGTCAAAAGAAATGAGTATAAAACAAAAACACTTGAGAGTTCACAGGATAAAATTGGAAAAGAAAAATCCAAACAGACCTTTGTCCCTCTCCAAACATCTGTTATCAAACAATTGAATATAACAATCGTTCCCAAAGAGATTCAGGTAACAGATGCGCCACCAGCAATCAAATTTCCAAGAGGGTATGGCCAACCAGTTTATAAGAGTGTGCCACTTGGTTATGAGATCTACAAAAGATCTTCAAAACCAAGGATAAACAAGCATCCTCATGGTTATAATCATTTGACAGGAAACGGTTCCTAATAGATGTTTCAAAAATCTATTCAAAACTCTAACAATTTTCCTAGACTTTAGGCTTTGGAAACTAACCTAAACTAATTTGTTACTATTGTGCAGGGAGCTTCTACTTGCCTTGATAGTTTATGGTATGTAGATAGTGGAGGCTCTAGGCAAATGACAGGATGTAGAGCCATTCTCAAAAATTTTTAGCATAGGAGGGGGTGATATATCCTTTGGTAACAATTCAAAAGGGAAGGTGTTAGGGCCATGGACAGTTCAAGCAGGAAAACTCAAGTTTGAAAATGTCAATTTTATTGACAATCTTAAATTTAATCTTCTTAGTGTGTCTCAAATGAGTGACAAAGGTTATAGGTCATTCACTAAGAAAACTTGTAAGATTGTGGGGCCATAAGTGGTGAAAAAGATTGAAACTATCATACCTGAGAGCAAAGCACAGCTTGTTGCTCACAGGAGTGGCAATGTGTATGTGGTAGATATGTTGAAGGATAATCCAATGACTAGTGGCTGTCTGTACTCAGTTGCTTCTAACAAAGAGAAAGAACTATGGCATTAGAAGACTTGGTCACACAAATCTTCAAACTAACACCATAATCTCAATACAAGATCTTGTAAGAGGTCTTCCATCAAAACAATTCACATGTGAAGAATATTGTGTTTCCTGTTTAAAAGGTAAACAACATAAAAGTTCTTACAAATCCATTAATGAGTCCAAATCTGTGTTTACAATTGTCGCACATGGACTTGTTTGGCCCTGTAAAAATCACGGGTCTTAAAAAGAAGAGGTATAGTCTTGTCATAATCGATGATTTTTCATGGTTTACATTGACTTACATTTTGCACTCCGAAGATAAGACTGTAGGTGTTTTGCATGACTTTGTAAGAAATGTTGAAAAACAATTTGATCTACAAGTGAAAATCTTCAAAGTGACAGTGGCACAAAGTTTAGAAATAAGGAGTTGGATGACTTCTGTGTGTCAAAAGGAATTGCGAAGCAGTATAGCATTCCGAAGACACCAAAAAAATGGGGTGGTAGAAAGAAAGAATAGAACTATAATTGAGGCTGCCAGAACAATGCTTGGAGATTTAGGTTTACCCTTGTCTTATTAGGTAGAGGCTATAAAGACTGCTTGCTATGTGAAAACAGAGTTTTAATTAACCCGAGAAATCAAAAGACTGCTTATGAAACTCTAAACAAGATCAAATCACTGATCTTTTGTTTCAAAATCTTTGGCTGCCCATGTTTCATTTTAAACTTAAAAGAATTTATTTCAAAATTTGCAGCCATAGTAGATTGTGGTTATTTTCTGGGATACTCAACTACTGCCAAGGCCTATAAAGTGTTTAACACAAGGACTAGGTGTGTAGAAGAGACTTCGAATGTAATGTTCAATGAACTTTCTTCTAAAATCCCAGCAAATCCTACTAAATTGTTTGATTTAGATAAATTTACATTTGAATATGTGTCTGTTAAGACTAACCATGAAGGTACACAACAGTCTTCCCATCAAGATTATGGATATGACATTGTGATCCCACAATATAAAGTCATTCAACATCCAGAGGAACATGTTCAAAACAACTTTCAATACTTTACCACTACCACATCAACAATTGTTGATCCTCAAACCTCTGCTGCCTCATCTAGTCAACCACTATTGACAAAAGTCCAATAAAAGTCAACCAATTTTTAAACCAGTCCCACCTATACCTCCACCTCCATTCCAAATAGATGTTGGCTCTTTAAAATTGCGAACAGATGTTAGCTCAGATGATTCCCATTTGCAGCCTTCACCTCAAAATGCCATTGTTCCATACAAGGGAGATCTAGTCTACCTTAAAAATCACCTACCAGATTAAGTTGTTGGCAACATCAATGAGGGGATACTCACAAGAAGTCAATCCCAAAACATTTGTCTTTTTGCTGGTTTTCTATCATTCAGACAAAATGTTAAGTACCAATGCACTGATAGACAACACTTGGGTAGAGGCCATGCAAGAAGAGCTCCTACAGTTCAAAAGACAATAAGTATATGAACTTGTACAATTGTCTTAGGATGTATGTCCAATTGGCACAAAATGGTTCTTCAAGAACAAAACAAATGAATGGGGCATTATTGTCAACAACAAAGCTAGGCTTGTGGTTCAATGCTATAGATAAGAAGAGGGCATTGATTATGATGAAACTTTTGCTCCTGTTGCAAGACCGGAGGACATCAAATTATTCTTAGCCTTTGCTGCCAACCACAACATCAAGGTGTATCAAATGGATATAAAATGTGCAATTTTGTATGGTAAGATCAAGGAAGAGGTATATGTATACCAACCCCTGGTTTTGAAGATGCTTTTTATCCAGATCATGTTTACAAGATAAACAAAGCTTTATATAGCTTAAAACAAGCACCTAGAGCATGGTATGAAACTCTATCCACCTTTCTCTTATCCATAGGCTACACAAGAGGCAAAATTGATAAAACCTTGTTTTTAAATGGAGAGGAAAGTATTTGATGCTTGTCTAAATTTATGTGGATGACATCATTTTGGATCCACATGTACTCCCATGTGTGAAGAGTTTAGAAAGACAACAGAGTTTGAGATGAGTGCAATGGGTGAACTCCAATGCTTTCTTGGTCTCCAAGTTAAGCAATTGCAAAATGGTACATTCATTCATCAAAGTAAGTATGTCAAAGAACTACTTACAAAATTTGATATGAATGATTCTAAAGCATCTAGTACACCCATGACCAGTTCAAAATAGGTCACTGTTGATGACAAAGATGACTTGGTTGATCAAACTCTTTATAGAAGCATGATTGGGTCTTTATTGTACCTAACTACATCAAGGCCAGACATCATGTTTGCAACATGTGTTTGTCCCAGATCCCAGTCAGCACCTAGAAAGTCAAATCATATAGCTGTGAAGAGGATATTCAGAAACACAAAAGGTGCTCCCACACTTGGTATCATGTATCATGTTAATGGGAATATTGAGCTTTTAGTTTACTTAGACAATGACTTTGCTAGATGCCATGCTACAGGAAGTCCACATCAGGAGGATGTCAGTTTCTAGGAAATTGCTTAGTCTCTTGGTAAAGCAAAAAAGCAAGCAGCTATTTCAACATCCACAACAGAGGCTGAGTATATAGCTGTTGCAAGCTGTACTGCATAATTCGTGTGGGTTTAGAAATAATTACTGGATTTTGGTGTAACTGCTTTAAAGACCCTTCTCATGTTGGATAGTCAAGCAGCTGAAAACATCATTGAACATCGAGTTTCACATTCCATAACCCAGACATCTGACATCACTTTGTGAGAGATTGCTATGAAAAAAGTTTGGTTTCTCTGCACCATGTTCCAACTAAGGATCAACTGGCAGATGTGTTAACAAAAGCTTTAGACACATTCACCTTTTAAAGCTTAATCAGGATTGCTATGCTAAACATGGATTAAAAACAACATTTTGTTTTCCATGAATAAAAAGCATTAAAATGTTTTTAGGAATTTAAAACTCCATCCTTAAAAATAGCTTTAAAATTAATTATTTCTCAATAAATTCTTAAAGTCTGTTTTAAATCATTGTTTCTAAAACCTCTAATTGGCTAAAACTTATCCAGTGCTAAAGGTATCCTCTGTTCTCATTCACCATTGTTCATAACCTCTGATGTCTATCCTCTAATAGACTAAAATCAACCACTGTTCCTATTCACTGTTCCCAACCTCCGTTGCACTCCATCATAGGTTATTAAACAATTGTCATCCATTATCACAACAGAGGTTCCACGTGGACAGATGTTAGCCATCAGATCTTTTAAGCAGATGCCACGTCCGCGTTCACACAGAGCTTTTACTGCCGACTCGAATTCAAAATTCACAAAAAGATGTTACCACTATCATGTCTTCGCTACTTTCTAATCTCATTTCCGATCATATCTCTGCACATTAAAATCCTGAATAACTAACTCCATACCTTTGAGAAAACCGATAAAAATAAATCGTTTAACTCAATAATTGATGTGCTCACATCATTAAAATACAAAACCGTACTGACTGCTGATGCACCTATCTATGCGGATACTCTCCGAAAATTCTTGGGTAATGCTGAAGTTCTACTTCAAAATAAAAAGCCCTTTGCTATCACGTCAAAGATCAGAGAAGCTCTTGTCCAACTATCTCCATCTTCCATATCCACAACATTTTCATTGAATGACCTAGAAGGTATTAATTCTTTTGAAAAACAGCCTCTTCACACAGAGTTCATAGAAAGAGGGTATGAAGGTCAGTTGACCGGAGTCACAATTTTCAGACATCAATTTCCTCCTGAAATGAGATATTTTTTCCATACCCTTTTGATATGTCTCTCACCCAAGACCACCTAATTTAATGAGATTCCACAAAAGGTTCAATACTTGGGATATGCAATTTTGACTAAATATGATTTTAATTTATCCCAGGCATTGTTCTTGGAATTGATTGCAAATGTGAATGCTCTAAAAGGAAACAAAAATAAAGCTTTTCTCATGTATCCCAGACTTTTAAGCTATTATCTCCAAAACTAAGCGTCTGAAAAGGATTTTTAATAAGGAAATGTTTTTAAAATGAAGAGTCTTACACATGAAAATTTTACCAAATGACAGGAAAAAGTGTCAAAAGTTTCTAAAACATAAGCGAAAGGGGATGAGCCTAGTTTAGATTCGTCCACATCAGTTGCTCAAACCTCTGTTGCTGAGCCCACTAATCCTAGTGATCATGACACCACAACCGATGTTGTGAAACCAACACCAGCCAAATCCAAAAAGAAACCTGCCACATCCAAAAAGCCCACCAAAACAAAACAAAATAAAAAGGCACCTTTGGAAGATGAGATCCCAGAGGATAACTGTGTGGTAACACAAACACAACCAGAAACCATTGTTGCTACTTCCTCACAACAGATGGAAAGATCTCAACACATCCTATCTTCTCCTGCATCCTCACAAAAGGATCATGTTGTAAGCACAGGGACACCACACTATGAAGCAGACATTTCACTTGAATGTATGTTTCGCATCCCCTCTCCCAGGGCTATCTCTCTTCCTACTCCACAACCTTCACCTCAAATTCCACCCACATTTATACCCATATTTGCAGCAATTGATACTACTCAGACACAAATCAGTTCCTCTCAATCACCAATTAAAGAGAGTAATCTTCTACATGTGACTGAGTGTGAGATAGATAAATTTGCTAACCCACAAACAGTTGAGGAGGCTACACTCCATGAGTTACATGTAACTCTTGGTGGTAGTTCATGTGAAGCAACCACTACAAATGATGACACAACTGTGTCTTAGTTGGATAGTGATTACATCTATTAGTCTTCCTTCAAGTCAACAACTCTTGAGGCTACAATTGTAACCTCTGTTCCAGTTGGAAGTCCCTAGTACCAAGACAAAGGGGCTATTAACTTGGAGTTTTCACCTGTTAAGGAATTAAATATAACTACCTCTGGTAGGGATTCAGATGATCCTATTAAGTTAGGTGATGAATTAAGATACAAGGAATTGATGGAGAGAATGACATCAATGGAGTCTTTAATAGATGCAACGAAAAGCATGATGAACCATATGTTACAAAATTCTGAAAATCAACCTTCTGCTCAGCAAATTGCCAATGAGCTACAGAAATCAGTGCAACCAATCATCAAAGCTCAAAGGAATTTGGCTGACATCAACAAGAATACTCAAATGGAATTGATTAGATACATGTTTGAGGCTAGATACAAGTTACCCAAGCAGACATCAAGGCCATAAGAGTAAATTTGTTAAAGACCACTGGTTCTGCCCATGCTGCTATACTTTAAGAAAAGGTAGAAGATGATGCCAATAAGGGGGAGAATGATAAGTTAAGAAAGTTGTAATTTCAACACAAGCTAAACCAGACGTGCAACAATAAAAACCATGGTCTGCTCTAACCACTCCTCTAAACCAAACTTCTGCTAAGGCATCAGATGCTGGATATGCAAAAGGGATTGATGAGACCCTAAACAAGAAAGCAGAAGAGATTGCCTTAGAAAAGCAGAGAAGGCAAGATGCACTTGAAGCCAAAGCTTCCAGCTTAATTGAACAAGAACAGGCCGAGTAGAAGAAAAAGGAAGACATTGGCACTTCAAAAAGAAGGAAGTCATCTAGAAACGTCACTCCTAAAACCACTATTGGGCCTACAAAAAGTGTATCCTCCACTAAATCCAAAACAACATCACCACCACAAAAGAAACCACCACCACCTCTAGCAGATGTTTCATCACCACCACAAAATAAACTATTAGATGTTGGTACAACAATTGTACCAACAGATGTTACACTAACATCTGCCATGATAACTTTTCCCACCTTAACACAAACATTATCCACACCACCAAGAATACCAACACGACCACCATCACCAAAAATCAAATTCACACGCAAAAGGAAAACTTTTGTAGTGCAAGAAGACGATGAGGGAATTCCATCACCAATTCCTTTATCATCTGCCCCCATTACTACCGCACCACTCTCATCACTTCCATCTAAATCCACTTCATAACAATCCGCTAAACCACCACAACCCATCCCACTGGCTGCTCGGGATCCTCTTGAGATTTTAGCTATTCAAAGTGAAATTGAATCATTTTTATCTATAGAGGATGCATCACAAAAATCCTTCCCATCTCTCTTTAGGTACAGAAAGCCTAAGAACCAAGATGAATACTTGAAGCTAAAGGCAAGGTAGGCTGAAAACATTAGCAAAGAGATAAGCAAAGGGAAGGATGACAGGACTGTTAAGAGTATCTTGTCACTAGAGCTGAGCAAAGTTAGAAAAAGTGAAGACTTTGCTAAGGACTTGAGCAAATCTATATCAGAGAAGCCAATCAATGTTGAGCTGGATCAGGAACTATGACAGGATTACTTGGATCATATACTGAAACATAAACCATGCAAAGCAAATAGAGCACAGTTCAAAGAATGTCAACAGATGAGCTCAAAGAAGAAATAGAAAGAATACAAAAGATGCTCAGTGATCCTTTGCATAAGCTAACTCCACCAGATTGGAAGAAATACAAGAAGGTGGATCAAAACAGGGTTTTGAAGATAAACAGAATGAAAGATGAACTTGTGGCTGCCAAGTATGGTACAACTAGAGCTGTTGATAGATGGTTAGAATAAAAAGTCATAGAAACTTACAAAAGACTGGAGCAGCTAAGAGAAAAGGATCCTATAGTTCTAGAAAGCCAGACTATCTAATGTAGTTATCCTTCAACAGACCCAAATACTCAAAAAGCAGTCCTCAACCACTGTCTTACCCATAATTGCCTTGAACCAAGCAAAAAGACAAAAGTAGAGGGCTAAGACTGATGAGTAGATGTTTGAAGATCATACAAAGGAATGCATTAAGAACCAACTGCTTTATCACACAGATCCTACAAGTGACAAACTAAGAGAAACAATTACAAATCTTGTCAGCAGGCCACAATCACCCAACTCATCAAAAATAAATCTTATCCCAAAAAAATCATCTGATTTAAAATTCTAAAGTGGAAGTCATCCTCAGACACCCACGAATTAACTCTGCTCAGATCAGATGGTGAGATTCAAAAGCAAAAAAAGGAGGATGCATATGGTCTAGATGCAGATGAACTCCAAGACCTATTGAACCTTGAATTGCAAAGGGTTTTGCAGATATGTTTTCCATGAACTTTGAACTACAGTTCAAAGGACAAATTAGGGAAAAAATGATGAGGAATAAAAATCAGCAATGATGAAGTGTTTTGGCATCATCTGTTCTAGAGGGAGATTGTTGGATCTAGTGGACTCCACAAAAGAACAGATGATTGGAAAACCAAAATAGTCTATAACATCTAATCAACAATAACAGTGCTTTGAGGAATTAACTCCTCCCAATGGCATCAACATCTGCTACTCAAAGGTCTATTAAGCTAAAGTCTATTCACAAGAACTGTTGAATATAAACTCTACTTAGAGTCTAAGGTCTGCTAAAGAGACCCTCTGCTATTGAAGATTAATACTGTTGAAGCAAAAGGTTTGCTGGACCAACAGAGGATAAAAACTCATCAATATATGTTATCAACAGAGTTTATTTGTATTTCAATGTAACAGTGTTTTAGCTTAGCAGATGTTACAGTTTGTTAGGTCATTAGATGCTATCAACAAGTTTGTTTGTATTTCATTGTAACAATGTATTAGCCTAGCAGATGTTAGAGTTTGTTAGCTCATTAGATGTTACAGTCTAGGTGACGTCAGCTTAGATTCCTTAGTGGTTGCTTTGTACTATAATAGAACAGTGCCTATACTGTTCCATTCCTCAGTTCTTCTTGACATTTCTTGTACAAACAAATTAGAGTGATCATGCTAAGGGGGAGTTTGTATATCTTTCATGCATACGTAAATCAAAAATATAAAAGCATGTTGATGAAAACATTCTTTTCATTGTTGTGATTTACAAGTTTATAGTTCCGCTACACTTGTCATCTTCCATTGATTTCCATCTTTAAACTTTCACAACAATTAAACTCAGATACTAAAAAGTTAAACCCTTCGTATTATCATTTTCGTGTATATCTGATCATGTAGTCAATGAATTCTTGTGTTTTAGTTATTTCTATGAGTAGCTAACCACTTGATAGCCAGTAAGGTTAGGATGAATCTTAATATTATGTGAAGCTAGATGATTTTGTTATGAAAGTTGTGTTTTAGTAAGTGTTTACTGATGAACTTGTGATTGTGTTAATCTATATGATATGTGTTGATCTTTGAATGAGTTTGTGTGGATGATTTAGGTCTTTTTATTATAGATTTGTTTTATCTATCTTTAGGCTATATATCGATCATTAGTCTAGGGCTAAAAACTTAGTAGGTAAAGGATAAGCTTGTTCAAAGGTTGGTGATTCATATGGGTAACCTATGTAAAAACTCTGATTAAAAGGGTTTAGAAGTTAGTTAGGGTTTGCTTTAAATTGAGTACCATAAATAGTTTGCTCGCTTCATTAATTTATGTTGCTAGAACAATGTAAGAGGCTCTAACTCACAAGGGAATGGTAAATTATTTAGTTACTTAGAGCTGGATAGTTGAGTGTGTCTATATGATAGGACCGCGTATGACGTGATTATGTACCCCGTGATATCTATACTTATGTATTATTCGCGGAATTCATTATACGTAAGCGGAAACACAAGAATTGGTTAATTTTCTGTTTTTTCATTGATTTTAATCTGTTTTACATTTACGGTTCAAATATGATAGAGCTTCTCTCAGAATGCAAAAGTTACAAATAAACACATCCCTTCTACTATTTATGACATGCTAAATGGCTTGTAATGGACGAGCTTGTCCGTGCGAGTGAACTCATTCGTATGGATGAGCTTAACAACTTTCAAAAACAAAATCTAACATTTAAGCCTATTACATAAATCAATTGACACGACACGAAGACGTGGGCAACAAACATTATGCACCAACACTATAGCTTAGTTATTCATGGACATGGGGTCATCCTGATGGGGTAATGGCTTTTTTACACAACACCCTCATTACTAATGTCTACTATGATGAGTTTTTCATAGAATCCATAATCAAAGGCTCTACACAAGTACTAAGAGGATTCTGATCCTTATTGGTTATCTTTCTTATCTCTGATTTCATATACTTAACTTAGTAGTTTTATTAATATTTCATAATCATAAAAGTTATATAGGTTAAATAATACAAAAAGGGTTAAGTTAATAGATTTTGTATCCTTGGATTGATACTTGGGGTACTTACCTTACCTATTCTATATTCTGATATTGTAGGTCCACTTGGAGGATCAAGATTAACCTACTTCCCTGTTTATGTAACACAAATACGAGTGCAGAATCCTCGTAAGTATGCAAACCAACACAAAGTAAGAAACACAGGATAACCAAATATTCAATATCTTGATTAACATAAGAGAACTAGTATAAATATATACAAACAATGTTCATACAGACTCATGAAATACTCTTTGTGCTCTTTTGTTTCTCTCTCTAGTGTCTCTCATAGCTCTCTCTTGTCACACACATAACACTAAGAAGTGCATGTCTGTTTATATAGTGTCCACACTTAGCAACAGTACGAAGTATGTTGCTGGTCGTACGAAACACTAAAAGGCACGAAGAACATTCTCCAAAAGATGCTCGTACGAATGAACTGGCTTGTACGAATCAAGCAAAGAGCTTGTTTAGATTAGCCGACTCGTACGACTAACATGTCACTCGTACGAATAGTGAGTGGCTCGTACAAGCAACATCTTGCTCGTACGAAGCATTTCTCACTCATACCTGAAGTGTTCTTCGGAGAACGTGCCAACAGACATGACGTACACAAGACTTAACAGTATGCACACATGCAACTGTTTTACACAGTCAAACTAATCGTCGTACTAAACCAAGATAGGAGGATATCTTGATTTGGTCGACATGACCAAACTATACACACACAATAAACAAAGACCGTACAATTACAAACGTAACTAAGAACAAGCGACAGACATAGAAGTGTATCAACAAACTCCCCCTTGGCTGTTGCTTGATCTTCAGTCTTCATTCTGAATAACTTGTTGTATCAACAAACTCCCCATGAAGATTTTCATTCCAAAATTGATTGAGAATCCAGGTCATCAACATTTTTAGAATCATCAAACCTTTCATGTTTCCTCTTGAGTGCTATTGGAGGAAACTGGATCAGTCACGATCTGCTGTACATTAGACTTTACTACTAGAGTTGAAGTAGAAGCTTTTGGTTGCGAGGATGAAGCTGAAGCATCAGGATTGCCAGGAACTGCACTATCCTGATCATTTTACGTTTGATCTCCTGTGCTTTGCATCTTTCATTCCACAGAGTGTTCACCCACTCTCTACTCATTTCCAACACGTCTTTAATACCATCAAAGCCTTCAACCAGTGTAGCATTACGAGAATGATACCATTCTCTCAAGTCATTATGTTTAGCGGTTAATGTTTCCACAGATTGTTGTACAACTGCATACGTTCTTTCAGCCTATTCAACTCAATCCCCCGAGAGTTATCAGCTGCCCTTATATGTTGTAGCTGAGTTGCTCTTTCAGCATCTGCAGCCTTCAGTTGCTCATTTTCTTTTCTTAACTACGTAGTTTCAGAATCCTGTTTTCTAACAGTTTCTTTCAAAGAATTTTATCTCCAACTGTTGTTTGACAACTGTGTTACGATTTGAAGACATAAACTCCGAATGCTTGTTAATCTAGATTGCCGCAGCTTGCAACTGAGAGGGCAGAAAATCTACTTTCTCATTTTGTTCCATTTCAGAGAACAAACGACTGCTTCGTTTTGTATTTTGTTGATGAGATGTAGACTGGGATTGTTGAATTGATGAAGTAGTAGGTTGCGATTAAACTGGAGTATCTTCAGTCGAAGGTGTTTCAGCTGTTGTGGTATTTGAAGGTTGTGGTTTAGAAATTGTAGTAGGTTTTGTCATTACAGGTTCAGTCTCCTCTGTTGTAAAAGTAGACTGGGATCTTCAACAGGTTCTAGTATAGTCTCTTGATGACGCGATGTTCTTGTAGCCCTTTTGCTTTGTTTCTCTCTACCCTTATCACCACATGCAGTACCTACATCACTTGCACCATCATTACAACATTATCACCGTCATCATCATTACCTTTTCCCTTTTGATGACCAAAGTTATCTTCGATCATCTTTTTCAAAGTTGGTTCTTCATTATCTGACTCAAGGTCATCATGGCACCACTTGTCGTTTTCTAGTGCAGTATATTGATCATTTTCCAGAACCTATCAATTTACGAAGAGGTGTGCTTTCCTTGTAACGTTTTGCTTCGACACCTCTAATGATCTTCAAAGAATGTTACATCATAACTTCTACTTTTAAAACATCATTGTCATTCTTGGAAGATTCGGATGTTGCACATTCAAGATCATTTGGAGAAAACGAGGATACATCCAAAACTTGTTTCCACCATATCTGGTTCTTCTCAGGTTTTCCTTCATGTTTGAAAAAATATACTTTGAAACACTTAACGGTGTATTCAATGTCAAAGCTAGCATCATTCAAGCAAGTCGTTATTTGCCATGTCATAACCACTTCGTTGTTGCTCAAACACTTTTATAAAACATGTAGAAAGAACTTGTATCGGAGTGGCAACCATGCTTTGTTTAGTTGTCCCACGAGGAAATCTCCAACACATTTCGTTCTAAGCAAACATCCACGTTGACACTTCAATGGTACTGAGTATGGAGCTTCAGGATCATCACCAAGCTGAAATACTGAGTTAATGAGTTCAACAGAGACATCTACGTTCAAGTCATTTACTTTCCCGTGGATAATTTCCTTCCCATTTACTTCAACAACTTTAGCTGCATCCCAAAATTCCTTGATCAACGTCTTGTATACTGTAGTCTTGTGCATGATAGTGTAATGTATCCTTGAGTTACGCGAAAACTTCATTATACCGTTGTACTCAGCAAATTTGTCTTTTGGATCCAAGTAGGCCACCATGTTATGTCTTGGTTCCGACATAATTTCCACTTCTGACTTGTCAGTCCTCTTCATCATTGCGGGTTTTCTTTTATGTTCCTTTTGTTCCATTCTGTACACATAAGACGATAAGGATAAGAACATAAATTCATTAGGGAATATACACAAAAAGTTTTACTCCAAACTTTCTATGTGTATGTATTCCCTGAGCAAAGAACTACTGACTCATATCAATAACAATTTATTCGTATGAAGAACAACTCATTTTTTATACAAAAAACTGTAGGTCCCCTAATCCTTATGGATCTTGACAGAATCGTCTATCTAATCTAGAGTGCGAATCCCTAGATTAGATTTCACAGAAAACCCAAGAACACGAACACAATTCCTTTTAAACTGTCTTCTATTGATTATCAAACACAATTGTTTTACAATCAATTCAAGACTCTTCTCTCAATCTATCTGAAGCAATTCTTTCAGCACTGAACAACTAACTGAGCAACCTTAACCCTAATCACAACCTCCCTATATATAGAGATTGATTATGCTCATGAGCTAGGGTTTCCTACATGGACTACTAATGGGTTTAAAGCCCAATTAGCCTACCATGCTCTATTCTACATCTAGTTCAGCCCAATTACTTCTAATTCACTAATACAAAACTAAACCCGCTAACCGTTTATCATTTTACTAATTACAAGATATCCAAAGACCAAATCTAAGCTGTTGTCATAAATATGCACCAACAAACCCCCCTTGACAATAGCTTCATAAAATAACTTAGTCTTCACTCTTCTGCAATCTTCAACATCTTTGAAAAATGTTGGTCTTTGGATAGCTTCAGCTTTAATAGCTTCTGTCAGCAACAGACTCCCCTAAGCTGATGTATCCAATCACCAAATCTTCTAAATCGTTAGCGTTAGAGTAAACTCCAGTTTAGTACTTGCCTAGCAATCTTCAAAACTCTTCAACTTTGTCTGCAATGTAGAAAGGAGGTTCTACCATGCATCTAAGCAAAACTCCTCTTCACCAAACTTCTCAGCAACACACTACTACAATCTGTATACTATAAAACAAACATCTCGAGAAACCATAAGAATTTTTCAACACAAGTTAAACAAATTATTATTATTCAAGAGATAGTAAAACTGTATCACAGATTAAGCACTTCTCAACTCAAACCACATACTCAAAATGTTAAACACCATGAACCTGCATAATCTTAAAAATTTTAAACTCAGCTTCTAACATCGTCTCCCCATATCGGTAACAACTTCTCCATGAACAACCAAGATCCCGTACTTAAGAATATACAAGAAAATGAAATATTTTTGGATTTTTATATTTTCTGAAAGCAAGTAAATAACAAAATAATAAACACTCTATTTTTGTGAGTATCACCGGTAAGAAGATCATATCAGCACCTTCAAACTGTTTGCACACTATCTGATTATTTTATATGCAATATTCATGAAAAGCAGTTCAAGACTATTACCAGTATTGTTTATCCACTTAAACAAAATACATGAACCTTTCAAGTACCATTACCTCGTGATCTGTTTAGATGGTTTATACTGAAATACTAGTGTGTTCCACTTCAGGACATACCCTCGCGATCAAGGTATGCACAAAAATTCATCGTAGTAGGTGAGTATACCGAAATTCATCCTTTTGATTTACAATGTTAGATAATTGGTGATCAGGTCAGTACTTCCACACAGCAAAGAGATCAATATCCAAAGAGGGTTAGGACAAATACCAAATTTTGTTATGAATAATGCAATTTGCACATTTGAATGACACTCTAGGAGAGCTTCTTCAATTTTTGGGATTTTGCATTTTAGCTCTTTTAACATATCCCGGTTGTGCCTAGGTCAGCATATATCTGGATGCAGCAGAAGGACAACCTTGATACCCCGGATGAAATAAAAATATAAAGACCTAAAACCTCAGATTTTGGCAATCTATTAACGCAAGATATATGGTTATAAAACCATACGCTACTGATATGTTACACACTCATACAAAGTTTATTATATTTGTATCACCAAGGTAATTATTTCATGCCTTTTGCCAACTGGTACATCATATGATGAAGCTGCTATAACACTTAAGCAATTTCTTTTAATTTCAGTGTGACAGTCTAACTTGCTGATGTACTATCATTTCTTCTTTTTCACACAGTGAAAACTCATTTTTGTTTTTCTATTTTTTTATATTTTTTATTTTTGAAAAGCAGTAAATTATTTACAAACTTCTTTTATGGAAAAATGGTTATTCAGGATTCCTCATCCCGTTGAGTTCGACTAAATGCTCAAAGCGAGCCCTATCAAATGCTTTTGTGTAAAGATCTGCCAGGTTATCTAGTGTGTCGACTCGATGCAATTCAATTAATTTCTTTTCAGCACAATCTCGTATAAAATGATGAAGAATGTCAATACGTTTTGTGCGACTGTGTTTTACAGGATTGTTGGTGATTGATATATTGGCATTATTGTCTATCATAATAGGAGTACGAGTGAAATTCAAACCGTAATCGCGCATCTACTGTTGTATCCTGAGAACCTGAGAGCAACAGCTACCCGCAGCAATATATTCAGCTTCACACGTCGAGGTAGACACGTAAGACTGCTTCTTACATTGCCATGAAACGAGCCTCCCTCCTAAGAACTGGCAACCACCTGTGGTAGACTTTCTTGTAGATTTGCATCCTCCAAAGTCCGAATCAGTAAAAGCAACAAACTTCAAATCACTAGCAGTTGGATACCATAACCCAAGTTTAGGTTTCCCCTTCAAGTAATGAAGAATCCGCTTCACCGCTTTCATGTGGGACTCCTTTAGATTCACTTGATATCTGGCACACAACATACTATGAATATGATGTCGGGTCTTGAAGCAGTCAAGTACATAAAAGAACCAATCATTGCCCTGTATTGAGTTGGATCAACATCTTCCACACTCTCATGATCTGGACCAAGATTGTGATTCTCACAGATAGGTGTATTGAACGTAGCGCAATCCTCCATTTTGAAACGAGACCAAAATGTCATACCCATACTTTGTCTGATGAATAAACATCTTGTAAACCCAAAAAGTAGGATAATTCACCCATCGCACTCATCTCAAACTTGCTCTTCATCACCTCTTCGAAATCATTACACATGTTCTCATCAGATGACCCAAAGATGATGTCATCTACGTATACCTGTACCAACAGAAAGTCTTCCTTCTTCCTCTTAATGAACAATGTACTGTCAATCTGACCTCTTTCGAAACCATGTTTTAACAAGTGTGCTGACAGTGTCTCATACCACGCCCTAGGTGCCTGATGCAATCCATACAATGCCTTATCAAGTCGATAAACTCGATTTGGATAGTTTGGATCAGTAAACCCATCTGGTTGTGAGACATAAACCACTTCTTGGACTTTCCCCTAAAGAAATGCACTCTTCACGTCGAGTTGGTAAACTTTGAAGCCATTGAATGAAGCAAAAGCTAGGAACAAACAATTGCTTCCAACTTTGCTACTGGTGTAAACACTTCATTATAATCAACCCCCTCTTGCTGATTGAACCCTTTCACCACCAATCGAGCCTTATTTCTTATCACGATCCCTTGGTTGTCTTTATTGCACTTAAACACCCACTTAGTGCCTATTTCTTTTTCTCCTTCAGGCAAGTCAACTAGCTCCCAAACTTTCAACTTCTTGAACTGAGCTAGTTCCTCTTGCATTGCTTCAACCCAACAGTTGTCTTTTAGAGCCATATGAACATTCTTCGGCTCCTCTTGGGCAATAAAGCAGCTATACAAACATTCATTAATCAACCCAGTCTTCTGAATCGAAGTAAACAAACAGGAACCATTGAGCACACCTCTTCTTGTCTGAACACCTACAACAGGATCACCATGATTTTTTCAACTGGATGATCTCTATGTACTCGTGTGGTAGCAATGGTGTCAACAACCAGATTATCTCCCAGATTAGATCCAACCTCCCTCTGAATATTAGCATTAGCAAATGGATTAGTGAAATTCTCCCCCTGAATAGGTTAAGACTCACTATCACTGGAGTCCTCTGGAACTGCACTGGTAGAAGTTTCTGGAGCATCTGTCATCGATACACTCGATCTAAGCATGAAGTCACACTCTCCATCTTCATTGCTCACAGTATGGATCACTTGAGACTCATCTGCATTGGAAAAATCAGGAATATTAAATGATTTAAAAACACTGTCATAATCATATAATATAGGAGGACCACTCGTTGATTGTTGAGGTGTATAACTAGTGATTTCCATGTTAAACACAACCTCAATTTACCAGTTTTTAGATTAAAAACCGTTTTATTCAGTGTTCCAGGCATATAGCCTAGAAAGTAACCCTCATCGGCTAGCTCACCGGATTTTTGCTTATCTTTGTTTCGCACAATGGTGCAGGGTAATCCAAATGGTTCAAAGCCTTTTAAGTTTGGTTTTCGGTTAAACAATAGTTCGTGGCATGTTTTGTTAAACCGTTTAACCGTCAAAACTTTGTTCATGACATAACAAGTTGTGTTCACAGCTTCTCCCCAGAAAAGAACTGGTAGCTTTGAATCAGATAGCATAGTCCTTGCGGCTTCAATCAACGTCCTGTTCTTCCTCTCAGCGAACTCCATTCTGTTGAGGTGTATAAGGAGCGGAATATTGATGTTCAATTCCCTTGCGAAGACAGTAGAGATCCAGAACTTGATTCTTGAACTCTGTTCCATTATCACTCCTTATCCTCTTGATCCGTGCATCATGGACATTTTCCAATTTTGTAAAAAGATCAATCAGCATCTCCGCTGTCTCATCTTTTGTACCTAAAAAGGAAACCCATGAATATCGTGAGTAATCATCTGTGACAACTAAACATTAGTACTTTCCACCTATGCTCCTTATGTTCACTGGACCGAATAGATTCATATGAAGTAATTCATAAGGGGCATCTATGGAATTTACTGTTTTAGACTTGTGAGGTTTCTTATGTTGTTTTCCCTTTTGACATGGAAGACATTTATCTTCCACGTGAAACCTGTACACTGGCACCCCTTCCACTAAACAATTTTTAATAATATAATTCATTTTTCGGTAGTGGATTTGGGCCATGCGTCTATGCCATAACAATGACTCAGCCTCAGATGCTTTTGATAGAAGATACGCCACCACAGTGGAAGAATCCTTAACACCTATGACCATTGTGACATCCCGGCTTTTCAGGTATCTTAAACACGCTACTTTATTGGTATTCATTCCTACGCTTATTTAATTCGGAGAATTAAAATTACGCGCTCGCAATAACTATGCTAACTTTAGTATTTAGGGAATACACAATGTTTGGAAATTTTAACGAGTTATATCTGAATTATGTGCTATGTGTTATTAGACGCTTGTAGATTATTGTATCACGCTTTGATTTCACGATTTATTAGTTATAAGCCTTGTGTTACCGAATTGTAAAAAAAATAAATAAATAAATAAATAGCCGAATCGAACCGAGCCGCTGAACGAGTGGACGTTGTGACCACACAAGCCCAACCCGCCACCCACACCCCCCCTTGCGAACACAAGCCCAAACCGCCCCCCTTGCCCCTTATGTATACGCATGTATGCATGCGGTGTTCAAAAAAAATATTCAAAACCCTAATCCCCTAGAAGTGTGCGACGGTAGCAGCCCCCCCCTCCTCGGTCGCGTAAGCATCCCAAATCACTCGGATCGATTCCAAGCTTGTCCCGGTTTGCTAATTGTCATTGTTTCAAGGTTATGGTTTAATTGTATTACGATTCACACTAGGTTTTGTGTAGTCTTGATCATGATTTTGTGCTTGTATGATATTATTATGAAAAAGTGTTGTGGTGTATGATTAGTTCGGATGAATATGTGAACCCTTGCGGTTGTGATGATATGTTTGAGTATTAAAATCGTAGGCTGCGTTTTATCTATAAAGATCATGATATATGCTTAGGGTTTGCATGAATACTGATATATTAGATGATATTTGACAAGTTAACCTGCAGTTAATCGATACAACTAAGCATCATGCCGTTTAAACATGTTCTAATGCGATAAAGTCGAAAACAGTAAGCTGATTGACATTTACAGCCAACTTCAGTTGGCTGTAACCTGATCATTATTGATCGAAAAGTAGATTTTCTGAAGCCTAAAACGTGTATTTTTGAAAAACGCTTCAACTGGCGCAGATTCATATTTTTCTGAGGTCGGTTGCTTTTTTAAATGGTCATTTAGTGCAGCAGCTGAAGATGCGTAATTTCTGCAGAATTTGCGGGCTGTTTATCGAGTCAGATCTCATAGTCTCTATGGGGTCAGGTCACGAAATCTGTACATTTACTGGAGACGGGAGTTTCCGAAAATCTCCCACTGGAATTTCGTTAATCTGATGAACGATGATTTTTAAATGATTTTTCTCGTGGACTGCAGTCAGAAAGCGATGAATCTGACTGCAGCTTAGTATATAAATGTTTATAAATAATTGGTAAAGATTTAGCATTTGAAAAATTTTCACAAAATTTACAGTCTAATTGACACCTCCTGTAAAAATTTGAAATTTTTGGAACGCTGGAACTATTTTATAAAAATTCTCCCCATTTATGAGTGTACAAGCTGAAATATGATAACTTGCGTTTGTGTGTATCTAAGTGTTGTATGAGATATCCTGTGTTTATGACAAGTTGATTTGGTCGTTATTTTGTATGGTGATACTTTGCATGCATGATTATGGTTTCGAATTGGTTATTACGTGTGCCGTACTGTGTGTCAGTTATGCGTAGAGTTTTGTGTCAGTGTGTTCACACACTAACTTTGAATCGGTTGACATGTTAGGACGCGATTAGCGGTTCCATCATTTGCTTCTTTTGCGTTTATCTAACCGAGCAATTTAAGGTGAGTTCACGGCCCCTATTTTATCTGGTTTTTGAACAAAGGGGGAGAAACATGTATACGCTCTACAACTCTATCTTTTACGTTAGGCGAAATTAACGTCGTTAACTATTCGGTAACTAAGTTAATGTTAATGTATGTTATGGTCACTAAGTAGCTTTATCACGGAAGTCCTCAACCAACTCTCAGATCGTTAGTATTGAGTTAGATAGCGGGGAAATTATAGTAGTACTACTGGGCCTGACAAGCCCCACCCGAGCTAGTCGCGCTAGCCAACCGGGAATGGTCAAAGGGTGATTAATTTGGGCTAACGTTCGCCATGGTCAGTGATAGACCTGGCAACACAGAGGCAACAACAGTCAGCTTCGATCGCGAACTCTTATGTGACGTAACTTTAGGCTCGCTACCTACATGTTAACATTGAACTTATTTACGAACCAACTTTATTATTCCAGGTTAGGATTAATGGAACTATGTCGTTATTCTGGGTTAAGGATAACGGGGGAAAACAATCTTTTAAACCGAACTTGTGAACTTATAAAAACTTGTGAACTCACTATTCTTTAATGTTGAAACTTGTTTCTTTGCATGTTTCTCAGGACGCTAGGAGCGCTAGGTGCACTCACTTGCATTTGGTCAAGGCATTTTTATCGAGTCTTTATTAACGATTATTCTTGGGATTTTGGTTTTGGCGTTTATGTTGGCGCCCGTTACTTTATTCTAATGCTTCCGCTAAACTTTGAAACCTTGAAATTTTGAAAATGAAATGTTTTTGGAAAACGTTTAAATAAATCATATAGAGTCGTTCGACATTGCTAATGTCTAAGATTCTGGTTTGATCACACGCCTCGCGGTAATACTCCGCAAGTGGAATTTAAGGGTGTGACAGGTTGGTATCAGAGCCTCTAGCTATAGAGAACCAGGTTTGCATTTAAAGTAGACCTAAACTACAGCTGTTACACGACGCTAGACTTAGTTAGCACCGAACTGTGATATCTTGTTAGGTGTTATACTATAATTGTTCTATGTGATATATATATATATATATATATATATATATATATATATATATATATTGTGATATACGCAGCTCGTAACTAACTACACTAACCCAGCAGGAACAGCTGGAGAGAATGCAAGAGACTATCGAAGCACAGGGATGGCTGATACGTCAGCTGACTAGTAAAACTGAAGAGCTCGAGGAAGAGCAAGATGAGAATAGGAGAGTTTGAAGCATTTTAGCTAAGGACCTTCGTGTTGAGCAGCTGAGGGCTGACTGGCTCGATGACAGAGTTCTTGAGTCCAGTTAGAGGATTCACGAACTGGAGCAGAACCAAGCACCACCTATCCTAGTACCCGCACCAGCACCGACCCCTCCAGCGCCGGTAGAAGATGAAGAGGAGGATCCAGAGGAAGACCCGGAGAAGGATCCGGAGGAAGAAGAGCCGGAACAGCTCCCGACTGTTGAAGCTGAAAACGCTGAAGAGGAAGACGGTAGTGACAGCGACTTGGGAGATGGAGACATAGATGACTAACTCGTCTCGCCAATCTCCGTTTTGTTTCCTTTAGTTTGTTTGTTTCCACTTATGTTTGAACTTGGAAATTTTATAAATAAACTGATATGTTTGGTTGGTTTTTTGTGAGACATTACAATTTATTTAATCGAATGTTCCTTTTGATTGTTTAATTTGTTAGGTTGACATAAATTGTGTGATCATTGAAGTGTGGAATATGATAACTATATTGGATATATACTTATCGATGTGTGTTTGTGTTGTCTTGCGAAGATCTGAAATGGCAACCGGTCGCCGCGGAAATCTCAACATGTCAGATGAAGAATTGGCCGCTTTAATCCAACAACACGTGAATGCTTCTCTGGCAGGTGTTCCTAACCCACAGCAGGTAACCATTAATTAAATTTTCATGGAAAAATCTAATAGTTTGGCTAGTAGACTTTCATGCTGACTACCTATCCTCTATCCTCAGGAGGGGGTCTTAACCCCTACAAGATGTTCCTGGATGCGAAACCGAGCAAGTTCACGGGAGTTGAAGGACCCATAGGACTGGTCCGTTGGGTCGAAAAGTCTGAATCAGTTTTTGAAATGTGCAATTGCCTCGAAGCTAATAAGGTCAATTATGCTGCCTCTACGTTGGAAGGTGGGGCATTAACCTGGTGGAACGCACAAGTCCAAACGCATGGACTTGCTGCGGCGAACGCAATGGCCTGGACCGAGTTCAAAGCTCTAATCAAGGAGGAATACTGTCCGCAGGACAGAGTTCAGCAATTGGAGCAAGCGTTATGGAACCACAAGATGGTCGAGTCAGAAATTGAAGCGTACACGGCAAGACATCATGATCTGGTGTTCTTTTGTCCCGATTTGGCTAACACCGTCGTTAAACGACTTGAGTTTTATCTTGGGGGTCTGGTCCCTGAGATCCAGGGCATGGTAATGTCTAGCAACCCTACGACGGAGCAACAAGCGATTAGGCTGGCACACAAACTCACCGATAAGGCGGTGGAGCAAAGGAAGTTGCCACCTAGGGGTGCAACTGAAATTATCCCTGACAACAAAAGGAAATTTGAACACTCACCTGCTCGGCAGTCTTCATCAGCCCAGCCACAACAAGGAAACCAGAAGCGGTCCAACAACTTCAACAACAATCGGGGTCACAACAATCAGTCTGCCAACAACACCCAGAACTCGAGCGGCTATGCGGGTCGAAAGCCGCAATGTAATCGTTGTAACCTCCATCATCATGGCCCTTACGCCGGAAATCGCTGCCAACGATGTGGCAAAGCAGGACACGCGGCAAAGGATTGTCGCGGGGATATTATGTCATGACCGAATCAGAACCAGCACCAGGGTCAGCAGCAGGGTAATAACCGGGGATGCTATCAGTGCGGTAGCACTGCCCATTTCAAGCGAGACTGCCAGCAACTTCGCAACAACAACAATGGTGGGAATACAACAACAACAAAACAACATGGAAACAATGGAAATGGTGGCACAGGAGGTGCCAAAGGACGTGCATTCACGCTAGGCCGTGGAGAGGCAAGAAACGACTCGAATGTGGTCACCGGTAAGTTTCCACTTAACGATCATTTTGCTACTGTACTTTTTGATACGGGTGCGGATAAGAGTTTTATATCTGATTCTTTTAGGAAGAACCTAAATCTCACACCTAAACCCCTAAAGACCCCTTACGTCATAGAACTAGCCGATGGTAAATCTGTAGATGTGACTCATCTAGTGACCGGCTGTCAACTTAAACTCGCGGGTCACACATTTACCATTGATCTGATGACAACTACTCTTGGTAGTTTTGATGTGGTAGCCGGAATGGACTGGCTATCCGACGTCTGAGCTGAAGTTCTCTGTTTCGAGAAAGCTATCCGTATTCCGCTCTCTAACAACAAAGTCTTGATGGTGCAAGGCGAGAAGGCAGGCGTCGTCATGAACATCATCTCTTACATGCAAGCTCAGAAGTATCTTCGGAAGAAGAACTCTTTTGCTTTGCTCGCACTGGTCACCGAACAGTCTAAGGACGAGAAGCCGATTGAAGATATCCCCATCGTCCGTGACTTTCCCGATGTGTTTGCAGAGGAGTTACCCGGTCTTCCACCACATCGACAAGTAGAGTTTGAAATCGAATTGGCAAGCCATGCGACTCCTATCGCCAAGGCCCCGTACCGCTTAGCCCCAGCAGAGCTGCAAGAGCTGTCAACCCAACTACAGGAATTGTTGGAAAAAGGATTTATCCGACCCAGTACTTCGCCATGGGGAGCTCCGGTCCTTTTTGTCAAGAAGAAGGACGGGACTTCCGCATGTGCATCGACTACAGGGAACTCAATAAGGTTACCATCAAGAACCGGTACCCATTACCTCGCATCGACGATCTTTTCGACCAGCTTCAAGGGTCAAGCTACTACTCCAAAATTGATCTACGTTCCGGTTATCACCAGCTACGCGTCAGGGAGGAGGATATCTCCAAGACGGCATTCGCACTCAGTATGGCCATTACGAGTTCTTGGTCATGCCCTTCGGTCTCACCAATGCACCCGCGGTGTTCATGGACCTCATGAACCGTGTGTGTAAGCCGTATCTCGACAAGCTTGTCATCGTGTTCATCGATGATATACTCATCTACTCTAAGGGTGAGGATGAACATGCTGAGCATCTGCGGTTATTGCTGGAACTACTTCAACAAGAGAAACTATATGCCAAATTTTGGAAGTGTGATTTCTGGATTCGGGAAGTTCAGTTCCTCGGGCATATCGTGAATGAAAAGGGTATACACGTTGATCCCGCCTAGATCGATGCTATCAAGAACTGGGAAGCACCCAGGACACCGACAGAGATCCGCCAATTTTTGGGTTTGGCTGGTTACTACAGACGTTTCATCGATAGATTTTCCAAGATCGCACAACCGCTTACCACTCTCACTCAGAAGGGCACCAAGTATGCTTGGGGTGACAAACAGGAAGCAACATTTCAATTACTGGAGCAGAAGCTTTGCAGTGGCCATTTTGTCCTCCATTTTGTCCTTGCTAGAGGGGACGGATGATTTTGTGGTATATTGTGATGCTTCCATTCAGGGATTGGGATGTGTGCTCATGCAACGTGATAAAGTCATCGTGTATGCATCCCGACAGTTGAAGGTCCACGAGAAGAACTACACGACACATGACTTGGAATTGGGAGCAGTTGTGTTTGCACTTAAGATTTGGAGACACTATCTATATGGAACAAAGGGCACAATCTACACGGATCACAAGAGCCTCCAGCATATTTTTGACCAGAAGGAGTTGAACATGCGACAGCGTCACTGGGTTGAACTCCTGAACGATTATGAATGTGCCATTCGGTATCGCCCGGGTAAAGCTAACGTGGTAGCTGATGCCCTCAGTCGGAAGGAGCACTTGAAACCTCATCGGGTACGAGCACTACAGTTCACAATTCATTCTGGGTTACCCGAACAGATACGCGACGCGCAGCTAGAAGCAGTTAACGAAGAGAACATCAAGGCCGAATCTGTGGGAAAGATGGAACGCGATTGGGAAGTGAAACCCAATGGTACCCGGTATTTCAAGAATCGTATATGGGTACCTCTCTACGGAAACCTCAGGAAGCTAGTTATGGACGAAGCTCACAAATCCCGATACTCTGTCCATCCTGGTTCGGATAAGATGTATCAAGACCTTAAAGCCGCGTACTGGTGGCCCAACATGAAAGCGAATATAGCCACCTAAGTGAGTAGGTGTTTGACTTGTGCGAAACTCAAGGTGGAATACCAGAAGCCATCAGGGCTACTTCAACAACCTGAGATCCCAGTGTGGAAATGGGATCAGATCTCGATGGACTTTATCACTAAACTCCCGCGGACTCCTGGTGGTTGCGATACCATCTGGGTGATCGTGGATCGTCTAACTAAGTCTGCACACTTCCTAGCGACCAAAGAAACAGATAAGATGGATAAGTTAACTCGCATCTACATTAAGGAAGTAGTTTCTCGGCACGAGGTGCCAACGTCCATCATTTCAGACAGAGATGCTCGTTTCACGTCCAACTTTTGGCTGTCACTTCAGAAAGTGTTGGGTACACGCTTAGATATGAGCACAGCTTACCACCCTCAGACAGATGGTCAGAGTGAAAGGACCACTCAGACCTTAGAGGACATGCTTAGGGCACGCATGGTAGACTTCGGGAGCGGTTGGGAAATCCATCTGTCTGTAGTGGAATTCTCGTATAACAACAGTTACCATACGAGTATTCAGGCAGCACCGTTTGAAGCATTGTACGGTCGCAAATGTAGATCACCGGTCTGTTGGGCAGGAGTCTGGTGACAGTCAACTCACAGGTCCTTATTGATACTTGAGGCTACTGAAAAGATTGTGCAAATCAGAAACCGCATGGCAGCGGCACGGGATCAACAGAAAAGTTACGCTGATCAACGACGCAAACTGCTCAAATTTCAAGTAGGTGACCGCGTCCTATTGAAAGTGTCACCCTGGAAGGGTGTAATTCGTTTTGGGAAACGAGGCAAACTAAATCCACGGTACGTAGGCCCATTTGTGATTTCTAAGCATATCGGGCCCGTAGCTTATCAGTTAGACCTTTCTGCCGAACTCAGTGGAGTTCACAACGTTTTTCACGTGTCCAATCTGAAGAAGTGTCTATCAGATGAGACCCTAGTCATTCCATTGGATGAGATTCAAGTGGATGAACAACTGCATTTTGTGGAACAACCTATCGAGATCATGGACCGTGAGATTAAGACTCGAAGGCACAACAAGATACCGATCGTCAAGGTTCGTTGGAACTCTAAGCGTGGACCGGAGTTCACGTGGGAAATAGAGGACCAAATGAAAAGCAAATATCTACACCTTTTTGCAGCTGAGCAGCAATTGATGTTACCGCCAACTGAATTTCGGGACAAAATTCTTTCAACATGGGAATGATATGACAGCCTGGGATTTCCTTGTACCATTCTAACAAACTGAATTTTTTGCGTTGCATTCTAAACCGCGTTTACTCAATTTTTGGGACGAAAATTCTTTCAACATGGGGATAATGTGACATCCAGGCTTTTCAGGTATCTTAAACGCGCTACTTAATTGTTATTCATTCCTACGCTGATTTAATTCGGAGAATTAAAATTACGCGCTCGCAATAACTACGCTAACTTTAGTATTTAGGGAATATACAATGTTTGAAAATTCTAACGAGTTATATCTGAATTACGTGCTATGTGTTATCAGACGCTTGTAGATTATTGTATCACGCTTTGATTTCGCGATTTATTAGTTATAAGCCTTGTGTTACCGAATTGTAAAAAAAATAAAATTACATAAATACCCGAACCGAACCGAGCCGCAGAATGTGTCGACCTTGTGACCACACAAGCCCAACCCGCCACCACAAACCCCCCCCCCTGCGAACACAAGCCCAACCCGTCACCCCACCCTTGCGGCCCAAGGATAAGCCCAAACCGCCCCCCTTGCCCCTTATGTATACGTTATGCATGGGGTGTTCAAAAAAAATATTCAAAACCCTAATCCCCTAGAAGTGTGCGACGGCAGCAGCCCCCCCCTCCCTCTCGGTCGCACAAGCATCCCACATCCCTCGGATCGATTCCAAGCTTGTCCCGGTTCGCTAATTGTCATCGTTTCAAGGTTAGGGTTTAATTGTATTACGATTCACACTAGGTTTTGTGTAGTCTTGATCATGATTGTGTGCTTGTATGATATTATTATGAAAAAGTGTTGTGGTGTATGATTAGTTCGGATGAATATGCGAATCCTTGCGGTTGTGATGATATGTTTGAGTATTAAAATCGTAGGCTGCGTTTTATCTATAAAGATCTTGATATATGCTTAGGTTTGCATGAATACTGATATATTAGATGATATTTGACAAGTTAACCTGCTGTCAATCGATACAACTAAGCGTCATGCCGTTTAAACATGTTCTAATGCGATAAAGTCGAAAACAGTAAGCTGATTGACATTTACAGCCAACTTCAGTTGGCTGTAACCTGATCATTACTATCGAAAAGTGGATTTTCTGAAGCCTAAAACGTGTATTTTTGAAAAACGCTTCAACTGGCGCCAGTTAATATTTTTCTGTGGTCGGTTGCTTTTTTAAATGGTCATTTAGTGCAGCAGCTGAAGATGGGTAATTTCTGCAGAATTTGCAGGCTGTTTATCGAGTCGGATCTCATAGTCTGTATGGGGTCAGGTCACGAAATCTGTACAGTAACTGGAGACGGGAGTTTCAGAAAATCTCCAACTGGAATTTTGTTAATCGGATGAACGATGATTTTTAAATGATTTTTCTCGTGGACTGCAGTCAGAAAGCGATGAATCTGACTGCAGCCTAGTATATAAATGTTTATAAATAATTAGTAAAGATTTAGGATTTGAAAATTTTACACAAAATTCTAAAGTCTAATTGACACCTCCTGTAAAACAATTGTAATTTTTGGAACGTTGGAACTATTTTATAAAAATTCTCCCCAGTTATGAGTGTACAAGCTGAAACATGATAACTTGCGTTTGTGTGTATCTAAGTGTTGTATGAGTTATCCTGTGTTTATGACAAGTTGAATTGGTCGTTATTTTGTATGGTGATACTTTTCATGCATGATTATGGTTTCAAATTGGTTATTACATGTGCCGTACTGTGTGTTAGTTATGCGTAGGGTTTTGTGTCAGTGTGTTCACACACTAACATTGAATCAGTTGACATGTTAGGACGCGATTAGCGGTTCCATCATTTACTTCTTTTGCGTTTATCTAACCGAGCAATTTAAGGTGAGTTCGCGGCCCCTATTTTATCCGGTTTTTGAACAACAGAGGAGAAACATGTATACGCTCTACAACTCTATCTTTTACGTTAGGCGAAATTAACGTCGTTAACTATTCGGTAACTAAGTTAATGTTAATGTATGTTATGGTCACTAAGTAGCTTTATCACGGAAGTCCTCAACCAACTCTAGGATCGTTAGTATTGGGTTAGATAGTGTGGAAATTATAGTAGTACTACTGGCTCCGACAAGCCCCACCCGAGCTAGTCGCGCTAGCCGACCGGGAATGGTCAACGGGTGATTAATTTGGCCTAACTTTCGCGATGGTCAGTGATAGACCTGGCAACACAGAGGCAACAACAGTCAGCTTCGATCGCGAACTCTTACGTGACGTAACTTTAGGCTCGCTACCTACATGTTAACATTGAACTTATTTACGAACCAACTTTATTATTCCAGGTTAGGAATAATGGAACTATGTCGTTATCCCGGGTTAAGGATAACGGGGGAAAACAATCTTTTAAACCGAACTTGTGAACTTATAAAAACCTGTGAACTCACTCTTCTTTAATGTTGACACATGTTTCTTTGCATGTTTCTCAGGACGCTAGGAGCGCTAGGTGCACTCACTTGCATTTGGTCAAGACATTTTTATCGAGTCTTTATTAACGATTATTCTTGGGATTTTGGTTTTGGCGTTTATGTTGGCGCCCATTACTTTATTCTAATGCTTCCGCTAAACTTTGAAACCTTGAACTTTTGAAAATGACTATGCATGTTTACAATGAATGTTTTTGGAAAATGTTTAAATAAATCATATAGAGTCGTTCGACATTGCTAGTGTCTGAGATTCTGGTTTGATCACACGCCTCGCGGTAATACTCCGCAAGTGGAAATTGAGGGTGTGACAGGTCCATGACATAAGTATTATTTCTCCTTGGCGCTCTCATCACTATCCAATCATCCGGTATCACCAAACCAGGTTTCAGCATCAAAGCTTCAGACTTTGTAAAGTGGACCGAGTGACCCTTGTCGCAGACTTGAGACACGCTCATCAGATTGTGCTTCAGCTGCTCAACATAGTTCACTTTGTCCAGTATGATCTTCCGTTGGTTACTTTTCCTCGAGCGGTAATGTGCCCTCCTTTAGCACCTACAAAATTCACTTAACCACCATCTATATTCTCAAACTCAGTCAACAGCCTCGCATCCGTCATGTGCCTGGAGCAGCCACTATCAACATACCACAAGTTGATAATCCTCCTTAGCAGCTCCTGCACCATCCAACAAAATTAGTTAGATTGGGGGACCCAAGCCTTACTGGTCTTGGATCTTCTAGATTCATCAATCATAGGAACATCCATTCAATATCCATCACTCTTAACAGGAGTCTTGGATTTTAGACCTATTGATGGAAATGGTTTTTGATTTCCACCAGGTCTATGTCCTGAGGTTTCCTAACCAAGTTTGGACTTTGCGACCTAGGGGAATTATGGTTTTGGTGCCATGAATTTTGATGATAATAATTTCTAAAGCCATCGTTATAAAAATTTCGACTACCAACATTCTGGTATCGTTTTTGATATTAACCTTGATTTCTGAAACTATTTGATTGACCATAAAGTTATTCATTCTTGGTGACTACTTCTAGGCCTTTCATATTTGCCTGTGTAGATGCAGGCTGAAATCTTTGTTGATTTCGTTGAAAACGAGGAACTTGGTGAGTTTCTTTTTCAGCCTTATCTACACCAACAGCAACACTCTGTTGCGTGGTAGCACATATCTTTGGTTAGTTAACCTTCTTCTCACCATCACCAATTTTCTCTGGTGATTTTTCTCTCTGTCTCTCACTTACCTATGCCTCACTCTTTTTGTTAGGACAACAGCTTGCTACATGTCCTTTTTCATGACATTTGAAACATGATTTTCTAGCCGAAGACTTCTTAATCGAAGCCTCTTGCTTAGATGCATCAGGTGACGGTGATGATGAAGATGACGATGCCTTTGAAGGATCTTGTTTAGTTTACTTACCTTCTGATTTTTCTTTGTTTTTATTTTTAGCAAACTGCACATTAGACTCTTTAGTAATAACAGGTACCTCTTCATTCATGTCACTCCCTTTAACAAAATCAACCTTTTTAACATAAACTTGTTTTTGATTCTTAGGGTGTGTATTCTTTGTTTTCAAAACGGTGTCTCTGTTATTTTCCTTCTTTGCATTATTAGAACCATCAACACTTCCTGATGTGGAACTACAAGGTGTAGTTGACACAAAGTTTGTAAGCTCTTCTTCATCTGGCAAGAAAGAATAGTCATGACCAAGTGGTGGTGGGACTTCATTCAAACCTTTGAATCCCACACACGTCTTGTCATTACTCTTCTTCAAGCCATTCATCATGTGTTTCATGACAAAAGATGAATCTCTGAATTAATTTAATTTCTTCTCAAGCTCACAAATTTTAAGTTGTGCTTCAGACAACTCTTTACACTTTTAAGAAACCTCTTTTGTTTTCTCACTCATCGTTCATGAGCTAAGTCAATAACTTGAAGTTTTTCATTAAGCTTACAGGTTAGAATATTGATTTCTTCTTCATAACCTTTAATTTTCTTCAAGTATAAAGACTTATTTTGTTTTACGAAAAAGTTTGATTCTTTTAAGTTCGAGAGCTCATTAGCCAGACTTTGGTTTTGTTGTGTTAATGTGTCAACCTCACTTTGTAGTTCACAACATTTCAAACAAACAGAACTACCAGAGTTAGAGCATACCTCGCCTATTGATTTACTTAGATCAGCCATGAAAGCAGCAAAATCAGCAGCCATCTTCTTCTCTGTGGCATTCTGTTCTCCATCAGCTTTCTCAGCTACCTTCTCTTGCTCTCCCTTAGCATCAGCTTTTACTTCTTCATCAGCAACAGGAGCTATCTCAGCCATGAATGCCTGTGATACGTTGGTATCAGTCTCCAGATGAACACTCCAATCATAAGAACCCTCTCTAGCAGTAGAAATCAGGGCCTTTGATCGAGTGTTGTTTGACGCATTCCTGTTGTTTGAACCATGACCATGAGAATCTTGAAAGGATGAAGTAGGACGAGATTCAGACTTAGCTCTTTGACACTCTCTAGCGAAATGTCCGTAGTTGTGACAGTTGTAGCACTTCACTTTCGACTTGTCAAAGCCCACACTCTTTCCAACGAACTTCCTGCCTGTTTTGTTCATGAACCTTTTCACCCTTTCAGAGATCATGGCCATCTGCCATTGCAAATCCATCTCCTCTAAGTCATCAGGGTCGATCTGATCATAATCTTCATCAAACATAGCAGGATCAGATATTTTTCCCTGAATATAGTTCTCGTAGAAGCAACAAAGAAGCAAGCAATGCTAGGTGTTCTTCAGCACTTTTGACACTCAGAGGCATAGACTTAGAACTGCTGTTACTGGATTGTTGTCTCTTAGCCCCTGATGAGCCTCCTAAAGCAGCAACAAAACATACTTCTCCATCAGAATTTATCACTATCTGCTCATTCTCACATAAGAGAACGCCGTTGCAGTATCACTGGAAGCATTGTTGGAAGATGAAAGTGTAAGACCTTTATATATCCCCGGATCTTGAACCTGATCATAACCCGTTTCCTTCTTCTTCATATTGAGCTCATAAGCTCTCAATTTCCCAACAACCTCTTCCAGGTCTTTCTTTTCATAATCAGCTTCACCCTTTATCATCAACGTGTAAATATCCCACTTGGCAGGTAAAGCATCCAGCAACTTGTCGTTTATCTCCACATCTGTGTATCCCTCTATGTCATAATTGTCTATTTCTGACATCAGAAGATAATATCGAGTGATAATATCTTCAAGGGATTCATTTCTCATTCCTTTGAACACAGCAAACTATTTCTTCAGAAGATCAACCTTATTCTTCTTCACATCTGTATTACCCTCATACCTCTTCTCCAGGGCATCCCACATCTCCTTCGATGTAGTATAACGCTTGAATGTCTGTTTTATGCCATCACGTAATGACATTTTGATAGCAGCTAAGGCTTTCTTCTCAGACTCATACATCCTCTTCTCAACTTCAAATATATTCACGCAAGCAGTAACACGTTGTCTGCCCTCAAAATGATGTGTTGGGTTAGCATACCCATCTTGAATACAGATCCACATTCGTGTGTCCTGATATTCAATAAAGAATTGAAACTTATCCTTCCAAGTAAGATAGTTCTCCACCTTCAGCATCTTTGGAGGTTTATTTGTTGTTCCAGCCTCATGCTCCATTCTCAATAGTTCATTTAGGTTAGACATATTCGACATTTTTACCGAACCGGCTCATTAAAAACGTTAAAGCTTGTCCGAAATGAGTGGTTACCAAATTATACCGTTAGACTCGTCTCGAGGATACGATTCTACTGATGTATATTGTCCGATTATGATTTTTAGATTTTTTGTGCCTTTTTTTGTCCTAAAATTCACACGAGTCTAACTGTCCAATCAGTTCGTCAAAATAATCTATGGATCAATTTCTATGTCCGAATACGTTTAACTCTAGTTACGTCAGCTGGTTAAGTTTCCACCTTTTTATGTGTAACCCGGAACAGTGTAAAACCCGGAATGATAACTCTGATTGACAATCCGAAATGAAAATCAGGAACAGTAATCCGAATGACTAATCTGAAATGGGAATCTAGAATAGTGATCCGAGATGAAATCCGGAATGCACTATTCTGATCCGAATTGGGAATCCGGAATAGTGATCCGAGATGAAATACGGAATGTACTGCTCTGATCCGAAATGGAAATCCGGAATGGAATTTGAAATGGCTTTTCTGAAATCCAGAATACACTTCTGATCCGAATTGCACTGTTTTCCAGATCCGAATTGCAGATTCTGATCCGAAATTCAAGTCTTCAATCCAAAATACTTTGCCTTATGATCCGGAATGCCTTTCTTCAATCCGAATTGCTTGCTGTTAATCCGAAATACCTGCAAAAAATCCAAAATACCTTCAAAAACCCTAAAACAGTCGTCAAAACCCTAATTCAGCCGTCACAAACTTCAAGAACAACCTCCAAAACGCCCAAAAATCTAATTTTTCTACTGTAACGATTCTGAACCGAGCAATAATCAAGAGCCGAATGCTCTGATACCAATTGTAGGTCCCCTAATCCTTATGGATCTTAACAGAATTGTCTACCTAATCTAGAGTGCGGAATCCCCTAGATCAGATTTCACAGAAAACCCAAGAACACGAACACAATTCCTTTTAAACTGTCTTCTATTGATTATCAAACATAATTGTTTTACAATCAATTCAAGACTCTTCTCTCAATCTCTCTGAAGCAATTCTTTCAGCACTGAACAACTAACTGAGCAACCTTAACCCTAATCACAACCTCCCTATATATAGAGATTGATTATGCTCATGGGCTTGGGTTTCCTACATGGACTGCTAATGGGTTTAAAGCCCAATTCGCCTACCATGCTCTATTCTATGTCTAGTTCAGCCTAATTACTTCTAATTCACCAATACAAAACTAAACCCGCTAACCGTTTATCATTTTACTAATTACATGATATCCAAAGACCAAATCTAAGTTGTTGTCACAAATATGCACCAACAAAAACTGTCTTGACTAAACAGGTGATTCACTCATACGAGTAACTGGCTCGTACGAGCGACATGTTACTCGTGCGAGTGGTATTTCACTCGTACGAATGTTGTTCGCACAAACAACTTCAAGAGAAGATTATTCATGAGGAACTTGTTTTTCATTAAAGATTCTTCGCTTAAAGTTTGTTGTTCATGTTAGTCAAAGTCACATGGTCAGATCAGATAATGTTCAAGTTGTTCATATTTAAAGTATGCCAACATTGTCAAATATACCTTAAAGATATAAAAAACAACTTAAGGAGAGGTGAAAGGATGACGTGAGCAAGGTGAAAGTAAGGTTTTACCAAAGAACTTCATCACATTTAATACCACATCAAGACACTCGTGCAAACCACCTTAGCTCGTACGAAGAACTCCAATCGCACAAGACCCCAGTTATCATTCATACGAGGCATTATGGCTCGTACGAGTGATATCTGATTTGTACGAGTCCAAGTTTTTCAAAACTGGACATTCAGTTCTTCGAGGACCTTAGGTTTTTCGTTGACCTGTTTAGATCTTTGCACATATCCACACTAATCACAAATTAAGTAAGAAAGTACTTTTATGAAGTTATGATATCAAAACAAATGGTTTTAAGGGCATATCTTGGTAGAAAACTTTTGAGATTCAACTTTGGCTAATTCAAAAATGACTTAATTTAACAACAAAGTAAACTAAACTAAAATAATTACTAACAGATAAGAATAAACTATATATTAACTAGGCAATCTTTTTCAGAGTTTCAAGGTTAGAGAATCATACCAGCTTTTAATCTTGTTAAAAACGAGTTTTGTTTAAAACATCAAATTAAATAAATAAGTATTCTACTATGATTATCGGTATTGTTGTCCACGTAAGCTCAGCTTATTAGATGTAATCATTATTATGAGATATGATTGATGCATGATTTATAGTTACTAGCCGGTGTTCAACCACTTCACGACACATTCCCGTATCAAGATATGCACGAGAGAAAATCTTACTGGTGAGTATATTGCTTATCATCTATTTTGAAGTATATGATGTGAGATACTTATTTTGATTGAAAACAAGCCCTATGTGATTACATCACTTATTCATGAGGAACTTGATTTTCAGATGCATGCAGGGCACAGGAGTAAGTCCTTCAACAGGTAGTACCATCGTACCGACAAAGAGACGAACTTAGCTCCCGCATAAAGCTGTGATATTTTATCACTTATTTTTGGGTGAATGTGATATGTTTATCACTTATTGATGGCCATATGCAGTATTTACACGTATGTATGGTATTATGGAAGTTCTAGACTTGCGTCACCGTTATTTTTCGGTAAAAGATTCAACCATGATACCCAGATGATAAGTTAGCATAAAGACCGCATATCTCAGAACCTCAGTATACTATCAAACAAAATTTCGGTACCAAGACCATATGCCAATGAATTGTTCCCACCTGGCTTGCAGTCCATTAAGTTTGTATCAACCTACATATTTTAGTCTGATTGTGAGCCTACCGATACATCATTAGTAAAGCTACTTATCAATTTTCATTCTTTGTCTTTGACTTTTTTATGATAGATTACCGGTGTATTTCATCATCTTCAACTTCTCTTATCCAAGAAACTCATTTTTGATTTTTGGGTTTTCTGTTGTTTTGTGTTTATATCAACCTGCACATTTTAATCTGATTGTGAGTCTACCGATACATCATTAGTAAAGCTACTTATCAATTTTCGTTCTATGTTTTTTACTGTTTATGACAGATCACCGGTGTGTATCATCATCTTTTCTTATCTTTCCAATAAACTCATTTTTTATTTTTGGTTTTTCTATTGTTTTTGTATTTTTCTCCCCCTTAAATAAAGAAGGTAAATAAATGAAAACTTAACTAAATAAAAGACATATATTTGTATTTTTGCATTTTCTCATGTTTTTGTATTTTTCTTAAAATTTTCTCCCCCTAAAAATATAAAACTAAGAGAAAATAGAAAATCTTTTTGGTGTTTTAGATTTTTAAGAAAATATTTAAGAACAATGATTAGCCAAGGATGATTTACTCGGGTTTCACCTTGATGCTAATGACCAAAAGTAGATAATCAAAACGAGATTTATCAAAAAAATTTGTAAACAGGTCGGTACGTTGGTGATCTGTGTGCATTTTAAAAACATTGATAAGTTCCTTTTCAGAACAATCTCGTATGAAATGATACTTAATCTCAATGTGTTTGGTTTTTGAGTGCTGTACAGGATTACGAGTTATCTGTAAAGCCGCTTCGTTATCAACATAAATAGGAGTAGTTAGAAATTCATAACCGTAGTCGCGCATTTGCTGTAGGATCCATAGAACCTGAGAGCAGCAACTAGAAGCTGAAATATAGTCAGCCTCACAGGTTGACATAGCGACACAAGTCTGCTTTTTGCACTGCCACGTGACTAGGCGATTTCCCAAGAACTGACATCCTGCTGATGTTGATTTTGCATCGATTTTGCAGCCACCATGATCAGGATCACTGAATGCTGTCAAATCAAACTTATCATCCTTAGGGTACTAGAGACCAGTGTCCGGGCGACACTTCAAATAACGAAAGATTCGTTTCACAGCCATCAAATGAGAAACTTTTGGACTGGACTAGTAGCGAGCTAGAAGACATGTTGGGTACATTATATCGGGTCTTAACGCAGTAAGTTACATGAGAGATCCGATCATAGCACGATAAAGAGATGGTTCCACATGTTCACCCATTCCGCCAGGAGTAATCCCATAATTCTGATCTAATGGAGTTCCCAAGGGCTTTGAGTCTTCCATCTGAAATCGTTTAAGAATATCCCTGACGTACTTTGTTTGATGGATAAAAATCCATTCCATAGATTGATGAACCTGCAAACCTAAAAAGAAAGTCATTTCTCCCATTGCGCTCATCTCGAACTTCTCTTGCATCACATGCTCAAATTCTTTGCACATCTTCTCGTTAGTAGACCCAAAGATAATTTCATCAACATACACTTGTACCAGCAATAAGTCCTCATTCTTTTCCTTGATGAAGAGAGTACAATCGATCAATCCACGTTGAAAACTATTCTTTAGAAGATAGGAAGACAACGTTTCATACAAAGCCCTTGGAGCTTGATGAAGACCATATAATGCCTTATTCAGAAGCCAAACCTTGTCAGGATAGATTGGATCTTCAAAACCAGGAGGTTTCTCAATATATACTTCTTCTTCAACCACACCATGAAGAAATGCACTCTTCACATCCATTTGATAAACTGTAAATTTATTATAGGACGCATAAGCCAAGAAAATTCTTATGGCCTCAAGACGTGACACTGGTGCATAAACTTCATTGTAATCAGTTCCTTCTACCTGATTAAAGCCCTGGACAACCAATCTTGCTGTATTTCTCACAACAACACCTCGGCCATCCTTCTTACATTTGTAAACCCATCTTGTACCAATCTTCTTGTAGTTGTCAAGCCTGTCAACCAAATTCCACACGCCTAGCTTCTGAAACTGCAGAAGTTCTTCTTGCATTGCTTCAACCCATGAGTCTTCTTTCATCTCCTCCTTCAAAGATTTTGGCTCAACTTGGCAAACATAGCAGGCAAAAGACCAATCATTATGTTCCTAAGCTTCCCTAATAATCGAACACAGACCAGCATTCTGATTATCCCTGAGATAATTATAAGTCTACACACCACTTTGAACATCTCCTAATATTCTGCTGAGGATGGGTATTATGGATTCGAGTTTCAGGAACTCGAGAATTTATACCCAAATTGTTGATATTCAGATCAACAACTAATTCGTTTGTTTTATTTGATGAAGATGTAGAGGCATGACCTTCAGTCATCCCTAGATTCTGTATATTTGACGTGACATCTGAAATTCCAGGAACCGGACCAGAAGTAGCTTCATTTGCATCATAGAACTCATCATCTTTTATAAAACATTATAATCAGCAACATCTTCGAATTCCTCATTCTGAACAAGATTGTTAACCGAAGTAGACACTTCAGGATTAACAATAATTGGTCGAACTATTGACGAGTCAACTGCAGTATCACTTTCCAGTAACATTTGAGCAGCTATAGAGGTATCATCAAAATTTGACAGATTAAAGTAGTCAAACAGCCCATCGTAGTCAAACATCCAAGGAGCACCCGGAGCTCTTACTGATTCAGTGTATCTTTGAACCTTAACTTCACCCCATTCTTCAATCTTTTTCGTTGACAAATTCTACACTCTGAAATTAGGAGTAGCATATCCAAAAAAGAAACCTTTGATAGCCTTTCTCCAAACTTACCACGTGGATCAATCATAGCGCATGGAGCTCCAAAAGGTTCGAAGAATTAAACATCCAGTTTCCTTTTATGTAACAACTCGAAACATGTTTTCCCGTGTCTCTTCACCGTAAGAACTCTATTCATCGTATAACATGCAGTAGCCACAACCTCCCCCAAAAGTTGAATAGGAAGTTTTGATTACTAGCATAGTTCTTGCTCTTTCAATCAGAGTTCTATTTTTCCTCTCAGCGACACCATTTTGTTATGGAGTGTTACGAGAACTGTACTCATGTAGAATGCCTTTAGATGAACATAACTCGTCCATAACATGATTCTTGAGTTAGGTGCCATTGTCGCTTCTGATTCTCCTTATCTTTAAATTGTACAAATTTTCGAGTAAGGTCAGGAGATTCTTGAGGATTTCAGGAACTTCACTCTGGTGTGCCAAGATATTCACCCATTAAAATCTTGAGTAGTCATCAGTAAATACTAAACAATATGAATCACCAAAGGTGCTCTTGTGTTTCATAGGTCCAAAGAGGTCCATATGAAGACGTTCAAGAGGCATATTAACCGTGTTGATCTTTTTCATAGGATGAGATTTTCTTGCTTGCTTTCCTTTTTGGCAAGATACATAGACGTCTTGTAAATGAAAGTTCTTCACTGGTACACCATTTACAAGATTGTTTATCACCAAATAGTTCATTTTCCTCAAGTGAATGTGTCTCATTCATCTGTGCCAAGAGATTGATTCCTTTTCGGTGGCTTTTGAGATAAAACATGTAACTTATGCAGACGTGGTAATGGCTTGGCTCATGTCAAGAATATACAAGTCGTTAATTCTTGGAGCCGACATGAGGATCCATTCTTTTGGAATCTTGAAACCAGGTTTCAGCACATAACATCCTGCATCATCAAAATGAACTGTGAACTTCTTGTCGCGGATTTGAGAAACACTTAGAAGATTGTGATCAATTTGACGAACATAATTGATCTTACCAAAGCTAACAACACCATTGGACACCATTCCTTCTCCAGCGACGTATCCGCTCTTGTCTCCAGCAAAAGCAACATAGCCTCCTCGAATGCTTTTCACATCATAAAGGAGCCTTAAGTCACCTGTCATGTGCCTCGATGCTCCAATGACTATTCACAATTCCTCATGGAACACCCTGCACATTTCAATACTGATCAGTTTGAGATGGGGACCCAAGCCTTAGTGGTCTTGGGTCGACCCGTATCATCAAGAAATGTGATTTCTATTTCTTGGTGATTTGGAAACTGTGTTCCTCCTCTTGAAACATCACTGGTCTTAGGTTTCGAAGATTGTTGAAATTTACCAGAATGACTATTATTTACATTTTTAACAACTTCAAGTTTTATTAAACTTGAAGAACTTGGTTTCCTTTCTGATGGTTTTAATGCTTTTTCAATTATTTTTTCTTGTTTATGTCTCTGTTTTTCTTCTTGTTCTTTAACAATATGTTTGTCTTGTTTTGGTGAAACAATCGACGTTGGCAAGTTGGTTAAGGAGAGGCTTTCTCGACAAATCTGGGTTTTGCTGGGTTGGTACAATTTTTGATATGTGGCCAAACTCTCCGCATTTAAAATATGTTTCCTCTCAACAAATTTAGGAGATCCTGTTTTATGACCTGATGTTGAACTGATGGGTCTGGAGGTACTTGGCTCATCATCACACACCATTTGTATGTTAGGTGTAATTTTTTTTACTGTTACGCTTTAAAATCTTGACTTTGTTTACAAAATCGATATTAGACATGCTTTCAAAAATCTCGACTATATCAGTACCAGTTGAACTTAGAAATTTAACATTCTTTAATTTCTTCTTGTAGCGAGCACCTTTAGCTTCAACCTTTGGTTGTGATACCTTAGGTTTTTCAGCTAGCTTTTCTTGTTTTCTTTTGAAATGGATAATGGTTGTGACTTGATTGGGTTTTTCTTCTCCAAAAACTTGGGTGTTGGATTTTCCTTGATCAATAGAGGTTGGATTTACATTTTTGATCGGAAAGTCTTTGTTTGAGTAGATTTTCTTGTCCCCAATCAAAGTATACAACAAATTATTATTTTTATCTATAGACGCAGTTGTCTTAACAGATTTCATCGGATCATTCTCTTGATTTTCCATAGTTTTCTCAATGCGAGTAACAGCGATTTCTATCCCTTTTTCTCATTAAGAGATTGATCCAGATCATTTTTCTCAGACTCATCATCTGATTAATCATCCTCCTCTGTTGTAAAGGGGTTCTGATCAACAACTGATGATGAGTTCTCTAATTTTCTTGATTCAACTAAGGAATTGTCCAGCTTGAATCCCAATCCTGCTGCAAACTCTTCAGGATTAAGAGGTACAGATGGTTCAAAGCGTGGCATTTCCTCTTCATCAGGCAATTTGGTATAGTTGTGTTTCAACGGAGGTGGACACGATTTATACCAAATGCATTTGACATCTCCTTTAAGTTTTTGAACATCAATAATGTGATCAAGCACATATCAGGAGTCAGAGTAACTCTCCAATTTTAGCTTGATCGCATCATGTTCGCATTTGGCATGGCTAACTCATTCTTTGTTTCTACAAAATATGTAATTATTAATTCTTGTTTGCTTGTTCAAAACTGTCTTTGTTAATTCAGAAACACTTTTCTTAAGAGTTTCTATTACATATTTGAATTCTTTATGTTTTTAGTTAAAGCCAAATTTGCCTCTTTGCAGTTTGAAGTTCAACAACTAGGTTTTGATTGTGATTGTTTATTGTTTCAAATTTTGTTTTTAATTCAGCACAGTCACTTCAAATTTAGGATATTCGGAGTTTACCTAACTTGCGAACCAGCAACATTAGCCATGAAGGCAGTATGATAAGGGAAGGATGCACTATTTGTAAAGAATTTTTTTGTTTCCTTCGATGCAGCTTCTTCTTTCTTCATCAGACCAGCCTTTTGACTTCTCAGTTTCTCTGCTTCTTTCAGCAACTCTCTGACCTCAATATCACTTCGTTCCCTGATATCTGAATCAGATCCATAACCACATGTACTCGAGCATTCTTCAGTAAAACCACCATTATACCCCAAACTATCATCATCATCAGAACTGTTAATACTATGAACATGTTTAATTAGATTGATAATCTTGGCATAACATGCAGTTTCTCCTTAATTGTCATTTCCCAATTGTACTGACCAATCGCATCCTTCATCTGCTTAAACTATTAAAGCTTTGTTTGTGTTGTTTGAAGGTCCTGATTGGTTGGGGTTGTTTGGGTTATTAACAGCTACTTTTCTTTGATCATTGTTAACTTGAGTTATGGTGGATGGTTGTGATTGATTTCGGAAAGGGTTGTGATTTCCTTGTTTGCTGTGTCTAGTGCACTCACGCTTGAAGTGACCTATTTCACCACAGCTAAAGCAAAACATGTTTATCAAAACCATACTTTGTATCTTTCTTGCTTTCCAAACTTGTTCTTCCTGTTCTGCTCATGTAATCCTTAGCTCTTCTGACCGCACTTGCAAACGCCCATTTGATATCCATTAACTCCATCTCATCTCTGTCTATTTGTTGGTAATCTTCATTAGTCAAATTGATGTCTCCAATTTGACCAGCGACTAATCCAAAATAAGCACTAACCATGGTGTTTAGAAGTTCCAAATGTTCCTGAGCAATTTCTACACTGACCTTGGAAATATGTGACGTGTCAAGTCTGACTGTATTGGGGTTTGCAGGTTGAAAGTTGTTACCATAGAAAGCTTGTTGAGAAGCTTGTTGTGGAACTTGAGGTGTAACAACTTGAGGTTGTGGTAGAAAGGCTTTAGGATCAAATACTTGACCATAGGTTTGAGTACTTGAGCCGGCAGATTGATCCGTTGGAACTGGTGGTGGTAGAAAGGGGTTAACATTTGACACAAACGTAGTTTGAAGTTTTGGTTGCTGAATTGTGTTGACACTTGTGTTAATTCCTCCAAAGTACATCTCAGGGTTTTGTGGAACAAAAACCCTTTTTGCTTTCCGGATCTCTTCTTAATTTTTGTTCTCTAGTTTCTGAACAAATTCATAGATACTGATCACATCCAGAACACATGTATGCCTCAGTAAGTCAATAAATTGACCCCATTTTGGTGGTAAAGTCTTAGCAAAATGCATCACGATTTCTTGTGGAGATGCTAACACTTTGTATGAATACATTTCACTAAGAAAATGGTAGAAACATGTTGTCATATCGTTCAGTGTTTCATTCTACATGAACATGAAACCTTCAAACTTTTTCTTAGCAGATCATGTCGTATTTTTCTAGTTGCAGCATTTCCTTCTCCTCTTGCTTCCAAAGTATCCCACAAAATTTTTGGTGGTGGTACAGTACACAAACTGATGATAAATATCTTTATGAAGTGCTTGTGTAAGGATAGAAAACGCCTTTTCTCTAAATTGTAACCCTTTTTATTGCTTTCATCTAGGTTGGCTAAGGAGGTTGGAATTGATCCTGCTTCTTCGAGAGATTCCTTGTAGGGTGTAGTAAAGCATGTCCATAATTTAGTATTTTGTCCAACAACATATGTATGGAAAGGACTTTTCCATGAAGGATAAGCGTTCATATGGTTTAGTTTAGGTGGACGATTATTGCTCCCAGTTTCACTCTCGCTTATAATAAGAGTTTGAATGCTCTGGTTCTGATTTGCGACACACGCCCATTGATTTGTGGTAATCATGGCTGAATGTTGAGGTATTAATGATTTAACCCATGAGGTTGCAGAGCTTTGTGATTCTTGATTTGTGCTTGAAATACTCCCCTAATCCCAAGGATAAGTACTCATTATGTTTTCTTGTTATGAAAATTAAAAGGTTTAAAGTTTAATTTTTGAAAATAACAGAGTCTCCTTTTAAAGTTCACAATTTTAAAAATTACAAGTTCACAATTTTAAAAATCACAAGGTTTTGAAAAACTAAAACACGAAAAACAATCAAAGAAGAGGGTTCTTCGTACGAATCAATGATTCGTACGAGTGACAGTCCTTCATACGAACCAGATGCTTCGTACAAGAGACACTTCTTTGTGCAAACGAACTTGTTCTTCGTGCGGATGACTTTGCCTTTCGCACGGACAGTCTTGTGCTTCGTGGGATGGGTTGTTCACACAGATGTTTTTCGTAGAGAGGAATCTTTTTGCAGGGTTGGTTGGTGGAAATTTCCTTTTCTAGCACAGACTGGTTTTCGAAAGTGGTCAGTTGTCTACACAATTTTGGTTAAAAAGACAAACATTCCATATCAGCTTTTCAATTAAAACAGTCAAGTCTAGAATGTCCAAAGATTTCGTCAACCCTTCAAGAATATTCCGTTGAGTTTTCCGGCAGTGTTTCACCTGAAAATATGTCCAACTTCAACTTTGATAGAAAATTTTAAGAAAACCCATATCCTAACATGTCTCCATGTATTCTAAAAAGATTTTTATGAAAATTTTCTGGATACAACAAGTTTTAACTAAGTTTTAAGTTGGTTATCTTTTAAAAACTGAAGTTTCCTTCTGAAAGTTCAAGAACACTTCAAGAAACCCTCACAACTAGCTCAGACACAACACTAACCTTGTTTTAAACAAGGAAGAGAGCTAAAGCTATGATACCAATTGTAGGTCCACTTGGAGGATCAAGATTAACCTATTTCCCTGTTTATGTAACACAAATACGAGTGCAGAATCCTCGTAAGTATGCAAACCAAAGCGAAGTACGAAACACAGGACAACCAAAGATTCAATATCTTGATTAACAGAAGAGAACTAGTACAAACACAAACAAACAAGTTCATACAGACTCATGAAATACTCTCTATGCTTTTGTGTTTCTCTCTCTAGTGTCTCTCACAGCTCTCTCTTGTCACATACATAACACTGAGAAGTGCATGTCTGTTTATATAGTGTCCACACCTAGAAACAGTACGAAGTATGTTGCTGGTCGCACGAAACACCAAAAGACACGAAGAACATTCTCCAAAAGATGCTCATACAAATGAACTAGCTCGTACGAATCAAACAAAGAGCTTGTTTAGATTAGCCCACTCGTACGACTAACATGTCACTTGTACGAATGGTGAGTGGCTCGTACGAGCAACATCTTGCTCGTACGAAGCATTTCTCACTTGTACCTGAAGTGTTCTTTGGAGAATGTGCCAACAGACATGACGTACACAAGACTTAAGAGTATGCACACATGCAACTGTTTTACACAGTCAAACTAATCGTCATACTAACCAAGATAGGAGGATATCTTGATTTGGTCGACACAACCAAACTATACAAACACAATAAACAAAGACCGTACAATTACAAACGTAACTAAGAACAAGCGACAGGCATAGAAGTGTATCAACAGATATGTCCGCTTTCTTAGAACGTGTATAGATAGTATTTACGTTTTAGCTTAAAACTAGTTTGTGTTTGTGGGCAATTTTATTTTTACTTTCTAAGCAGGTTATTTCATATCTAGCCTTTTAGTAGTAGTTTAGCCACTTAAAAGGTTTGTTAGTTTACTTTATTTTAGTTCTTTGTTTGCTTTGTTTTCTGCGTTCTTTTGTTTAGCCTTAGTAATATTAGCATGTTAGTCATAACTTTAGGATAGTGGCATGACGAACTAGTACAAAGCATATACGTCCCTCTACTAATGCGATTAGGAACAACACCGTTAGACCAAGGGTTGCTGCGAACAACTTCATTATCTAACTCAATTCTTTTCGATGATCCAATGGATATGTCAATATCATGGAGTTGTAGATGAAGATCCTAATGATCACATCAATATTTTTCTTTAACTCTATGATACCATCAAAATTAAAGTGGTTTCTGATGAAGTAGTGGGACTCCGTCTATTTCCCGCTCACCAGCCAGACACGGGTCATGCCTCCTTACATCTGTTACCACAAGAAAAGATACATGGCAAGCATCTTGTCTTCACCCACCAAACCAACATTCTCAATTTTCAGAGATTTGAATGTCTTTTCACACATATCAAATCAGGTCACTCATCTTCAAGCCTCCTCTTGTCCCTATCCTTCTAGTTTCTTCTATGAAAACAAACCCAATCCTTCTCTTCGTAGTCCATAAAAACACCTAAAACTCCAAGCTTTAACCAACTTTTTGAGTTTAATCCAACCAAGTGTTGAAAACTTTGGTTGAACTCTCAAATTTAATGTAAAAAGTGGTGTAAAACTTTGAAATCCAAAACCAATTAGAGTTTTAGGTGAAGAAGAAGAAGCTAAAATAAAAATTGTTGTAGACTCGAGACACGGGTCGAGCCTCCCAGACACGAGTCATGCGTCAACCCAGTCACAATAACTATGTTTTGGCTTTTAATGTGTGTTTCTTGTTTTGATGGAAAGTGAAGGTAACACTACTGAAATGGCTTAGAATAGGACACCATGATGTATCCGCTCATTCATTTAGGGAGCCCTTTGTTGACTTGTTATCAAACTTAAAGAGGCTATTGAAGAAATGGCCAAAATGGAGGAGCTTCTTATCACCAGAGTTAATCTGTTAACTCTAGGTTATCCAGCAATTTGTGAAGTTTGTGAGGAAATCAACCTCCTTGTATGATCATTTTTGGTGCGTATTAACACAAACGCGATATCTATTCTTGATGCATTTGTTTGTTGCCTACGTCATCGAATAGTATCGAGTCAGTATATAGTTCATAATGTTAAAATGTATGTTGGTCACTTCGCACGAAGTGGATATGCACTTCATACGAAGGTAATCAATCTTCGTACAAAGTGAAACTATCTACGTATGAAGGAGATTTACCTTCGTACGAAGATAGGATCTAGCTTCGTACGAAGGTAATAGGTTGTCTATAAATAGACGTGCAAGCTAGTTCATTGGTAAGTTTTGTGATTTGGATGATGGAGCTCTGTCCCACTGTTTCTAGGATCTCTAACGTACAACAAGTTAATAAAATAGTGATTAAAGTGAATACAACGTGTTTACAATGTCGCCTAACTATACACGGATTCCTCACGTGTATACTAGGTTATCAAATTAGTGCCTGAGCTATCGGTTCCATCACACGGACCTACAAGTGGTATTAGAGTAGGAAGGCCTGATTTGAAGACAGTGGACAAGATCCAGCCATAATGCATCTTTTTTCTACTCATTCTTTCTTATTTTTGACAATTCCAGGACATTGAACGGACAAATTGTACTAAAATTTTCACAAGACTTTTAAAATGGACTAATAACAACCCCTTAAAGAATCACACCTAAAATCAACCGAATTCTTGATCGAAATGGCAAAAAAAGGTGAAATTGTGAAACCCTCTTCGCACAAAGTGAAATTTTTATCTTCGCACGAAGGTGGATTAACCTCGTATGAAGGTAACCTTAAAAAAGGCATTTTTTGATCGTAGCGACGAGACAAGTGTGCAGAAAAATTTGGTGATTGAAAATTTTTCGAGATTTTGACGATAAATACGGGCTGTTCCGGGACACCGTCGAGAGAATTTCACACCAATTTTTTTGTGATCAAAATTTTCAATAAAAATGGATAACAGTGAGACAGTGTTTGATGAAGGAATTAACGAGGATATTGTTACTAAGTATGTTTATGAAAGATCGTGTTTTAAAGAGGTTGAGGCTTTACAAGTATTCATGTAATCTCAATCTAATAATTCTATTACAAGTGCAGTTTTATCTGATGAACAAAGTCAAAGTACAAAGAGTGAAGAAGAAGAGAAACAGTTTAAAGAGGAAGATAGAGAAGATGTTATTTATAATATGTTTGAATCATCTATGCCTCCTCACGTGTTTAAGGCTTTTGCAGGATTCTTTGGCGAACAAAAACAAAGGGCAAAATACGATGAAGTTCTAGATAAACCAGATCATTCTCAAGGAGAAGATGAAATTTTTGAAGTTAATCAGAAGCTAAAAGTTGAGAGAGTCCAGGAAGAGAAGGAAGTTGAAAAGAATGAAAAAATCAAGATAGAATGACAATGCACAAAATGTATAGAGCCATGCAAATCTTTTGCTGAAAAAGATGAAATACATGCAAAGTGCTCTAAACCATGTGAATCGTGTATTTTTAAAGATGAGAGATATAAAGAGCTGAAATGTCAAACAAATAATCTATCAAGAGATTACAATCAAATGAAAGAAGCTTATGTCAAGCTAAGCTATACCATCAAAATTCACCGTGATGCTAATCTGAAAGATGGTTCTACAATCGACATGTTGAAAGCTACGGTAATGGAAATCTTTCGTAAATGGATATGTCCCATCTTTCGATGCCATAAAATCGATTCCTTTTCTGTAGCCTTTGATACAAAACATTGGGCCAATTTTGTAGTAGTGGATGCGACGCTCATGTCAAGGACATATAGATCTTTTTTCGTGGAATGAGTTGTAAACTTCTTACCATAGATTTGGGAGATAGTTAGCAAGCTATTCTCTAATTCGGCAATGTAGTTGAATTTGTCAAAAGAAACCACACCATCCGTGAGTATTCCTTCTCCAACTATTCATCCTCCTTGAGTACCCGCAAACCCAACATAGCCTCCACGTATTGATTTAACATCGTATAACAAGAATAGCATCCCTATCATGTGTCGAGAAGCTCCACTGTCCATTATACACTTAAAAAAAATTATTGACCTCGGTAGCCCCTGCACATGCAATTAAGCATTTATTTGAACAGTGAAACTCAAGCCTTCTCGGTCTTGGGTAGGTTTGGGATATCAAACTTTGGTCCACCAATTTCGGCTTTGAATTTAACAACCTGTCCAACCTTTGACTCAGGTTTAAATTCCAATTTGTTGGAATAGGTGTTATTTTCACTTCTTCAGAAGATGATTTAAATTTAACCACCCAAGTTTGTATTTTCAAAAATGCCTTTTTGGGATAGAATTTTGAATCCTTTTGTTCGTTTTAGTTGACGATTCATCAACTTCAAAATTTGAAACAATTAAACTTGTTGGTTTCATACGTTTGTTGGTGTGACATCCCGGCTTTTTAGGTATCTTAAACGCGCTACTTCACGGTTATTCATTCCTACGCTGATTTAATTCGGAGAATTAAATTACACGCTCGCAATAACTACGCTAACTTTGTGAATCTATTGGGTGAATTACGTGCTATGTGTTATTACACGTTTGTAGATTTAGTGGATTATTATATCACGCTTTGATTTCGTGATTATTAGTTATAAAAAAAATAATAAATAAATAGCCGAACCGAACCGAGCCGTGAAACGTGTCGACCTCACCTCCTTGAGGCCCAAGGAACTAACCTAAACTTGAGGCCCAAGCCATTTACCCAAACCGCCCCCCACCCCCTCCCCTTCTTTTCCCTTGTGCTATATAATTGTATGTATGCATGTTATAGTTTCACAAAAAAAAATAACAACAAACCCTAGTCCCTAAGAGAAGGCCGACGGCAGCCCCCCCCCCCTCTAGTCTGCAACATCCGGATTGATTCCAATCTTGTCCTGGTTCGCTAATCATCATCGTTTCAAGGTTAGGGTTTAATTGTTTTGCGGTTCACATTAGGGTTTGTATAATCTTGATCATGATTGTGTGTAATGGTAGGATTATTAGTATGAAAAGTGTTGTGATTTACGATTAGTTCGGATGATTGTGCGAATCTTTGCGATTTTGATGTTATGTTGAATACTAAAATCATAAGCTGCGTTTTGGCGATAAAGATCATCTTATGTAATTAGGGTTTGCATGAATATTGATATACATGATGATATTTGACAAATAAACCTGTTGTTCATCATTGTTATTAAGAGTCATGATCGCTTAAGCATGTTCTAATGCGATACAAGTCGAAAAATGTTTGCTGAATGACATTTACAACAAACTTCAATTGGCTGTAACCTGATCATTATTTATCGAAAAGTGGATTTTATAAAGCATAAAACGTGTATTTTTGAAAAACGCTTCTAATGGCGCTGGATTCATATTTTTCTGAGGTCGTTTGCTATTTTTAAGTGGTCATTTAGTGCAGCAGCTGAAGCTGCGTAAATTCTGCAAAATTTGCTAGTCTGTAGGGGGTTGGGTCACGAAATTTGTAGAGTGACTGGAGACGGGAATTTCCAGAAAGCTCCCACTGGAACTTTGTTAATTGGGTGAACGATAATTTTTAAATAATTTTTCACGTGGACTGCAGTCAGAAAGCGACGAATCTGACTGCAGCCTATTATATAAATGTTTATAAATAACTGGTAAGGCGTTAGGACTTGAAAAGTTTACATAAAATTCTACAGTTTAGTTGACACCTCCTGTAAAAAAATTGGAATTTTTGGAACGTTGGAACTATTTTATAAAAATCCTCGAAAACAGCCCAGTTATGAGCGTACAAGCTGAAACATGATAACTTGTGTTTGTGTGTACCAAAGTGTTGTATGAGTTAATCTGTATTTATGACAAGTTGGTTTGATCATTATTTTGGTATGATGATACTTTGCATGCATGATTGTGTTTTCGAATTGGTTATTACGTGTGCCGCACTATGTGTTAGTTATGCGTGGGGTTTTGTATCAGTGTGTTCACACACTAACTTTAATCGGTTGACATGTTAGGACGCGATTAGCGGTCCCATCATTTGCTACTTTTGTGTTACTCTAACCGAGCATTTTAAGGTGAGTTCACGGCCCGTATTTTATCCAGTTTTAAACAACAGGGGGAGAAACATGTATACACTCTATAACTGTATCTTTTACGTTATGCGAAATTAACGTCGTTAAACTACTCGGTAACTAAGTTAATGTTAATGTACGTTATGGTCACTAAGTAGCTATATCACGAAGTCCTCAACAAACTCTCTGATCGTTAGTATTGGGTTAGATAGTGGGGAAATTATAAGTAGTACTACTGGGCCTGACAAGCCCCACCCGAGCTAGTTGCGGTAGCCGACCGGGTATGGTCAACGGTTGATTAATTTGGCCTAACTTTCGCCATGGTCAGTGATAGGCCTGGCAACACTGAGGCAACAACAGTCAGCTTCGATCGCGAACTCTTATGTGACGTAACTTTAGGCTCGCTACCTACATGTTAACATTGAACTTAATTACGAACCAACATTATTATTCCGGGTCAGGAATAATGGAACTATATCGTTATCCCGGGTTAGGGATAACGGGGGAAACCAAACTTTTAACCGAACTTGTGAACTTATAAAAACCTGTGAACTCACTCTTCTTTAATGTTGACACTTTTTCTTTACATGTTTCTCAGGACGCTAGGAGCGCTAGGTGCACTCACTTGCATTTGATCAAGACATTTTTATCGAGTCTTATTTACGAATATTGTTTGGGATTTTTGCTTTTGGCGTTTATGTTGGCGCCCGTTACCTTACTTTACTCTAATGCTTCCGCTAAACTTTGAAACTAACGCTTCCGTAAACTTTGAAACTAAGATAATTTGAAAATAACTATGAATGGTTAAACAAATGTTTTTGGAAAACGTTTAAATAAATCTTATAGAGTCGTTCGATATTACTAGTGTCTCAGATTCTGGTTTGATCACACGCCTCGCGGTAAAACTCCGCAAGTGGAAATTGAGGGTGTGACAGATTGGTATCAGAGCCTCTAGCTATAGAGAACCAGGTTTGCATTTAAAAGTAGACCTAAACTATAGCTGTTACATGACACTAGACTTAGTTGGCACCGAACTGTGATATCTCGTTGTGTGTTATACTACAATTGTTCTATGTGAGATATATATGCATATTGTGATATACGTAACTCGTAACTAACTACACCAACCAATCAGGCAATGTCATCATCATCATCCGACAAATCTCGACAATCAAGGGCGTCGGGAAAGGCACCCATGGTCGAACCCTCACCACCTCATGGCGTGGAGACACGCTCAGCTGCTAGGAAAAGACTCGCTCTAGGAGGGGAGTCGCCCTCCCGTCCGACCACCGCTATACCGGTCGAACCGGTCAACTCGTGAGAAGTAGGGGATGACCTACTTAGGGATATGTTAAGGAAACAACAGGAACAGCTAGAGAGAATGCAGGAGACTATCGAAGCACAAGTATGGATGATACGTCAACTAACTGGTAAAACTGGAAGGCTCGAGGAAGAGCAACATGAGAATAGGAAAGTTCGAAACATTTTAGCTAAGGATCTTCGTGCTGAGCAGCTGAGGGCTGACTGGCTCGAAGACAGAGTTCTTGAGTCCAGTTGGAGGATTCAAGAACTGGAGCAAAATCAAGCACCTGTCCCAGTACCCACACCAACATCGGCCCCTCCAACGCCGGTAGAGGAAGAAGAGGAGGATCCAGAGGAAGACCCGGAGGAGGATTCGGAGGAAGAAGAGCCGGAACAGGACCCGGCTGTTGAAGCTGAAAACGCCGCAGAGGATGACGGCAACGATAGCGACTTGGGAGATGGAGAAGTAGAAGACTGACTCGTCTCACCAATCCCCGCTTTGTTTTCTTAAGTTTGTTTGTTTCCACTTATGTTTGAACTTGAAATTTTATAATTAAACAGAGATGTTTGGTTGGTATTTTGTGAGACATTGCAATTTATTTAATCGAATGTTCCTTTTGATTGTTTAAATTGTCGGGTTGACATAATTTGTGTGATTATTGAAGTGTGGAATATGATAACTATATTGGACATATATACTTATCGTTGTGTATTTGTGTTGTCTTGCGAAGATCTGAAATGGCAACTGGACGTCGCGGAAACCTCAACATGTCACCTGAAGAATTGGCCGCATTGATCCAAGAACACGTGAATGCTGCTCTGGCAGGTGTTCAAAACCCACCAGCAGGTAACCATTATTAAATTTTCATGGGAAAATCTAATAGTTGGGCTAGTAGACTTTCTCGCTGACTACCTATCCTCTGTCTCCAGGAGGGGGTCTTAACCCCTACAAGATGTTCCTTGATGCAAAACCGAGCAAGTTCACGGGTGCGGAAGGACCCATAGGACTGGTCCGTTGGATTGAAAAGTTTGAATCGCTGTTCGAGATGTGCAATTGCCTTGAAGTCAATAAGGTCAAGTATGCTGCCTCAACGTTGGAAGATGGGGCATTAACCTGGTGGAACGCACAAGTCCAAACGCATGGACTTGTTGCGGCGACGCAATGGCTTGGACTGAGTTTAAGGCCCTAATCAAGGAGGAATATTGTCCGCGGGATAGAGTTCAGCAGTTGGAGCAAGTGTTATGGAACCACAAGATGGTAGGTCTGAAATTGAAGCGTACATGGCAAAACATCATGATCTGTGTTCCTATGTCCCGATCTGGCTAACACCGTCGAAAAACGACTTGAGTTTTATCTTGGGGGTCTAGTCCCTGAGATCCAGGGCATGGTAATGTCTAGCAACCCTACGACGGAGCCTCAAGCGATTAGGCTGGCGCATAAACTCACCGATAAGGCGGTGGAGCAAAGGAAGTTGCCACCTCGGGGTGCAACCGAAGTTGTCCCTGATAACAAAAGAAAATTTGAAGACTCACCTGCTCGACAGTCTTCATCAGCCCAGCCACAACAAGGAAACAAGAAGAGGTCCAACAATTTCAACAACAATCGGGGTCACAATAATCAGTCTGCCAACAACACCCATAACTCAAGCGACTATGCGGGTCGAAAGCGGCAATGTAATCGTTGTAACCTCGATCATAATGGCCCTTGCACCGGATATCGTTGTCAACGATGTGGCAGAGCGGGACACGCGGCAAAGGATTGTCGCGGGGAATCGTGTCTCGACAAAATCAGAATCAGCACCAGGGTCAACAGAAACGTATTAACCGGGGTGCTATCAGTGCGGTAGCACTGCCCATTTCAAGCGAGACTGCCCGCAGCTTCGCAATAACAACAATGGTTGGAACAACAACAACAACAACAACAACAATAACAATAATGACAACAATGGAAATGGTGGCACAGGAGGTGCCAAAGGTCGTGCATTCACGCTGGGCCGCGGAGAGGCCAGAAACGACTCGAATGTGGTCACTGGTAAGTTTCCCCTTAACGATCATTTTGCTACTATACTTCTTGATACGGGTGTGGATAAGAGTTTTATATCTGAGTCTTTTAGGAAGAACCTAAATCTCACGCCTAAACCCCTAGAGACCCCTTACGTCATAGAACTAGCCGATGGTAAATCTGTAGATGTGACCCATTTAGTAACCGGTTGTCAACTTAAACTCGCGGGTCACACCTTTACCATTGATCTGATGGCAACTACCCTGGGTAGTTTTGACGTGGTAGCCGGAATGGACTGGCTATCCGACGTCCGAGCTGAAGTTCTCTGTTTCGAGAAAGCTATCCGTATTTTGCACTCTAACGACGAGGTCTTGATGGTGCAAGGCGAGAAGGCAGGCGCCGTCACGAACATCATCTCTTACATGCAAGCTCAGAAGTATCTTCAGAGAAAGAACTCCTTCGCTTTGCTCGTACTGGTCACCGAGCAGCCTAAGGACAAGAAGCAGATTGAAGATATCCCCATCGTCCGTGATTTTTCCGATGTGTTTCCAGAGGAGTTCCCTGGTCTTCCACCACATTGATAAGTGGAGTTTGAAATTGAATTGGCGAACCATGCGACTCCTATCGCCAAGCCCCGTACCGCCAAGCTCCAGCAGAGCTGCAAGAGCTGTCTACCCAACTTCAGGAATTGTTGGAAAAAGGATTTATCCGACCCAGTACTTCGCCATGGGGAGCTCCGGTCCTTTTTGTCAAGAAAAAGGACGGGACCTACCGCATGTGAATCGACTACAGGGAACTCAATAAGGTTACCGTTAAGAACGATACCCATTACCTCGCATCGACGATCTTTACGACCAGCTTCAAGGGTCAAGATTGATTGACGGTCCGGTTATCACCAGTTACGCGTCAGGGAGGAGGATATCTCCAAGACGGCATTTCGCACTCGGTATGGCCATTATGAGTTCTTGGTCATGCCCTTCGTCTCACCAACGCACCCACGGTGTTCATGGACCTCATGAACCGCGTGTGTAAGCCGTATCTCGACAAGTTTTTCATCGTGTTCATCGATGATATACTCGTCTACTCTAAGGGTGAAGAAGAACATGCTGAGCATCTACGATTATTGCTGGAACTACTTCAACAGGAGAAACTTTATGCCAAGTTTTCGAAGTGTGATTTCTGGATTCGGGAAGTTCAGTTCCTCGGGTATATCATGAATGAAAAGGGGTATACACGTTGATCCCGCCAAGATCGATGCTATCAAGAACTGGGAAGCACCCAGGACACGACAGAGATCCGCAAATTTTTGGGTTTGGCTGGTTACTACAGACGCTTCATTGAGGGATTTTCCAAGATCGCACAACCGCTTATCACTCTCACCCAGAAGAGCACCAAGTATGCTTGGGGTGACAAGCAGGAAGCAGCATTTCAATTGCTGAAGGAGAAACTTTGCAGTGCACCCATTTTGTCCTTGCCAGAAGGGACATATGATTTTGTGGTATATTATGACGCTTCCATTCAGGGATTGGGATGCGTACTCATGCAACGTGATAAGGTCATCGCGTATGCATCCCGACAGTTGAAGGTTCGCGAGAAAAACTACACAACACATGACCTGGAATTGGGAGCAGTTGTGTTTGCACTTAAGATTTGGAGACACTATCTATGTGGAACAAAGTGCACAATCTACACGGATCACAAGAGCCTCTAGCATATCTTTGACTAGAAGGAGTTGAACATGCGACAGCGTCGCTGGGTCGAACTCCTGAACGATTATGAATGTGCCATTCGGTATCACCCGGGTAAGGCTAACGTGGTAGCTGATGCCCTCAGTAGAAAGGAGCACTTGAAACCTCGTCGGGTACGAGCACTACAGTTCACGATTCATTCTGGGTTACCCGAACAGATACGTGACGCGCAGCTAGAAGCAGTTAAGGAAGAAAACATCAAGGCCGAATCTGTGGGAAAGATGGAACGCGATTGGGAAGTGAAACCCAATGGTGCCCGGTATTTTATGAATCGTATATGGGTACCTCTCTACGGAGACCTCAGGAAGCTAGTTATGGACGAAGCTCACAAATCCCGATACTCTGTCCATCCTGGTTCAGATAAGATGTATCAAGACTAAAGCCGCGTACGGGTGCCAACAGAAAGTGGATATAGCCACCTACGTGAGCAAGTGTTTGACTTGTGCGAAAGTCAAGGTGGAATACCAGAAGCCATCAGGGCTACTTCAACAACCTGAGATCCCAGTGTGGAAATGGGATCAGATCTCGATGGACTTTATCACTAAACTCCCGCAAACTCCGGGTGGTTGCGATACCATCTAGGTAATCGTGGATCGTCTAACTAAGTCCGCACACTTCCTAGCGATCAAAGAAATAGATAAGATGGATAATTTGACTCGCATCTACATTAAGGAAGTAGTTTCTCAGCACGGGGTGCCAATGTCCATCATCTCAGACAGAGATGCTCGTTTCACGTCCAACTTTTTGCAGTCACTTCAGAAAGCGTTGGGTACACGCTTAGATATGAGCACAGCTTATCTCCCTCAGACGGATGGTCAAAGTGAAAGGACCATTCAGACCTTGGAAGACATGCTTAGGGCATGTGTGGTAGACTTCGGGAACAGTTGGGAAATCCATCTGCCTTTAGTGGAATTCTCGTATAACAACAGTTACCATACGAGTATTCAGGCAGCACCGTTTGAAGCATTATACGTCGAAAATGTAGATCACCAGTTGTTGGGCAGAAGTCGGTGACAGTCAACTCACAGGTCCTGAGTTGATACTTGAGGCTACTGAAAAGATTGTGCAAATCAGAAACCGCATGGCAGCGGCACGAGATCGACAGAAAAGCTACGCTGATCAACGACGCAAACCGCTCGAATTTAAAGTAGGCGACCGCGTCCTACTGAAGGTTTCACCCTGGAAGGGTGTAATCCGTTTTGGGAAACGAGGCAAACTAAACCCATGATACGTAGGCCCATTTGTGATCTCGAAGCGTATCGGGCCCGTAGCTTATCAATTAGACCTTCCTGCCGAACTCAGTGGAGTTCACAACGTTTTTCACGTGTCCAATCTGAAGAAGTGTCTATCAGATGAGACACTAGTTATTCCGTTGGATGAGATTCAAGTGGATGAGCAACTGCATTTTGTGGAACAACCTATCGAGATCATGATCGTGAGATTAAGACTCGAAGGCACAGCAAGATACCGATTGTCAAGGTTCGTTGGGACTCTAAGCGTGGACCGGAGTTCACGTGGGAAAGAGAGGACCAAATGAAAAGCAAATACCCACACCTTTTCGCAGCTGAGCAGCAATCTGACGTTACCACCAACTAAATTTCGGGACTAAATTCTTTCAACATGAGGATGATGTGACAGCCTGGGAATTTCTTGAACCATTGCTAACAAACTGAATCTTTGTGCGTTGCATTCTAAACCGCGTTTACTCAATTTTCGGGACGAAACTTCTTTCAACATGGGGATAATGTGACATCCCGGCTTTTCAGGTATCTTAAACGCGCTACTTCACGGTTATTCATTCCTACGCTGATTTAACTCAGAGAATTAAATTACACGCTCGCAATAACTACGCTAACTTTGTGAATCTATTGGGTGAATTACGTGCTATGTGTTATTAGACGTTTGTAGATTTTGTGGATTATTATATCACGCTTTGATTTCGCGATTATTAGTTATAAAAAAAATAATAAATAAAGAATCGAGCCGCAAAACGTGTCGACCTCACCTCCTTGGGGCCCAAGGAACTAACCTAAACTTGAGGCCCAAGCCATTTACCCAAACCGCCCCACCCCCCTTTGCGGTCGCGCCCCCCACCCCCTCCCCTTCTTTTCCCTTATGATATATAATTGTATGTATGCATGTTATAGTTTCAAAAAAAAACAACAAACCCTAGTCCCTAAGAGAAGGCCGACGGCAGCCCCCCCTCTCTCACGATCGCAAGTCTCCAACTTCCGGATTGATTCCAATCTTGTCCCGGTTCGCTAATCATCATCGTTTCAAGGTTAGGGTTTAATTGTTTTGTGATTCACATTAGGGTTTGTATAATCTTGATCATGATTGTGTGTAATGGTAGGATTATTAGTATGAAAAGTGTTGTGATTTATGATTAGTTCGGATGATTGTGCGAATCTTTGTGATTTTGATGTTATGTTGAATACTAAAATAATAAGCACCGTTTTGGCGATAAAGATCATGTTATGTAATTAGGGTTTGCATGAATATTGATGTACATGATGATATTTGACAAATAAACCTGTTGTTAATCATTGTTATTAAGAGTCATGATCGTTTAAGCATGTTCTAATGCGATAAAAGTTGAAAACCGTTTGCTGAATGACATTTACAGCCAACTTCAATTGGCTGCAACCTGATCATTATTTATCGAAAAGTGGATTTTCTGAAGCCTAAAACGTGGATTTTGAAAAACGCTTCTAATGGCACCAGAATCATATTTTTCTGAGGTCGTTTGCTATTTTTAAGTGGTCATTTAGTGCAGCAGCTAAAGATGCGTAAATTCTGCAAAATTTGCTAGTCTGTAGGGGGTTAGGTCAAGAAATTTGTACAGTAACTGTAGACGGGAATTTCCGGAAAGCTCCCACTGGTATTTTGTTAATTGGCTGAACGATGATTTTTAAATAATTTTTCCCGTGGACTGCAGTCAGAAAGCGACGAATCTGACTGCAGCCTACTATATAAATGTTTATAAAAAACTGGTAAGGCGTTAGGACTTGAAAAGTTTACATAAAATTCTACAGTTTAGTTGACACCTCCTGTAAAAAATTGGAATTTTTGGAACGTTAGAACTATTTTATAAAAATCATCGAAACAGCCCAGTTATGAGCATACAAGCTGAAACATGATAACTTGTGTTTGTGTGTACCAAAGTATTGTATGAGTTAATCTGTGTTTATGACAAGTTGGTTTGATCATATTTTGGTATGATGATACTTTGCATGCATGATTGTGTTTTCGAATTGGTTATTACGTGTGCCGCACTGTGTGTTAGTTATGCGTAGGGTTTTGTATCAGTGTGTTCACACACTAACTTTAAATCGGTTGACATGTTAGGACGCGATTAGCGGTCCCATCATTTGCTACTTTTGTGTTACTCTAACCGAGCAATTTAAGGTGAGCTCACGGCCCCTATTTTATCTGTTTTAAACAACAGGGGGAGAAACATGTATACACTCTATAACTCTATCTTTTACGTTATGTGAAATTAACGTCGTTAAACTACTCGGTAACTAAGTTAATGTTAATGTACGTTATGGTCACTAAGTAGCTATATCACGGAAGTCCTCAACAAACTCTCGGATCGTTAGTATTGGGTTAGATAGCGAAGAAATTATAAGTAGTACTACTGGGCCCGACAAGCCCCACCCGAGCTAGTCGCGCTAGCCAACCGGGTATGGTCAACGGGTGATTAATTTGGCCTAACTTTCGCCATGGTCAGTGATAGGCCTGGCAACACTGAGGCAACAACAGTCAGCTTCGATCGCGAACTCTTATGTGACGTAACTTTAGGCTCGCTACCTACATGTTAACATTGAACTTAATTACGAACCAACATTATTATTCTGGGTTAGGAATAATGGAACTATATCGTTATCCCGGTTAGGGATAACGGGGGAATACAAACTTTTAACCGAACTTGTGAACTTATAAAAATCTATGAACTCACTCTTCTTTAATGTTGACACTTGTTTCTTTACTTGTTTCTCAGGACGCTAGGAGCGCCAGGTGCACTCACTTGCATTTGATCAAGACATTTTTATCGAGTCTTATTTACGAATATTGTTTGGGATTTTGGTTTTGGCGTTTATGTTGGCGCCCGTTACCTTACTTTACTCTAGTACTTCCGCTAAACTTTGAAACTAATGCTTCCGCTAAACTTTGAAACTAAGATAATTTGAAAATAACTATGAATGGTTAAACAAATGTTTTTGGAAAACGTTTAAATAAATCATATAGAGTCGTTCGATATTACTAGTATCTCAGATTCTGGTTTGATCACACGCCTCGCGGTAAAACTCCGCAAGTGGAAATTGAGGGTGTGACAGTTGGATTCGTCATTTCTTTTTAAAATCTGTGTTGGTATAAACTTGGGGGTTTTTTGTTTCACATCTTCTATAGATGTTTTAACATGGTAAACAAGTTTAGAATTGGGACAATGTCATGCAATATGTCCAACTTTGTTACACTTGAAGCACGTCCTGCTGGCAGTGAAAGAGGATTTCTGAACCTGTTCACGACGCTTTTTCTCAGCGTAGAACTCATCATTTGATTGTTTCTTTGCTAAACTATCTTTCTCGCTTTTTGAGCTAGTTCTTCTTTACATACCCCAACCCTTTCCTCTTGTTTTTAGGATAATTTTTACCTTTGTAATTATTGTTATAAGAACTTCAAGGTTTAGAGTAGTAATTTGCATTCAAATTTTCAAGCTCTAAAATACTCATTTCAATCATTTTAAACACTTGTTCGACCTTTTCAAGATTCATATTCTGAATTAGGAATTCTTGATCAGAATATGTTGGATCTATTGAACCCTATAAAAAAACAGATGATTGGAAAGCTTGAATGATTTGTATCATCTGATCAAGAATAAACAGTGCTTTGAATAATTAACTCCTCCCAAAGGCAAAGACATTAAAAATCTACTGCTCAAAGGTCTTTTGAAGCTAAAGTCTGCTATACAAGATCTATTATAGACAAGCTCAACCAAAGTTCAAAGTCTGCTAAACCAACATAGGTTAAAGCTCATCAAAGTTTCTTCTCAACAGATGCTAGATCAGTAGAGTTTCTATTTTATTAATGTAACAGGGTTTAGCTTGGCAGATGTTAGAGTTTGTTAGGCCGTTAGATGTCACTATCAAGGTGATGTCAGCCTAGATGCCACAGTGGTTTGATTTGTATTATAAATATAACAGTGCATGTGTTGTTCTATTTAGCAGTTTCCTTCTAATATTTCTGTATGAACAAATTGATGTTAGGCTAAGGAGGAGTTGTAATATTGCATGCATACGTGAATTTACAAAATCATTTTTATGAAAACAATCTCTCTATTGTTGTGATTTGAAAGTTTACTATTTTCGCTGAACTATTTCATTGTTGTTTATCTTCTATCATTTGGTTTCATCTTAAACATTCACAACAATATCAAACTCAGATCCTAACAATTGGTACAGAGCTTGGTCAAACAAATTTGATTTAATAGTCATTTTAATAAACACAGATCAACTCTTTTTACTAGTTTGTTTGTTCGTTGTATTGAAAATAGAGTAAAAGTTTATTTACGTTCAAAGTATTTTTAAACAAAAACCTATCTGTAACAATCAGAAATGTCTCAAAATCCACAAGATACACACAACACTGGCACCATGTATAAACCTCCGATCTTTGTAAAATCGGAATATAATATCTAGCAAAGACGGATGGGTCACATACTTACCCAACCGAATACGGGTTGCTAGAAATTGGTTATCTTCGGATCTCATGTTCCGATTGTACCGATTGCTGAAGAACCTAAATTTCAAGTTCCAAAGAATCCCGAAAACTAGTCCGAGCACGATTTTCAGAAAATTGAGCTAGATGAAAGGGCATTTAATATAGTAGCTACGGCTTTGCCAAATGATATCTATGCTAGTCTATTACATTGTAACATTGCAAAGGAGTTGTGGGATGCTTTGAAAGAATAATTCGGTGGGACAGAAGAGGTTATAGAAAACAATTGTGAAGTTTTAACCAACAGTAAGAAACATTTTGTCATGTTAAATGAGAATCATTAACGCGGTAGTTTGAAAGGTTTAGTTGTCTAATTAGTGAATTAAACTAGTAAATGTTAACTATCCTAATTCAACCCTGAATAGCCAATTTCTAATGTCATTACAAGAAAAATGGGACGCTATTGCTTTTGTAATTAGAACCGCTATTAGGTTCAAGGAGATGAGTTTGACTCAGCTTCATGGTAGGCTTCTCACTTATAAGAGAGAGCTTAACAAGAAAAAGAAGCTACAAGCGTTAGGAAAAGTTACTGACGACTATGCCTTTGGTAGTCCAACACTTTTTGGTCATGAAGAACCCTCTAGTGGTAGTAAGGATCAGAGTTTTGATCATTTTATTGATATAAGATCTAGTGGAAATTTCAACACTGATTCTTACTCACCTAATTATGCTTTTGTAGCAAATGGGAAAATCAAGTTGCTAACAAATTATCTTTTAAGTTAAATGATCTTCAATATTTTGATCCTATTGATTTGGAATAAATGGACATCTTGCATCATTTGGCCTTGCTAAGTGTTAGGACTAGCAAGTTTTACAAGAAAATTGATAAGAAGTTTCGAGGGTAGCATGGGGGTTTAAAAGTTGGGTTGGATAAGTCAAAAATCAAATGTTATAAGTGTAATAGGCTAGGTCATTTTGCTAGAGAATGTAGGAGCCAAACAAATGGCCCTATAATTACACATCCAAGTCCTAGACCTCCAAAACTCAAAACATTGTCCATTATTCCCAATATACCCCTGCTCCACACATGCAAAACACTTCTCATTTTGCACACCCTGTAAACAATGTTCATGTCTAGTATATCCAAACCACTATTCCTCAAATACAATACGTTCAAGCTCCAGCTCCTTAGGTCTAAGTGCAACCTTCACCACAAGCTACACAAACCTCTACTCAGGCAAAGACCAGCCAACAGAGCTTCTTTACACAACGCTTTGTTGATTGTATTAACTTACCCGAGGAATTCATTGGTGAAAATTTTGCTCTAGTTGCTAATTCTAATAAGTAAACTGAAAAAATTTTTATGGCACTAGACACTATTTTGGAGGGAAATGAATCTAAGGAAGTGGTGTCCAATCTTGATGAGGTTTGTGAAAATGTTGAAACAAATGTTACAACAGATGTTATTAAAGAAACTGCTGGTGAAGAAAAGATTGGTGAAGTAATGGTAAAACCTCTATCTGACCCATGGGATTCCAGTGTTGGTGAAGGAGAATGTGATTGTGCCATGATGACTGTTGCTAAGGTATCACCTCAAGTTCTTTAAGACTTATGTTCAGACGATTGTATTATTGCTTTTGCTAACATTTAAGAGGTGAATGAAAATCTTCGAAACAAGATCTTAACTGATAAAATATAGTTTGAAAAACTTACAAAAGAGTTAAAATCAAAACTGTTAGAAAATGATAGTGAAATCAGCAGTCTCAAACATGAATCAAGCATAACCAAGGACCAACTTCAAACTATGATAGAAAAATATCAAAGTTGAAAAAAGAGTTGGAATCTACCCAAATCACATGTGAAAAAAGGGTAGAATCCTTCAAAGGTTATGAGCTAATGTTAGAATAAAAAATCAAATGCAATATAAAATCTGGTGTAGGTTTTAGAAAATATGACCAAATTTCACAAAATACTGTTGTAAATGATTATGAGTTGTTTGAATTTATTCCAACAAAATTAGCTGGTCAAGAAATTAAAGTCACTGAACCAAATGGTAAGAAAATTGTTTTAGAAATACTAGCAGGATACTTAACCTTTGAGGAAATTTTAAGCCAATGGATTTTTCAACCATTGAAGGTGTAAAAGCACCTCAAGTCAAGAGCATTCCCTTAAAAGACCTTTCAGCAGATATTTCATCATCTTTTGACATAAAGGATGAAAAAGAGAAGAAGAAAGAAAACATAACAAACTTGTTTTCTGATTTTCGTGAGAAGAAGAATCATGTTACTAAAAACTGTTTTCTTCTAAAAGCATATGATATTAACAAAACAAGTATGATTATTGATGTACCTCACTATACCATCTGTGGTAAGAAAAACCACAAACTTAAGAGTGTATTTATCTCAAAAATTTTGATGTCAAAAGAAATGAGTATAACTCCAAAACACTTGAAAGTTCAAGAAAAGAAAGACCAAACAAACATGTGTCCCAGTTCAAAAATTTGTTACCAAACAATTGAATATAACCTCTACTCCCAGAGAGGTTCAGGTAATAGATGCACCACCAGCCAATAAATTTCCAAGAGGATATGACCAACCAGCTTATAAGAGTGTACCACTTGGCTATGAGGTCTACAAAAGACCCTCAAAACCAAGAGTAAACAAGCATCCTCATGGTCATAATCATCTGACAGGAAATGATCCATAACAGATGTTTAAAAAATATGTTCAAAACTCTAACCTTTCACATGGACTTGAGACTAAAATGTCTTTAACACCATCCAAAGCCATTTTTGCTTTGGACACTCACGAAAACTAATATGTTACTGATGTGCAAAGAGCTTCTACTTGCCTTGATAGTTTATGGTATGTAGATAGTGGAGGCTCCAGGAACATGACAGGATGTAGAGTCCTTCTCAAAGATTTTCTAGCACATGGAGGGGGTGATATATGCTTTGGAAACAATTCAAAAGGTTAGGTGTTGGGGTCATGGACAGTTCAAGCTGGGAAACTCAAGTTTGAAAATGCTAATCTTATTGCCAATCTTAACTTCAATCTCCTTAGTGTGTCTCAAATGAGTGATATAGGTTATGGGTCATTCTTCACTAAGAAGCATTGTTAGATTGTTGGGCCAGAAATGGTTAAAAAGATTGAAACAATCATTGTTGAGAGTAAAGCACAAGATGCTCATAGGAGCGGCAATGTGTATGTAGTTGATATGTTTAAAGATAATCCAATGTCTAATGCATGTCTGTTCTCAGCTGCCTCAAATAAAGAGACAGAACTATGGCATAGATGACCTGGTCACACAAATCTCAAAACTATCACCACACTCTCTAAACAAGGTCTTGTGAGAGGTCTTCCATCAAACAATCCACATGTGATGGACATTGTGTTTCCTGTTTAAAAGGTAAACAACATAAAACTTCATACAAATCAATTGAAGAGTCCAAAACAAGTTAGTGTCTACAGTTGTTACACATGGACTTGTTTGGCCCTGTAAAGTCATGAGTCTTAAAAAGGAGAGGTATTGTCTTGTTATAGTTAATGATTTTTCAAGGTTTACATAGACTTACTTTTTGCACTCCAAAGATGAGACTGCAGGCATCTTGCAAGACTTTGTAAGAAAAGCTGAAAAACAATTTGACTTGCCAATATAAGTCTTTAGGAATGATAATGGAACACAGTTTAAAAATAAGGAGTTTGATGATTTCTAGTGTCAAAAAGGATTGTTAGGCAATACAACATCCTAAGTATATCAGAACAAAATGGGGTGGCTGAAAGGAAAAATAGTACTCTAATTGAAGCTGCTAGAACAATGCTTGTATACGTAGGTTTACCCTTGTCTTTTTGGCCAGAGGCTATGTACATAACAGAGTTTTAATTAACCTAGGCATCAACAGGCTGCTTATGAAATTCTGTACAAGATCAAACCTCTGATCTCATATTTCAAAATCTTTACATGTTCATGTTCCATTTTAAACTTAAAGATTCTATTTCAAAACTTGCAGCAAAAGTAGAATGTGGTTATATTCTGGGATACTCAACCATTACCAAGGCCTATAAAGTGTTCAACACAAGGACTAGGTGTGGAAGAGACCTCAAATTTAAAGTTCAATGAAATTTCTTCATTAAAAATCCTAGCACATCCTGCTGAATTATTTGATTTAGATAAATTTATATTTGAAGATGTGTCTTTCAAGACTAACAGTACAGGTATAGCACAATCTCCCCATCAAGATTATGGATATGACATTGTGATTTCACAATACAAAGTCACTTCCTCCACCAGAGCAACAAATGTTACTAACAACTGTGAACACTCTGCTAGTACTTGATCAATTCTTGTGGATCCTCAACCTTTGCCAGCTCATCCAATCAAAACCCTAATGACAAAAGTTCATTTTTTGTGAATAAAAGTCAACTCATTTTTACCCCTATCCCACCTATGCCTCCACCTCCATTTCAAATAGATGTTGGCTCTTCAAGATTCCCAACAGATGTTAGCTCAGCTGATTCCCATCAGCAGCCTTCACCTCTCAATGCCATAATTCCATACAAGGGAGATCTGATCTATCTTAAAAATCATCCACCAGACCAATTATTGGCAACATCAATGAAGGGGTTCTCACTAGAAGTCATCCAAAAACATTTGTCTCTTTGCTGGTTTTCTATCTCTCACACAACCTGTCAAGTACCAAGAGGCACTAATAGACAACAGTTGGGTAAAGGCCATGCAAGAAGAGCTCCTACAATTGAAAAGACAAGTATAGGAACTTGTACCATTGCCTTAGGATGTATGTCCCATAGGCACAAAATGGGTCTTCAAGAACAAAACAAATAAAAGGGACATTATTGTTAAAAACAAAGCTAGGCCTGTGGTTCAAGAACACAGACAAGAAGAGGGAATTTATTATGATGAAACATTTGCTCCTATTGCAATGGAGGCCATCAAATTGTTCTTAGCCTTTGCTGCCAACCACAACATCAAGGTGTACAAATGGATATAAAGTGTGCTTTCCTATATGGAAAAATCAAGGAAAAGGTATATGTATACCAACCCCCTGGTTTAGAAGATGCTTTTTTATTAGGTCATGTTTACAAGCTAAACAAAGCTTTATATGGCTTGAAACAAGCACCTAGAGCCTTGTATGAATGTCTTTCCAACTTTCTCTTGTCCATAGTCTTTACAAGAGGTAAAGTTGACAAAACTTTGTTTTTAAAATGGAGAGGAAAGGATTTGATGCTTGTCCAAATTTATGTGGAGAACAATAATTTTGTATCCACATGCAATGCTTGTGTGAAGAGTTTAGAGAACTCATTACATCAGAGTTTGAAATAAGTGCTATGGGTGAACTCCAATGCTTTCTTGGTCTCCAAGTTAAGCACTTGCAAAATTGTACATTCATGCATCAAAGCAAGTATGTCAAAGAACTACTGACAAAATTTGATATGAATGATTGTAAACCATGTAATACACCCATGTCAACATCCAGATTAGTCACTACTAAAGAAAAAGATGACATGGTTGATCAAACTCTTTATAGAAGCATGATTGGGTATTTATTGTACCTAACTGCATCAAAGCCAGACACTATGTTTGCTACATGTGTTTGTGCCAGATCCCAGTTAGCACCTAGTAAGTCAAATCTCACAGCTAAGAAAGAGATATTCAAATACATAAAAGGTGCTCCCACACTTGGTATCTGGTGTCCTACTAATGGTAATACTGAGCTTTCAGGTTATTCAAATAGTGACTTTGCTGGATTCCATGCAACAAGGAAGTCCACATCAGGAGGGTGCCTAGTTTCTAGGCAATTGCTTAGTTGCCTGGCAAAGCAAAAAGCAGGTTGAAGTCTTAACATCTATAGCAGAGGCTGAGTATATTGCTACTGCAAGCTGTATAGCTCAACTTTTGTGGCTTCAAAACAGCTGTTGTATTTTGGTGTAACTGCTTTAAAGACTCCTCTCATATTAGATAGTCAAGCAGCTGAACACATCATTAAAAATCCAGTTTCACATTCCACTACCAAGCACATTGACATCAAACATCACTTTATGAGGGATTGCTATGAAAAATGTTTGATTTCTCTACATCATGTTCCAACTAAGGACCAACTAGCAGATGTATTGACAAAAGCTTTAGACACATCCATCTTTAAAAGTTTGATCTCTAGGATTGGCATGCTAAACATGGATTAAAAAACCATTTTGTTTTCCATAAATAAAAAGCATTAGAATGTTTTCAGAAATAAAAAAATCATCCTTAAAAATAGCTAGAATTGGAAAATTTTCAATTATCCTAAATGTCTGTTCAAAACCACTGTTTCTCAAAACCTCTATTTGACTTAAAAGTCTATCCACTACTAAAAGTGTATCTTCTGCTCTCACTTCCCACTTTTCTCCTAACCTCTGATCTCTATCCACTGATAGAGTAAAATCACCACTGTTCCATACACTATTCTTAACCCATGTTGCTGTCCAACAGAGGTTCTACAACAACTGTCATCCATTATATAACAGAGGTTACACATAGACAGATGTTAGCCATCAAATCTTTGAAACATATGCCACATCAACATTCACTTTTTCCTATATAAAAATCATTGTGCCATCCAAACATAGCTTTTCACTGCGTCTCAAATTCAAAATTCTTAAAAGCGGTTTCCATTACTCTCACTTCTTCATTCTCTTCACCATCACTCACTTTCATCTCGGATCATGGCTATGAACATCAAACTACCGCATAACTACCTTCCCACTTTCGAGAAAACAAAAAAAATACTTCCTTTCACTCATTAATTGATGTTTTACAAACATCAAAGTACCATGCCATACTTAATGCTGATGCACCAATGTACATTGATACACTCCGACAATTCTTGTCACACCCTGTATTTCAAATCCAAACATCGGTAGACCCGGGTGGGGAATATCGTGCCGTAAGTTGATATCATCATACTCAATTAAACACAGCACAACGGAAGTCTTGGAGTTTAAATTACTATTACAAATGTCACACTCCATATTTTAAACCAAACACCAGTGGGCCCGAGTGGGGAATATCGTGACGTAAGTTGATATCATCATAGTCAATTAATAACAGCACAGCGAAAGTCTTGGAGTTAAATTACTATTACAAACCAAATGTTCAAACTGCAAAAATAATATAAAGACGGTTTTTAATGAAGATCCACAGGCGGATTGAAAATGTACAAACACGTATAACAGACTTTGGGCAGATCTAAGGATTTGCATGATCGTCTTATATCACTACCGAGCAGCTTCCAGCCTATTTCGTATTGTACCTGCAAGCTTAGTCTTTTGAAAATACATTAGCTTTCACTGGTAAATATACCCGACTGACTAATTTTGAAAAAAAAATAAATATTAGATTTAAGTGCACAGGACGCAAATCTTTTATAACTTGGGAAAGTCAACTTTGTAACCTTGTTAATAGCTTTACATGTTTGTCAATACATATGGGGCCCAGTAGAGAGACCGAGACATGATTAACATACACACTGATGGGTGGTCCATTGGACAACCCTCACGTGCTTTAAAACAATCAATATTCCGCACTTAATTAGGTTCATTATTACTGATTTGATAACTACGGTGTATATGGCTTTGCAGGTACCAAAGAGCATAAACAAGTGATTTTAACATGCTTTGATGGAAGCTTGCACTTGACCAAGAGAAGATGAAGACATGGAAAGTTGATAAAAGAACAAAAATGGAAAAACTGCTGTCCACCGTAAGCTACGGTGGACAACGTAGCTTATGGTGGTGTCTGATCCTTCTATGCACCGTAAGCCAGTCTCTTGGGGCCGTAAGGAAATTTGACCACTGTAGCTTATGGTGACCACCGTAGTTTATGGTGGTAAGCACCGTAGCTTATGGTGACCACCGTAGCTTACGGTGGTCAGCAACGAGAAAAGTGTAACTTGTCACACCCCGACCCGCAGCGGAAAAGGTGATCGGGGCATGATTGGGTTATCATCAAAGCTCATGACATTTATTTTAACGTTTCATATTCATTAATACAATTTAATGGAAAATTACAATCAATATTACAACATGTTCTACATATCAATCTAAGTTCTTTGTTTTCTTCTAAGGCATTTCCTATGTTTTCCTTGCTTCATCCTGTTCACCTGTATCATGTGTAAAAGGGTTTTTGGATCAACAAAAGTTGGCGAGTGAATCATATGGAAAACATTTGAACAAGTTTATTTAATTGATTATGAAATAAAGTGCGCAACCACACATGAGTAAAAATAGATGTAAACTTATTCATAATTCAATTTAATATTAAACAATACACACATGAACAATAATGGATCGTTTAGAGGCACGCGTTGCTCAACTCGTCTCTCACGAGGAACTGATGGGCCTAATGAATGAATTGCATAAACATGATAATATAAAAGACATAACTACAAATAATATAAACTCAATAATACACACATGAACAATAATGAATTGGTTTTGAGGCACGCGTTGCTCAACTCGTCTATCACGAGGAACTGATGGGCTTAATGAATGAAATTCGTATAAGTGGACAAAATGAAATACATAATTACCACAATAATAACAATCTAAGTTTAGATCACGATATGGTATGGCACAAGTTTAAATAAACGAGTTAATTATTTTGTAACACATGACACACCCCAAAACGTGTAATTAAAAAGGGGGAGTTGTAAGATTCACTCACAGTGGGTGCGTTCGGTTAATGATGTTGAATGCACACGAAGTGGTTTTAACCACGAGTGAAATTAACCTAGATAAATAGCATTATGGTTCGGTAAGTAAACGGATTTTATTGATCCATTTTAGTAGGATTGTTGGGTGTATTTTTGTGAGTTTAAGGCTATTTTCTAACCTTAAAAATGTTATCTTTAAGTATTTTTAATTGATTTTTAAATAAAATAAATAAATAAAAATAATAAAAAAATTGATTTTTTTTGCTACAGTTGACCGTTGACCGTTGACTTTGACTTTGACTTTGACCGGTTCGTATGCGTGTATATGTGCGGCTTAGTGATGAGGCTCGAACCCGAGACCTCCCGTACGCGTGCACGCAGCTCTACCAACTGAGCTACGTGTCTAACCCGAAATATTTCTGTTGTTAATTTTATTTATACATTAATTAGATTAATCCGAATATCCTTTATTTTTAAAAACGATTTTAATCCAAAGACTCGGTGCGCTCCACAGGTCTCGAACCCGGGACCTGTGGTTTATGCTAACACACAGTCCACCGCTGGACTGTGTGTCCAACTTGTTAACTTAACTGATTTTTATTATTCTTAAACACAAAGTAAGTAGTTTCATTTCTGACTTATTTAAAAAGTTAGATATTTGTCCGGATCGATGCAGTAGACCGGACTCGAACTCGTGTCCTGTGATTAAACATACACACAGTCCACCACTGGACTGTGTGTCTAACTTGGTTATTATTCCGGTTATTAATAAACTTAACATGTAACAGTGGTGACCGGTTCGGTTAACAAAAAAGGCATTTTTATTAAGGCAGCATGCGTGGGACAAGATTCGAACTCGAGACGTTAGTGTGTTTAATGTGCACACAGTCCACCGCTGGACTGTGTGTCTAACCCGAGTTATATCTTGATTTTAATTAAACTTATATGTTACCGCAACTTCATCTTCTTCGTTAGATTTTAACCAGAATCGGAAATCCGACTGGTTCGATGTTTTAATCGTGTTCGTTAGCGTTTTTCAATTAATTACAGATGAGATATGTAAAAAGAAGGGAAGATTTAAGTGTGAGGTATACCGACTGGATTCCTCTGTTTCTCCGGCAGAACTCCGGCGACAGCAACAGACTCCGGCGTCGTGTGTCTTGCAGCAGCGAGTCTTCAGAAAGCTTGAAAAGGATGTGGGTGACTTCGGTATAAGCTCAGGGGGTTTAGTAAGGCTTAGAGGTGGAGGGTTCGGTTTTCCGGCGATGAGCAGAAGATTTCCGGCGAGTGAGTTTTCGCCGAGAAAGGGTGCGGTTTTGAGCGAAAAAGTTTGCAGAGGTTCGAGGGGGTATTTATAAGCAGGTTATCGATGAACTTGGTCCAATTTCCGACTTGATTCAAATTCATTACGTTTTTCCGGCGGTTATAGTTTGTCGCGGACTCAGGCGTCGGTTATAACCGATGTCCTAGTAAATGTTTACGTTATAACTGAAGATATCGTAATTTCTTGGCGAGATCGCCGGGATTTCCGACGACTGCATTTGGGCGCCGGTTTTGAATTCGGAAAAACAGTTATGAATTAAATGATTCTAATATTTAACAAAGAATACAAGTGGCGCAGTGGTTTAGTGTGTGTGCGATAAGTCTTTGCTGGACCGGTTACTGACCCGGGTTCGAAACCTGGCAGGAACATATTATTTTTATTTTCTGATTTTTAACAGTTTTTAAAAACAAATTATATTTTCCAATATAATAATTGATTATGTATCGTTTAAAATTATTTTGGGCATTAAATTCGCAAAGAAATTTTATAACTGATTGTTTCGGTTAATAAACGGAGCGGGTTTGTAAATCCGTTTTTTACGGATGTTACATATCCCCTGCTTTTTAGAAATTTCGTCCGAAATTTAATTAGTGATATATTTGACTAAAAGAATGATGGTGTTTAGTTTGACAGTTACATGCTTAGAAAAAGTAAGGTTTTAAGTTTTTGTTTGAGGCGGTAACGTTCCTTGTAAGGGTTAAGTACCCCATTACAGGAATCGCTTTTTGTTGCCTACTGTAAAAGTATTGATAAGCAGAATTGATTCGCTAAATATGATATCATGCATAAGAGTTTGGATATGTTTGGAAGGATATGGTTATATCCTAAGGCAAAACTTCTAATACTACAACCTACATGGAACTTCTCATAACCATCTAACAATACCTCTGATCCTTTGACAAGAATACTTATATATAGGAAGTACCAGCGGCGTATCCACCATATTCTTGTCAAATTTTCATTGGTTTTATCAGTAAGTTATGATTGGTTCTATGACTAAAGAACATAACAACAACTAATATTTGAATCCACATTCTGATAGCATATATGTTTGAATGGTGACAGTTCCTCTCTCGTTTGTTATGATAGAGAGGTTAGTTTATGTAGAAATAGAACACAGTCCAATTTCTTTAAATGGCGAGATGATATGAATGTAACACAAATTTCAACCAAGGCAATACTAAATCCTACATGGAACTTCTCATAACCGCCTGATAATGCCTCTGATCCTTTGGCAAGAATACTTATATATAGGAAGTACCAGCGTCGTATCCACCATATTCTTGCCAAATTTTCATTGGTTTTTATCCACAAGTTATGATTAGTTACCAAGAAACACTAAATCCTACATGAACTTCTCATAACCGTCTGACAATGCCTCTGATCCTTTGACAAGAATACTTATATATAGGAAGTACCAGCGGCGTATGCACCATATTCTCGTCAAATTTTCATTGGTTTTATCAGTGAATTATGATTAGTCCTATGTGACTCTAGAACCAATACACAAACTCATAAATACTGAAAATGAAAAATGTCTGTGCGATCAAGGCTCAATCAAACGGAGCCGATTGTATTGCATGTACTGAAAATGAAAATGTCTGTGCGATCAAGGCTCAATCAAACGGAGCCGATCGTATTGCATGTACTGAAAATAATAAACTTAATCTAGACAACAATCACACAAACAGCCTATACATGGAACCTCTCATAACCGCCTGATAATGCCTCCGATCATTTGACAAGAATACTTATATATAGGAAGTACCAGCGGCGTATCCACCATATTCTTGTCAAATTCTCATTGACTTTATCCGCAAGTTATGATTAGTTCTATGCGACTCTACAACAAACACAACAACCACAAGATACTGATAATGAAAATGTCTGTGCGATCAAGGCTCAATCAAACGGAGCCGATCGTATTGCATGTACTGAAAATGAAAATGTCTGTGCGATCAAGGCTCAATCAAACGGAGCCGATCGTATTGCATGTACTGAAAATAATAAACTTAATCTAAACAACAATCACACAAACAGCCTATACATGGAACCTCTCATAACCGCCTGATAATGCCTCCGATCATTTGACAAGAATACTTATATATAGGAAGTACCAGCGGCGTATCCACCATATTCTTATCAAATTCTCATTGACTTTATCCGCAAGTTATGATTAGTTCTATGTTACTCTACAACAAACACAACAACCACAAGATACTGATATGAAAATGTCTGTGCGATCAAGGCTCAATCAAACGGAGCCGATCGTATTGCATGTACTGAAAATGAAAATGTCTGTGCGATCAAGGCTCAATCAAACGGAGCCGATCGTATGTGGGCATGCCAGGTTCAACCTCATAATAAAATGGGGAACATGCTCAACGCTCATAATGTAATGGGGAGCGGCGGCCTATGAAATTGCAGGTACTGAAAATAATAAACAATAATTACTCTAACAGTCTACACATGGAACCTCTCATAACCGCCAGATAATGCTTCTAATCCTTTGACAAGAATACTTATATATAGGAAGTACCAGCGGCGTATCCACCATATTCTTGTCAAAGTTTCATTGGCTTTATCCTTAAGTTATGGTTGGTTCTATGTGATTCTAAAACATAAAGAAAAACATAAAACTAAATGATTGGAGTCGAATCTAGATCTTCGGTGAAGAGGACTAGTTGGGTATCTTCGTTTGGGCCGTCATTATCTTCGACAGGATTGGCGTTGATGTTGAAGACTCTTCCTCTTGCTGGTGGCCTAGCGGTTGGGTTTTCTTGGTTTACTTGGTTAACTGGGTTTGATTGAGCTTGAGCGTTGATGACGTTAACCAATTGAGGGCATGTGTTTCTAAAGTGGGTAGGGTCGCCACAATTGAAACAAGCTCGAACATATGGGAACATGGGGTATTGGGGTTGTTGATAGGTTTGGTTCATGGTTTGAGTAGGGGGAGAGATTTGGTTTTGAAAGGTGCGGCAAACCTTGCTCAAATGACCATAGCGTCCACAAGTTGCACATAGTCGACAAGGTAGAGTAAGGGGATGGTGATAAAAACAGTTGTTGCATCGAGGGTGAGGTCCAAGATATGGTTTCTTATTTGGGTAAGTTGAGTTGGGTGCCACTTGAGTGATTGGGATAGCTTGGATGGGTATGGCGTGTGAAATTGGTTGATTTCGTTGGATAGCAGCGAAAAGTTGCCCGTCTCTTTTTCTCTTAGAATTGGGTTGAGAAGGGGATTCGGTTTGGGTGTAGTCGGAGGTTTCAGTCGATGCTTTATCCTTTTTCTTCTCCTCCTTGAAGTCTTTGTTCCGGATTCGGTTCTCGGTGAGCGCTCTTGCTAGCTCCATTGCTGCTTCGAAAGTTGCAGGCGAGGTACTTATTACAGAGTCTTGAATCTTTGACGGAAGACCACGAATGTAGTGCTCGATCAAACGGTAGAGGGGAGTGAACATGTTGGGAACCATTTGATGTAACTCGAGGAATCTTTTGTTGTACGTGGTGTGGTCGCCTTCCTTTTGCTTCAGCAAATAGAACTCATCTTCTAATTTCTTGATTTTGCTCCTTGGGCAAAATCGTCTGGTCATGATTTCCTTCAATTCGTTCCAAGTTAAAGTCATAACGTCTTCAACACCTCGTTTGGCCTTCTCTGTATTCCACCAAGTAAGTGCTATTCCATATAAACGACCAGTAGCATAACGCACTTTGCGATCATCGGGGCAATCGCAATTTAAAAGGTGTTCTCCATTTCTTCAAACCAATGGAGAGAGCGGTGACGCCTTCAGTCCCTTTGTATTTCAGAGGGTCGCATGATTATGCTTGTAGGTGCATTTAGTGGTATTTGGGGGAGAGTTGATAACGTTTTGATTTCTTGATTGACAGGATTAGCGGTAAGTGCTTGTTGTACTTGGATTACAATGTTGGGTATTACGGCAGCCATTTGTTGAGCGATTAGGGCAGCCATGCGCTCGCGGGTTTTTCCTGCTCTCATCTTCCTACGGGTGAGGTTAGAAGACATCTACAAGGAATACATGTCAAGAGTATGAGTTGAATGTTTTTGGGATCATGGGTCGCACTCAGGAATGAACATTCATAAAATATTTATAGAAAAAATAAATCTACTACATCCATAGGACGTCTTGGGCTTTGCTCGCCATTAGGCCCTACATGCCGCCATACTTCACCTTTGTAATCATGTGGGCCCCATGAATACGGTTTTTCATATGGTTCGCATGGTTTGCCTGGTTGCGTACACTAAAACCCGGAGAAAATCGAGAAATATGTATACAACGTGTGATATTCGGAATGTGTCCAGGTGTAGACACGGTGACACCTAAAAGTGGGGTTAGTTCGAACGACGTTTGGTGTGGCATGCTTTGGCCTAATAGGTCCTTCGTACTCTCATCGTTAGTCCCCAGGTAGGCAAACTGGTCCGTTATATTGGATTTATACGAATGCCAACCTAGACAGGACGTTCCGACTACCGGTACTTGTACCCTTCCAGTTACTACATGCCCGTCGCAGAACTTACTTTGATGAGATTTGAAAATTGCAACAAAATCTTTGAATAATGAGAGTATGAAAATGAATTGAATATGTGAACATTGATATATGTATAATGAATATGTATATAAGCATGTATGTTTGACTGTAAGTATAAACAAATATGAAACAAGTAAATATCACAAGTTTGTATGTAACCACCTAATCAATTAAAATTTAGGCAGACTATAGTATAGGCTCTAAGGGTCTAATAACCTATCCTATATCCCTATAGTCATGGCTCTGATACCAATCTGTCACACCCCGACCCACAGCGGAAAAAGTGATCGGGGCATGATTGGGTTATCATCAAAGCTCATGACATTTATTTTAACGTTTCATATTCATTAATACAATTTAATGGAAAATTACAATCAATATTACAACATGTTCTACATATCAATCTAAGTTTCTTTGTTTTCTTCTAAGGCATTTCCTATGTTTTCCTTGCTTCATCCTGTTCACCTGTATCATGTGTAAAAGGGTTTTTGGATCAACAAAAAGTTGGCGAGTGAATCCTATGGAAAACATTTGAACAAGTTTATTTAATTGATTATGAAATAAAGTGCGCAACCACACATGAGTAAAAATAGATGTAAACTTATTCATAATTCAATTTAAATTAAACAATACACACATGAACAATAATGGATCGTTTAGAGGCACGCGTTGCTCAACTCGTCTCTCACGAGGAACTGATGGGCCTAATGAATGAATTGCATAAACATGATAATATAAAAGACATAACTACAAATAATATAAACTCAATAATACACACATGAACAATAATGAATTGGTTTTGAGGCACGCGTTGCTCAACTCGTCTATCACGAGGAACTGATGGGCTTAATGAATGAATTTCGTATAAGTGGACAAAATGAAATACATAATTACCACAATAATAACAATCTAAGTTTAGATCACGATATGGTATGGCACAAGTTTAAATAAACGAGTTAATTATTTTGTAACACATGACACACCCCAAAACGTGTAATTAAAAAGGGGGAGTTGTAAGATTCACTCACAGTGGGTGCGTTCGGTTGATGATGTTGAATGCACGCGAAGTGGTTTTAACCACGAGTGAAATTAACCTAGATAAATAGCATTATGGTTCGGTAAGTAAACGGATTTTATTGATCCATTTTAGTAGGATTGTTGGGTGTATTTTTGTGAGTTTAAGGCTATTTTCTAACCTTAAAAATGTTATCTTTAAGTATTTTTAATTGATTTTTAAATAAAATAAATAAATAAAAATAATAAAAAAAATTGATTTTTTTTGCTACAGTTGACCGTTGACCGTTGACTTTGACTTTGATTCTTTGTATCGGTATTTCGTATGCGTGTATATGTGCGCTGAGTGAGGCTCGAACCCGAGACCTCCCGTACGCGTGCACGCAGCTCTACCAACTGAGCTACGTGTCTAACCCGAAATATTTCTGTTTTTAATTATATTTATACATTAATTAGATTAATCCGAAAATCCTTTATTTTTAAAAACGATTTTAATCCAAAGACTCGGTGCGCTCCACAGGTCTCGAACCCGGGACCTGTGGTTTATGCTAACACACAGTCCACCGCTGGACTGTGTGTCCAACTTGTTAACTTAATCTGATTTTTATTATTCTTAAACACAAACTAAGTAGTTTCATTTCTGACTTATTTAAAAAGTTAGATATTTGTCCGGATCGATGCAGTAGACCGGACTCGAACTCGTGTCCTGTGATTAAACATACACACAGTCCACCACTGGACTGTGTGTCTAACTTGGTTATTATTCCGGTTATTAATAAACTTAACATGTAACAGTGGTGACCGGTTCGGTTAACAAAAAAGCATTTTTATTAAGGCAGCATGCGTGGGACAAGATTCGAACTCGAGACGTTAGTGTGTTAATGTGCACACAGTCCACCGCTGGACTGTGTGTCTAACCCGAGTTATATCTTGATTTTAATTAAACTTATATGTTACCGCAACTTCATCTTCTTCGTTAGATTTTAACCAGAATCGGAAATCCGACTGGTTCGATGTTTTAATCGTGTTCGTTAGCGTTTTTCAATTAATTACAGATGAGATATGTAAAAAGAAGGGAAGATTTAAGTGTGAGGTATACCGACTGGATTCCTCTGTTTCTCCGGCAGAACTCCGGCGACAGCAACAGACTCCGGCGTCGTGTGTCTTGCAGCAGCGAGTCTTCAGAAAGCTTGAAAAGGATGTGGGTGACTTCGGTATAAGCTCAGGGGGTTTAGTAAGGCTTAGAGGTGGAGGGTTCGGTTTTCCGGCGATGAGCAGAAGATTTCCGGCGAGTGAGTTTTCGCCGAGAAAGGGTGCGGTTTTGAGCGAAAAAGTTTGCAGAGGTTCGAGGGGGTATTTATAAGGCAGGTTATCGATGAACTTGGTCCAATTTCCGACTTGATTCAAAGTCATTACGTTTTCCGGCGGTTATAGTTTACGTCGCGGACTCAGGCGTCGGTTATAACCGATGTCCTAGTAAATGTTTACGTTATAACTGAAGATATCGTAATGTCTTGGCGAGATCGCCGGGATTTCCGACGACTGCATTTGGGCGCCGGTTTTGAATTAAATGATATCTATAATATTTAACAAAGAATACAAGTGGCGCAGTGGTTTAGTGTGTGTGCGATAAGTCTTTGCTGGACCGGTTACTGACCCGGGTTCGAAACCCGGCAGGAACATATTATTTTTATTTTCTGATTTTTAACAGTTTTTCAAAAACAAATTATATTTTCCAATATAATAATTGATTATGTATCGTTTAAAATTATTTTGGGCATTAAATTCGCAACGAAATTTTTAACTGATTGTTTGGTTAATAAACGGAGCGGGTTTGTTAAATCCGTTTTTTACGGATGTTACATAACTACCCATTTTAACTCGGTTTTCAAGGGACTTTTGGCATACCAATCATTGTGAATGAACAACAGAGCTTGGGAGGCGATTCGGAGTCTTGTTATTGTTTCTTAACATTTCTACAACATTGTTTTGGTGATTTGATTCATATGAACAATCTAAGTGGAGTGATGATGAATTGCAAGAACATGAGAGGCTATATCTCCTTGTGATCATCTTGTGTTGAAGGTTCGGTAAACAATTGTGTTTTCGATTTACATTTTTCTAGAATAATTGCTATGTTATGGTGGTTATGGTGTTGATTGATTGTTTGTAGATTGTTGGTTGATATTGTGCTTATTTCTTATTTCGTAAGTTCTTGGTGTCGTTGACAATCAAGATATCACGGGAAGGTTTACGGGTTGGGTATTAATCAATATGTCATCGGGTAACAACCTTGCATTATAATCTGAGTACTTTTTTCCCTTTTATCACAAATAGTTAATCAAACACGAGTCATGTCTATATGACTCTTTCTAGTAAAATTGAAACACATGCGTTTTGAACCGGAAACCCAAGATGATCATTCTCTATCTGTTAAAAGAACCAATTTTTAATCGTTAAGTAGTTGAAATCCAAATCTATTAACCGAAAATCTGAAACTAATTAGTGAAAATTAGGTAAATAGTTTTAGAGGCATAACCTTTTGATAGCACTTGTTCCACAATTCCTTGTGTTCGATACCCACTACCCTAGCTAATAGTAGTTTTGGGATTAAATTTGCGTGTGTTAACGACCTCACGTCAAATTTGGCACTGTTGCCGGGAATTGTGGCAACGTGTGTTATTATTTTGTGCTAGTATAGTTTGTTGTTTTTCCGGGTTTACGCTGGTTGTGTTAGTGTGCAGGATCTTACAGGTGTATGCATACTAGAGGATCTAAAAAGCTATCGCCATTGGTATTTATTCCAGAGATTTAACGAACTTTACGACGCAACAGGGTTTTGTTACGAGAAAACATGGTTATTGGGTCGCCAACTACACCTACTACACCAATAACACCATCAACATCATGGAATCATTACCTACTACCACAAGCTAAACAACACCATCTACACCTCCACCAATTACTAACACCAATCCAACCTCAACACATGAAGTCAATCCTCCCAATACCACATCAATGGTTCCACCATTTTCATCCTTTTTCCCAACCTCTGGTCAATCATCATCCACTCAACCACCATTTCCAAGTCAAACTTTACCAAGTTCAACCGTTATCCATAACTCTTCCAATTTCAACCACCAACCCAACCTGGTTTCCATAATCCTTCCTCACAGTTTGTGAACATCAGGTGTAGGAGGAGATGGGTATGACGATGGTTATGAAGAGGAATTTGGAGGTTATGAAGATGAAGGTTACTATTATGGGAGTAAAGGAGGTAACTTGGGACCGCAAGGGGAATGGGGTACCCACTAAGGCAACCTACAGGGGTGCAACAAGTTCGTCATCAAGGGCCACCGTTCCAACAACCAATGCCTCTACAACAAGTCCAAGGTCAACATCAATAACCGCAATTTCGAAGACCGATGCATCAACCTCAACAACACTTTTACCTCAAGGGTTAAGACAAGGTCCAGTGGGTCGACCAAGAGTACCTTTAGGTGTTCCGCGAAGACATCATCGAGAGGTAGTAAGGGGGTTGAAGTACATTTTCATCCGGTTATTACTAACAATCCTTCTCTGGTAGTGATACCACAACCTCGGATGGGAGAACATTTGAGGTTAGGACGACGCATTACAAAGCTTGCCAAAGTACAAGGGTCTAGCGACGGAGGAACCGTACTTCCATTTGGAAACATATGATTCCATTTTCAATACAATTGGGGGGCAATGTTTTTCTGCAGATAATGTAAAATTGGTATTGTTTCAGTTTTCATTGGAAGATAAGGCAAAGCGGTGGTTCCACACTCTACCATCCGCATCGATTTATACTTGGGCCGATATGCAACAAAGGTTTCTTGAATTTTTTACGTAGTTTCGAACAACAACAGAGTGAAATGTTCCATGAGACGTTTGAGAGATTTAACATGATGTTGAAGAATTGTCCTCATCATGGTATAGCATTGTGGGAATTGCTAAATGCATTTCATAAAGGTTTGAGCTCGGAGGATGCAAGGGATTTAATGTCTATCACGAATGGTACATTCAGAGCAAATTATGAGCAAGATGATTGGGCATTTCTAGAACAAATGGCGGTCACATCAAAAAGGAAAGCACAATCATCGAGGCGAGCTAGACATGTAATTACAAGGCCTCAAGTGTATGCGGTGGAGGATGGAGAAGCATAAGCTATTAAAGGGGGTGGTCATAATTTTAACATGAACTCGAACAGCAGCGGAGGTATGCTTGGTGGGAGTAAGTGCAAATCAAGTCGAGGAGGTAAATGCTATTAAAGGGGGTGGTCATAATTTTAACATGAACTCGAACACATACCACCCCGGGTTACGGAACCACCCCAATTTTCGTTATGGGAACCCGGAGAATCAAGCCAATACAAAGATCCAAGGAGCTCAAAGAAATCTCATTCCACACCAGCAACATAATCAGGGTCAAACTTCATCAAGTGGGAATGAAGTTATGGGTATGCTCTGGATGATGCAACAAGATATGCAAAGGAGGAATCAATTGGATGCCGCTCAGGCACAAAAGGATGAGATTCGAGACAAAGCTATCCAATCACTGACCACACTGATGGGGCAGCTGGCTAGTGAGGTAGCAACATTGAAGCAACAAAATGAGATGCTTCCCAGTGATACGAAAATTAACCCGAAGAGTACAAAGAACATACCGATCAATGGGGTAAGTGTCATTCCTAAAAATGATAAATGTTTAACTACTTCTATTGTTCATGTGAGTGCAGGTTTGAATGAAATAAGTGTTGAGAGAGTTGGAAGTGATACAAGAGAGCTAGTTATCCCGATTCAAGTTGGGAAGTTCAAGATACACAATGCATTGTTGGATTATGGAGCAGAGATGAACGTTCTCCCGGGTAGCTTGTACGACCAGTACGACTTTGGTCAGTTACATGAGATTGATAGCATGGCAGTGTTCGCGGATACGAGTTGGAAGCAACCCCGAGGGGTTGTAAAAGACGTAGTGATACAATTGGGCGAGTTTTACTACTCGGTGGATTTTATGGTGATCGACTACGCACCTTTGAAGACTTATGAGCAGCCGCAGGTAGTGTTTGGTCGTCCGTTCTTGTATACGGAAAACGCTCAAAACGATTGTGAAACGGAATGGTCACCATGAACTACGAGAATCGTAAGTTGTACTTTAATGTGTTTTTAAAAACAATTCATTACGATCTTGTTAATGACTTGAGTCACATAGTTGCTACTAATGAACATGTTTCAAGTGTTAGCACAATCAGGTCAATTGCAAGTGGTGTTGATGTGTATAGGTCTGAGTTGAAGAACGGTAAAATCAGACAAGGAAGACGACGAGTGTGGGTAGGAGAGCGGGCAATGGAAAACCACCCGATGGTGGGATTAGATGGGGTGCTGAGGCTGAATTTGACCCCAATTGGAGTGAAATTACAAACTTTCCAAGAAATTGGATGGAATATGGAGAGAAATGGGGAAGCAAGGGTTTATTTGAACCACCTTGAGTACGTCAGGTGGTTTTCTTTCCTTGTATGTTATTGTAGACATTACTTGGTTTTGTTTATGGTTGGGTGGAAGGGTGGTGTATTGTGTTTGATATTCACGGGTTGGTGGTATATTGGTGGTGTTTACATGTTTCATAAAAATTAAAAAAAAAACAAAAAGAAATCTTGGGATTTGAGTGTTGACCGAAAGGTGATTTTGAAGATAAATGGAGTGATCATTCCTCTAAAACCATACATTGGGGACAATGTATCCCAAGTGTGGGGATAGGGGAAAATTTTTAGGAATTTTGAAAAAAAATTTTGTGAACCGAACGAAACAGTTGCTAAAGTTTGAAAGTAATGTCGTATTATGCATGACACATCGGGATCCAATTCTATTCCTTTCTTTCTTGGTGAGGATTGAGCCACATAGATGTACTTTATAGATTAAATGCTTTTTGGTTGAGTGGCAGTGTGTACGTTATGTTAATAGAACTTGGATAATAGATGCTTGTCAAAGCCTAAGTTTACATGCTTGTGAATAAGATGAGGGCATTTAGGTAGCCTCGTCTGGATGTGTGTTGAGTGTGGGTTCGGGGGGTTGGACCTCATAAGTTACATATATGAGCTTGGTAGTGAGCAGGACGGGGGTTTGGACATTAGTAGCCCAATTTGAGCTTTTAACCATTCAATTGTCACCCAAGCCTATGTCCTACAAAATTCTACCTTTTAATCGACCCGGTTTAGATAGTTTGATATTGTTATGAATGTATTCTTTTTCCTTTCAATAGTTGTAATGCGATAGTTGCTATCTTGATGCAATATTGTCTTGCTTAAAAAAAGAGAAAAAAAAAGAAAATGAAAAAAAGAGAAGAAGAAGTAAGTTGTACAAATAGAGTTAGTTATTTATGTTGATTGTAATAATAAATCGGGTCGATTAAACGAGCTACATGAATATTTCCCACCAATTCTCACCCTTACACATAGCTTTGTTACAACCCAAAAGTCCTTCTGATTCATAAGCATGTTAGGTAATTTGTAGGTAATGACTTGATTATTATCCAAGCTTATTGTCGCACATTTACATACTTGCATTGAGTGATCTAGAATAATCTTGCTAGTACCATTTTTGTCACCGAGTGGAGAGTATAGTAAGGGGTGTGTTATGTAATATGAAGGTAAAGTTGATAACGGGGCAATTTGTTTGTGTTTGGTTTACATGATGACCACTTGTTAGTTTGAAACTTTTGTGAAAGTGTTGCTTGGGGCAAGCAACGTTTAAGTGTGGGGATGTGACAGATGGTCCATTGGACAACTCTCAAGTGCTTTAAAACAATCAGTATTCCGCACTTAATTAGGTTAATTATTATGATTTGATAACTATGGTGTATATGGCTTTGCAGGTACCAAAGAGCATAAACAAGTGATTTTAACGTGCTTTGATGGAAGCTTGCACTTGACCAAGAGAAGATGAAGACATGGAAAGTTGATAAAAGAACAAAAATGGAAAAACTGTTGTCCACCGTAAGCTACGGTGGGCACCATAGATTATGGTGGTGTCTGATCCTTCTATGCACCGTAAGCCAGTCTCTTGGGGCCGTAAGGAAATTTTGACCACCGTAGCTTATGGTGACCACCGTAGCTTACGGTGGTCAGCACTGTAGCTTATGGTGACCACTGTAGCTTATGATGGTCAGCAACGAGAAAAGTGTAACTGCTCATTTTAACTCGGTTTTCAAGGGACTTTTGGCATACCAATCATTGTGAACGAACATCAGAGCTTGGGAGGCGATTTCAAAGTATTGTTATTGTTTCTAAACATTTTACAACTTTGTTTTGGTGATATGATTCATATGAACAATCTAAGTGGAGTGATGATGAATTGCAAGAACATGAGAGGCTAAATCTCCTAGTGATCATCTTGAGTGGAAGGTTTGTTGGACAAATTGTGTTTCAATTTATGATTTCTAGAATAATTGCTACTTTGGGTTGTTATGGTGTTGAATGATCGTTTGTTAAGTGTTGATTGATATTTTTATTCATTGCCTTATTCGTACGTTCTTGGTGTTGTTGACAATCGAGATATCACAGGGAGGTTTACGGGTTGGATATTAATCAATTGGTCATCGGGTAACAACCTCGCATTGTAGTAAACCGAGTACTTGGTTCCCTTTTATCACAAAGAATTAATCAAACACAAGTCATGTCTATGTGACTCTTTCTAGTTGAATTGAAACACATGCGTTTTTGAACCGGAAACTTAAGATGATCATTTCCTTTGAAATCTGTTAAACAACCGATTTTTGAGTCGTTAGTAGTTAAAATCTAAAAGCACACAACCAAAATCTTGGATTAAATTAGTAGTTAAAATCTAAAAGCTTTACATGTTTGTCAATACATATGGGGCCCAGTACAGAGACCGAGACATGATTAACGTACACACCACTTGTGAATTCACAAAGGAGTTATCCCCAACTAGTGGGTAAAATAATTTAGCATTCGCATCTGTCAGGTGTATGCCTACACCCTGTGCTTTGGTCGTGGCCATTATCTAATGTAATGAGCCAAGGATATCTAGGACACGGTCGTTAACCCCCAATGTTTAAGTTATCAAACAAAGCTGATCAAAACGGAATATGCGCATTTACTAGCCATAATCCAGCATTCGATTGATCCCATTTCCGACCAAGTGGTAATAATTTACCGTAACCCAAGCACGTATAGGGAAAATAAGTCAAGAGTATTTACCTGAGCTAGTCTTGATTTAAAAATGCAAGATTTAATATCTCAGCCATATTCAAAATGAAATAAGTGTAGCTAGCATTTACTTGAAGGCTCTAGTCTGGATTATGGCATAAGCTAACCAATTAAAATGCTAACGGTCTTACTTAAGTCTTAGACTTAGACCGACTAGCTTAAAGGATCAAAAACGGTACGATACGCGAGATTAAGCGATGACCGGATAGAATGTAGTTTAAACCCAACAAGTACTTAAGACTTGTATAATATGGGTAAACAATTAACATTCTGGAATTTGAGATTAAAATGATAAGGTTAAACCCGTTTTGGTTATTTTTCGTAAACTAGTTACATATACTAAACCGTATGCATATAAGTGATATCAGGTAACTGGATGAGTCATGAACAAGTTCTATATGTCATTATTCTTTAAATAAATTGTAATAGCAGTAGGATATCAACTTATATGCCCGTTGAGGTTTTAAAACGAAACTACGCCTTATTACGCGTTTTTGACCTTTATGTGTTGTATAAAAGGAACTTGCATATATTTTGATGTTATGATCATAAACATTTTGGAAAAATTGTGATATATTATCAGTAAGAAGTCACACATAAGTGTGATTTATAGTTTAAGACCAAACAATGCACCGAAAGGGCATTTTGGTCATTTAAAAAGTATAGTTTACGATATTATACTAAAATTAGTTTATGATCAGAATATTATCATCATAATATGTTAATTACATTAACATCTATGTAGGTAATTCATTTGCAAGTTCATGGTTGATTAAAACCGTGTTTTATGTAAAAAGGGGCATTTTAGTCAAAATTGACATTTTAGTGGAACTTGTGCATAAACTCAAATTATGATTATGTAATATAACCGTAGAGGGTTATGCTACATTGTATTACGATCATAATGCGACCAAAGTCAGAAGTTAACTAATCTAAGTCGGATCCGAATCTAAATTCAAAGAGGAAGTTAAACTTCCGACTTTTGGTTGCGAACCGACCCTAGGACTGAAATTGACGGATCGAACATGTTCCCACATGTTCTAATTATTATTACCAACTTGTTTAAGTGTCAAAAATATGTTTTGATAACATATATAAACTCAGATTGTAATTTTTATAAAATCTGACCCGTTTGACTTTTTAAAACATAAACTTTGACCCGTCAATTGACCTAGTAAACATAATCCTTAGCAGGTGCCCTTTTAAGGGATTAATACCTTCCTAATTACGATCACTTAGGCATGTTCATTTCAAACAATGGTTGGACCATAATGGTCTTAACTGAAAGTCAAGGCATTTGTCGAAAATTCTTGACTTTGGCTATTAAAAGCCTATAGAAAGAAAAGAACAGAGATGGAACACTTACAAATGAACCAAGGGAAACTTAGAACTCAAATGGAAGCTCCTAAATGGTCAGGAACTTCCAAGAGTGTAATAGAGACAAGAAAGAGTGAATGAGCAAAGAAATGAGTTGAACTAGTGGGCTATTTATAGTGCAAGAGAGTGTGTGAAGATGAAGCCAGGTGTGAGGTGTTGTAGATCTTCACAAGTGTCCAGAAAGGTGTCAAGAGCTGCAAGAGTGTGGCATTTTGTAGGAGAGGTCACATCTTGAAAGAATTTTTGGGGTTTTGACACTTGTAATCCCTCAAAAATAGTTTTGTGGATTGTCATGAATTGTCCCTTGACTTATATCCAATGACATAATGATACAACTTGGTCTTTTCGTTCAACACGAGATGTATTGAAGAAGAGTACGAATAACCAAACGTTAACGGGTGTCGCACTAGGTGTTTTTACGACTTATAAGTGTTCACTAGCTTAAACGTGAAAGATACGAATACTTGTGGTTTCATGGGTTAAATTACCCAAGCTAGTAAGGTTAAAGGTTCGGTGAAGATGTGTGATACTCAAGAATGGTGAATCAAAAGATATCACCTTAACCGGGAGTCGTTCAGGTCGAAAAATGACTTAGTTATGCAAGGAAAATTTAATAATAAAGTCTAGGGGCCTTTGGGTTATTATTTGAAATTTAAAATGGTGTAAAAGTGAAGTTCTAGTGGCCCGTCGTAGGCTACGGTCATCGGACCATAGCTTACGGTTGGTTTAAAACCAAACCAGAAAGCCTGGACCGTAGCTTATGGTCCAGCACCGTAAGCTACGGTCAGGTTTAATATTTTTTTTATTTTTTGTTTCATTTAAGGAGTTAAGTGGCTAACTCATATATAAATTAATAAAGTTTAAAAATAATCTCTATCTATTAATAACACAAATAAAATGAACAGTGGTTTAATATGTGGTTTGAGGTATTATTCGAGGGCATGTACACGTATCAAAATATTACCGAACATGGATTTTACGAGGTGTTACATTCTCACCCTTTAAAAGAAATCTCAACCTCGAGATTTTTATTCAAAAAAAAGGGGGTATTTTTTTCACATACTGGACTCAACCTTCCATATATACTCGGGGCCACGACGGGCATCCCATTTAACCTTTACAATAGGTATAATTTCCTTCGGAGTTTTTTAACATGTCGATCCTCGTCGAAATTGGTTTCTCAATGAACCTATGTTTTATTCAATTTGCACAACTTGATGTGACATTTCTAGCGACTAATCGGCTAGACATTTCTTTAAATTAGATATGTGGAACACATCATGGATTCCACAGAGCTCCTCAGGTTTCTTGAGCTTATAAGCTACAGAACCGACACATTCGATTACCTCAAATGGTCCAATATTTCTCGGGCTCAACTTGCCCTTCTTTCCAAAGCACATCACACCTTTCCAGGGTGATACCTTCAATAATACTTTGTCCCCTATTTGGAACTTAAGAGGTTTATGCCTCTTGTCAGCATAGCTCTTCTGCCTATCACGGGCAGCTTTGAGACGATCACGGATTTGCACAATCTTATCCGTGGTCTCCAGGACAATCTCTAGTCCTGATAGTTGGGCTTCCCCAACTTCAACCCAACACATGGGCGTTCGACATTTGCTCCCATACAAGACCTCATAAGGAGTAGCCTTGATACTTGTATGATAACTATTATTATAGGAGAATTCTATTAGGGGTAAGTGGTCCTCCCACTTCCAACTAAATCAATCACACATGCTCTAAGCATGTCTTCCAAAGTCTGAATTAGTATGCTCACTTTGTCCATCCGTCTGTGGGTGGTAAGCCGTACTAAAGTTTAATCTTGTGCCTAAAGAGTGTTGGAAACTTTTCCAAAAGTGAGATGTATATCTAGTATCTCTATCAGATACAATAGATACCCTCACACCATGTGGGACACAATCTTGTCCACATATAACTTGGCCAACTTATTAGAACTATAAGTCTCTTTAAGTGGCAAAAAATGTGTTAACTTAGTCAGCCTGTCCACAATGACCCAAATTGTGTCATTGCCACGTTTGGTCTTAGGTAACTTGGTAATTAAATCCATAGTTACCATTTCTCATTTCCAAGTGGGATTTCTTCAAACACATCCACCAATAATTCTTCTTTAAATCTTGATACATCACCTGGGTGAACTGAGTATCTCGAATTATGTGCTTCTTGGAGGATTAGAACTCTATGTCCTCCAAAGATTGGACCAGATTCTACCATTAAATCTAAGGATTCCATTTTTTCCAGGCACTAACTGATCAATAGTTCCGCCTAATCCTTCATTAAGCAATATTACCTCTAACAGGCTTGCTTTTGTGCATCTAATAGCTTCTCATTCAAGCTATTTCTAAGCTCGATGCTCTTGGCGTTAATCCTTATAGGCTTAACCCTTTCCTTGTGACTTAAGGCGTCAGCAACGACATTTGCTTTGCCGAGATGATAGCGAATTTCGCAATCATAATCATTAAGTGTTTCCATTCAGTGGCGTTGTCGCATGTTAAAATCGTTTTGGTTGAACAGATGTTGAAGACTCTTATGGTAAGTGTATATAATAGACTTTGTGCCATATAAATAATGTATCCATAACTTAAGTGCAAATACAACAGCACCCAATTCCAAGTCATGGGTGGTGTAATTCCTTTCGTGTACCTTTAATTGTCGTGATGCATAAGCAATCACTTTGACCTTTTTTCATTAGCACACAGCCCATGCCAGTGTGCGAGGCATCACAATAAAGAAAAAATCCTCAATACCTTCAGGTAGAGATGACATATGAGCATTTCTCAACTGGTGTTTTAGAATTTCAAAAGATTCTTGTTGTTTTGGACCCCAATCAAACTTGACATTATTACGGGCCAAGGTATTTAGAGGAGTGGCTATCCTCGAAAAGCTCTCAATGAACCTCCTATAGCAACCGGCCAATCCTAAGAAACTACGAATCTCTGATGGAGTTTTGGGTACTTCCCAATTCATTATGGCTTCAATCTTTGCGGGAACCACTTGGATACCACTCTCACTTACAACATATCCCAGAAACTAGACTTGCCTAAGCCAAAACTCGCACTTATAGAACTTAGCATAAAGCTTCTCTTGTCTTAGCAATTCTAGGATGCACCAAAGATGTTTCTCATGATCAACTTGATTACGAGAGTAGATAAGATGTCTTCTATGAAGATAATGACAAACATATCTAGATACGGCTTGCAGACTCTATTCATGAGATCCATGAATGTTGCAGGTGCATTTGTGAGCCCAAAAGGCATCACCAGAAATTCATAATGGCCATAAAGAGTCCTGAAGGCAGTTTTGGGAACATCCTCACTTCTAATCTTCAGTTGATGGTAACCGGATCTCAAGTCGATCTTAGAGAAGTAACTAGCCCCTTGGAGTTGATCGAACAAGTCATCGATCCTGGGCAGAGGATAACGATTCTTGATCGTTATCTTATTTAGTTCGCGTAATCAATGCACATCCGCATTGAACCGTCCTTTTTCTTAACAAAAAGAATAGGAGCTCCCCAAGGTGAGGAACTAGGCTGTATGAAACCTTTCTCTAAAAGTTCGTCCAGTTGAATTCTTAATTCCTTCATTTCCATTGGTGCTAACCAATATGGAGCTCTAGCAACAGGTGCCGCTCCTATTAGGATATCAATCCTGAACTCCACTTGTCTATCTGGAGGTAGACCTGGTAATTCTTCAGGGAAAACATCGGGATATTCTGAGATAACTGAAAGGTCTTCAATCTTTGCTTTAGCTCGTTAATAGTTACTTGTGCCATGTAAATGACACAACCTTTCCCTAGACACTTAGATGCCTTAAATAATGACACTTTGTCTGGCAATCCATAGTATGAATCTCCAAGAATGGTGAGCATTTCACCAGATGGGGTTTTAACTTCGATGAGTTTCTTATCACAGGCAATGCGGGCTTGGTTATGGGATAACCAATCCATGCCTAAGACTACATCAAACCCCGCCAATTTCATTGGCAAAAGAGAAATAGGAATTGAATGATTCTTAATTGATATAAAACATCCATCAAGAATAGAAGACGTTATTTCTAAAGTTCCGTCAGCAAGTTCTACCTCATAAGTTATGTCTAGAGTTCTTATAGGTATGTTTAATAGTTTACTAAACTTATGGTCTACAAAAGACTTATCTGCACCTGAATCAAAAAGTACTCTAGCATATACGTCATTAATGAGGAATGTACCTGTTATGACATTGTTGTCATTAACAGCCTCTCTACCATTCATCTGAAAGGCACGAGCATTTCCTTTCTTGGTCTCTCCAGGCTTCACATTATTACTCTTGAGATTCTTAAGACAGTGAGTCTTCATATGCCTTTTTCATTGCAACCGTAGTAGATGGCATCATTAAGATCCTTGCATTCTAGGGTCTTATGCCCCTTTTTCTTACAGATACCACAAGGTTTAGCCGGTGGATCAAAATTACATTGTCCCTAGTGCCTACGGTTGCATGTCTTACATGTCGGCGTCACGCCTGACTTATCTCGGTTCCTTCTGAACCCAAATCTCCCCTTATTCATCTTATTAAATCTTTGGGAGTTACCATCCTCTCTATTCCTTTTTCCGTAGTCTTAGTCTTGACTGACTTTTGTCTCACTAGATCTAAAGTGAGAGAGAGATAGGTCAAAAACAGACCTATAGGTACTAGGCTGAGCAGCCGTTACCATGCCCTTAATCTCGGGCGCTAACCCATAATGAAACGTGCAATGCGTTTGAGTTCAGGAGTAATTAGACAGGAGAGTAGACTGGATAGGGAGTTGAAGTCAGAAACATATTCCGACAGTCCAGATTTTTCATTGTAAGAGTCAGAAAATCTGACTCTATCTTCTCCACCTCATAAGGTGGGCTGTAAGTCTCTTTGACTAGGTCAACAAACTTGGACCATCCCAAGTTATACAGGTGTACTTTACCTGTTGATTGAACCATTGTCTTCCACCAAATTAGGGCATCACCCTTGAAGGATTGGGATACATACTTTACTACATCCTTATCAGCACAACCACTATCATTTCCATCTCATCAAGCCATCTCAAGGCTTCTACTACTCCCCTTTCTCCATTAAAATCTTGGGGCTTGTAGGAGACAAAGTATTTATAAGTACATCCGTCTTTAGAAGAACGGGACCTATCATTAATTCTAGTTTCTTTGGTTCACTCTTCGCATTTGAAGAGTGAACAGAGCTCTCCTTTCGAGCTGATGATGGTTGAATAGATAAAGGTTTGGAGCGAGTAGCACTCGACTCCTTAAATTTTTCCATGGCCTTTCCAACAGCTGCATCAATGCAAGCTTGGAAATCATCATTATTGATGGCTATATTTTCAGCTTTGTTAGTACTATTATCATGGAGACTACTTTGCGCCTCATCTGAGTTAGCCATTTCTGATGTTTGGGTACTATATACCAAATTAAATTTACATTAACCATAGTATTAATAACCATATAGGGTATAAAGTTTGGATATATAAATCCATTGCCTATTTGAACCAGTGTGCATAGAATCACAACTGTCAGACTTAACATTTTAAATGAATGTTATCTATATTTGGCCAAGGTCTTAAAAGGACCATCAAAGGCAAATTACAATTTGGACATAGTCCATATATATTTTAGACAGTGGATCTTAATGTCACAACTGCCATTGGCATAAGACAATTATAAATAGCTCATAGGCTTGTCTCATAGGACATTTAAAATATGGCTCATAGGCCTTATCCCAAGGATATTAAAATATAGCACATTGGCTTGTCACTTAAGGATGTAAAAATACGGCACATTGGCCTTCACTAAGGACTTATTATTATGGCACATAGGCATGTCACTTAGAACATATATAAAAAAATACGGCACATTGGTCTATCAATAATGGACATAAAAATACGGCACATTGGCCTGTCACTAATGGACATAAAAATACGGCACATTGGCTTGTCATTAATGGATATAATTTTGGGATGATGGTTATATTAACCACAATTGTCATTGTCATATTTGACAATTATAACTTCCCGTAGGCAAAATAATATAATAAATCAATTAACATCTTCTAGATGTTAAGATAGATAATCATCGCACTGATGATATTAGTCATGATCTCATTGCCATATAGACTATGAGGCTTGAGCATAGCTTACCACCTTGGACAGGGAACCATAAGGTTACAATTGTCGTTGTCTTAATTGATAATACAATATTGCTCGAAGGCAAATCATCACTAATGGACGTTTAATTGTGGCCCGTATGCACTACATCACTAATGGATGTTCAATTATCCGTAGGAACTACATCATTAATGGATGTTCAATTATGACCCGTAGGCACTACATCACTAATGGCTGTTCAATTATCATCGTATTGATGATATTAGCCGGAATCAAATTTGATCACATAGGCTATATAAGGTTAGGACATAGTCCATAACCTAGATGGCTAGTGTCGTTCCTCAAGTCACACTACCAAGAGTATTAACATTTCTTGAATGTTAACACAGATTATCCTAATGGTCGATTAATAGTCACGATAGCATTGACCTTAATGACTTGGAGGCTTGAACATAGTCCACCACCTCTGTATAGAAGGATAATTCTTCCTTAACTATCATGATAGAAGGCTATAGACTTTGCCATTTGGCTAATCAAAACCGTTAAGATCTTTTGGAATTACATAGTTGATCACAAATTTCGAGTAAAATCGAGACGATCGCTTGAAGAGGATGAGTACATATACATATACATATATATAATTTCAAAATATTTCATTAAATGACAATAGAAATTACAATACTTAAAATAAATAAATAAAACTAATTGTCAATGCAAGGACTAAAGAAATAACTTGTCCAAGCAGGGACTAAAGAAATAACTTAATAATAGAAGAGGCTTCATTCGTCCTTCTTTCTTTAACCAATTTGCAGAGCTTCTTGACGAACTTATTCCTCTTCTGCTCCATCATCTCCGATTGTTGTTGCATTTCCTTCATTCGCTCCAAGGCCTCATTAATGGCCTCAAGGGGGGCGGAGGTTGTGGTTGAGGCACAACAGGATACTGGTACCCATAACTTGGGTATCCAGTAAGTGGATAACCAAATGGGAAAGGAGACGGGTAAAGTGCGTTATGCATCACTGCTTGCATATAAGGGTCATGCGATAGTGCCTGGTAATTTACCGGCGTAGATGGGTTAAAGGATCAGATCCAGATACGTTGGTGCATTATGTCTATTGCCTACGTCTAGGATATGTCTGTATTGTTTATAGGGCTTAAGTGTCAAATATATATATGTTAAATGTTTATTTTATTCATGTTTGTATGGTTCAGACGAGCAAGATATGTTGGCTCGTACAAGTGACTCTAAGTCACTCGTACGAAGCATCTATTCGTACGAACAACGTCACTGTTTTACACACACTCCAGTACGAGTCATGTCGACCTATAAATAGAGGAGTGTTGTGTCAGGGCTAGTTAGATAGTTAGTTGAGTTCGTACGGTGAAGCCATACTGATTTGTTTACTCGCGTCTGTACTTTGCATGTCATTGAATACAACATAGTAATTAAACAGTAAGTTCTATCTTGTTCATTTTGTCAACCAATCTAGAAATGAATTCCGCCTCTGCTAGTTGAGTTAGATCAGACCGGTTGCTCATCAAAGGAGCCCGATCCTTGTTCACAAGTGGTATAAGAGCTTTGCGGTCTGATCTGCTGACAAACGGCAACTAATTGCAGGGTTTCAGACTTGGATTCACTTTCTTCTTCTACACATTTCCGAACTGAACTGGATTTTGGATGAATTTACGGACGAAATGGACTAGGATTCTAGGAATTCATGTTAAACTACATTCTAATCAACCCTTAACAAATTCTGACCTAAAATCGGACTTAATCATGTCAAAATCGGTAAAATTCATCTGTTTGGAGACGTAGTTGTTTCGTACGGGTAGAGAGACCACTCGCACAAACAACTTTCTTAAAATTTGAACCATTCGTATGAACAAGTTACTAGAAGTTAATAAAAATTACAAGTTTCAAAATTTACAAGTGTGATTCGCACGAACTATACATCCGTACAAGTATCTCATTCCTACGAGTGAAATTTGTCATCCGTACGAGTAACTTTTAATGTTCGCACGAGTTACTCTTTCTGGTTCGTACGAACCAATCTCAATCGCACGAATTGTTTTTATCATCCACATGAAGAAATTTTTTCCGTACTAATCAGTTTGTTCGAAAAGTGTGTTTTTGAATTTTCACATAAAATGTCTGAAGAATTTTACAACGCATTTGCTATATCGGTTGTCACAACCACAACGGCTCAAACATTAATCTCGAAAACGAGATGGGCACAATGACCAAACCACTGAAGTTAATGAATCTAAAAGACTTCGATAGCTGGAGTGAGTGATTCATGAATTGGGTCTAGGCAAATCACTTTACTTGCTGGTTCGCAATTGAAGCTAAATATCAAACGCCTGTAGGTGAAAATGGCCTCGAGAAGACTCTTGCTCAACTCCAGATGTTGAAAGGAAAGATTCATAAACGAAAAGAAAATGATGAATATTCTGTGACAATCCATTAAAGAAGATATTCTGGCGTTACTTCAACACGATGATGATGCTCAATCATTGTGGAATGCTCTCAGTTTGAAGTTTTAAGGAAGTACTCAGCTTTGAAAGAGTAAACGGGCGTTGCTTAGTAAAGAGCTCGATATCTTTACGCTGATTAAAGGAGAGACTGTGAAGCAATTGATCGAAAGATACTATCATTTGGTGGTACAATGGGAATCATGAAGACCAACGAAAAACTTGTTGATAAGTTGGCAGATTCTCTTCCGGAAGGCGAATAGTCTACTCATCTGACCATATTGAAGAATGGAACCGAGTATGGTAATTTCTCATTACCACGTTTCATTGAAAGGCTGGAAGGACATGAACTCAAAATGCAGAAGATGGCAAAGAACAAAACTATCCAAGTTCAACAAGATGTTAATTTGTACTTCAAGAATAGAAATGCTGCTCAAATTCAGTCACCAAAGATCCAGACAGCTTTCCGCACCTACAGTTCACCAAGTACACCATCTAACCAGAAAAGTGGATTTCAATCCTTTCCATCAGTTGATCCTAACACGCCTTCAAGCCCATAGCCATCTTATGGTTCAAATCAGCCCCAGATCAATCAGACTATTCAATCTCATCCTAATAAGAGAGTCTTACAGTGCAATATTGTTGTAGATTTCCATAATGCGGAGAATTTTGATGAGAAGACCGCAAAGCAACACATGTCTTTACTAGCTTCGGTACTCGAGTCATATGATAGTCTAGTCGCAGGAAAAATCGGAAACTAAAAAATGATACGAGAAGATTATGATCAGATAGATCCAGTTGAAATGGAGCTGATTAACATCAAGTGGTGTATGGCTTCGACAGTTCATCGCACACAAAGATTCATGGAGATTACTTGCAAAGACAACTTGGGAGGTCTAGATGGAAAAATTGGGTTTGATAAATCCAAAGTTACCACCGTCCTCAGCCAAGATCTTGAATGGTGCCGATCGATGACAAACAGCCAGAAACCAATGATAAAGCACTGGTGGTGACTCAATAAGATGAGGGCTTCAACTAGAACAAATATATCTCAAAGAATGAAAGTTTGGCTTTGGTTGCCGAGATTATAGAAGAACCTGAAGAAGAATCAGGGACATCTTTTGACGAGGGTCCTGAAGATGATGATTTCTATTATCACACATCGTCAGAGGAACTTTTGAACAGTCCGTTCAAACACCTTTTGCCTAATGATATCTTAAAAACTTTTGCAGGTTCTTTTGCACCAAGTCAGCATTCATCAGGTGAAGAGCAAAAGAAGCCAGTTGATGAGGAAAAAGTTGATGAAAGATGGAGAAGTTGTCAGAAGACATCATTAAAGCATGCATGGCAAACGGAAATGAGGTAAATGAGTCAAAAAGTGAGTTTGTGACTGAAAAACCGTGTTTAAAATGTGGAGAGCCATGTAGTGATTGTCTTGCAAAAGACACATGATATGCTGAACTCCAAAGTTTGACAGATAATTTGTCTAGTGATTACAAATCCACTAAGGAAGCATATGACAAATTAAGTGCCTCTGTTAAACAATATAATAAAGCACTCAGAGAAAATGACGAAACACTTTTGATGCTTAAAGCGACAGTTATTGACAAACAAATGGCAATTAAAATTCATTTGAATAATATCACTGAGCTAAAAAGTGAGCTTGAAAAGATAAGAATTGAATATGAACGGGTTAACAAATGGTTAATCAGTTATTCAACAAGCTCGTACGTCATTGATCACATTCTATCCAAAATTGAAAATAATGATGAATCTAAAAATGGTGAAACTAAAAGTACAAGTTACGATCGTGTTCCACCACCCATGTGGAATAGTTATGCATGCAAAAAGCCATCTAGGGTGGTAAAGGCGCTTAATCTAAAATTGAAAACTGAACCATCAAATGAGCTGCCTACGGATATCGATGTAACTTATACCAAATCTGAAGGAGAATGTGACTCTAAAGTGGTGAACACAGTAGTTGAAAATGTGTTAAAAAGTGAATCTGAAAATTCTTAGTCTGAAAAATCTGAAAAGTCTGAGTCTGATGATTTATCGGAAAATAGTTTAAATATTGATCCAAATGTCATAGTTTATAAAATGAAAGGATCTGATAAACTATACTCGGATGAGGACTTTCCGATCCAAAACGTGAACATGGATCGTGTGGATAAAATGTTCAAGCTTATGGAGGAAAGTCATGCTGATTTAGATAAACATGATGCATCTATATACTCTAAATCAAAAAGTGACAACCGACCCTACTATCATAAAAATAAAGATTATCCTAAAAATAAAAGGGCAGTTTGGGCTTCCAGAAGCGTAAGATGAACAACAGATCCCAAAAACTAAACTTTACAAAGAAAATCAACTTTGTTTTTGGGACAACAACCGAAAAAGAAAATGAAATCATCGGGACTCAATCAAACGATGATTTTCATAAAGAGAAAAAGAATCAGAAACATGTTTTGGATATCTCTATTCATAAGGACAGCATGGCGTATTTTAAATGTAAGAATGTTAGGGATATCACACGATATTGCTCACAAACAAGTCCAAAACCTATTTCTCATCCTAAAAGCTCACTAAGGATGAAAAACAAAAAGCACCCATGTTTGCGCCAAAACAAATCCTAAAAAGAAACAAGAATCTCACAAAAATGTTAAACCAATTATTCAACGTCATTTTAAATTTGAAATTGGTGAAACATCAACCAAAAATCGTCAAGTGGATTCAAATTCAAATTTTTATGCTAAAAAGGCTAAATCACAAACGCAAAAATGGGTTGCCAAAGTTAAACCAAGGTTGAACAAAAACCTTCTGTTCCACACAGAATCGTGCTTAAAAAGAATGATAAAAATAAAGTAGTTCCGAAATTCGACATTCCGAACCCACCCAAGATCAAACAGGCTTGGGTCTCTTTGTTTAAATAAACTTTTCATCATGTGTGCTGGGGCTCCAGTGTTCGATAATGTCAAAATGGATAATGGATAGTGGAGCTTCTCGCCACATGACAGGAATGCTTGCGTTCCTCAACGACGTTAAAGCTATCCGTGGAGGGTACATGGGTTTTGCTGGAACGCAGGGAGGTAGGATTGTAGGTGAAGGAATTCTCATAAATGGAGTTGTATCGTTTGACAAAGTGAACTACATCGCTGAACTTGAGAACCATCTACTTAGCATTTCGCAAATTTGTGACAAGAAGTTCACGACGCATTTCAACGATAAAGAATGCATGATCTTAAAACCCGGTTTCAAGATTCCAGATGAATGGATCCTGATGCGTGCTCCGCGAGAGAATAATTTATATGTTCTTGATATGGGTATCGCTTCTACCACATCAAAGAAAGTTCAATGCTTTGTATCAAAAGCTACCAAGAAAGAGTCGATTCTATGGCATCGGAAGATGGGAACACTCATCTACGAAAGATGAATTATCTTGTGCATAACGACCTAGTGGAGGGTTTTAATTTGAAGAATTTTCACCTATCTGATGATTGTCTGAGCTGCAAAAAGGGGAAGCAGCATAAGAATCCCACCCGAGAAAGCTATTGAATTCTATCAAGCTACCACTAGAAAAGCTACACATGGATCTATTTGGACCAGTCAACGTCAAAAGTATTTCGAGAGATCTATATTGCCTTGTCATTACTGATGATTATTCACGATTCTCATGGGTTTTCTTTCTGGAAAGTAAAGACGAAACTTTTGAAACTCTAATGATCCTCTCCAGAAAACTCGAAAACCTAAATCACTTGCCAATCAAGAGAATGCACAATGACAACGGAACAGAGTTCAAGAACAAGAAGATGCTAGAATTCTTCAATGAAAAAGGGATTCTTCACGAATTCAGTGCCCCATACTCCCTAACAAATTGGAGTAGCTGAACGTAAGAATCGCACACTGATCGAGACTGCTAGCACAATGTTAGCCGTTTCGAAATTGCTAATCAGTTTCTTGAGTGAAGCAGTCGCGTCAGCGTGTTACACCTTGAATTGTGTGTTAACAGTTAAGCCTCTAAACAAAACGTGTTTCGAGTTACTGAATCAGCGAAAGCCCAACCTTGCATTTTTTGAAACTTTTGGATCTCCGTGTACTGTATTGGACCCAGATGGTAAATTTGGAGCCAAATCCCTGGAAGGATTTTTCTTCGGTTATGCTACTCCTCAGAAACGTGTTTTGTTGCCGAGTCTGAACCAGGTCATTCTTGCGCAGCATGTTGATTGTCAAAGATATACGACCCAACACAGAAACCTGGGGATCCATGGGTGTTTAACTGTGATGGATTGTTAGATTCATTTGACTTGCCAGATGTGCCATCAGATTAAGAACTTGTTATGCTCTTTCAACAGCATCAAATATCTACTCAAGAACAATTCTCTAGACCGTTGGTGATTTCTACATCACTTCCCGTCAACACGTCTGATGTCTGTCAAAGCTCTTCTAAACAAGTTCGTGTTCCTACACCAAATGTCAATACTGTCGAATCATCTGCCCAACTGAATGCTGACTTTGATCGGGAACCGACTTTCGACGATGGCGGATCCAGTAAGCATCTTAGAAGATTGAAAGCTTCTTGAATAAACAGGCTGATCAATCAAATACTAGGAATGAGGATCTGAGTTGTTTCTATACTAGTATAACTCCACTCCAAACAACACTTTCTAATAGTTGTTTTGTTTCTCAGGTTGAGCCGGGAAGCTGGAAAGACGCGTTAAAGGAAGAAAGCTTGGTGGACCCGATGCAAGAAAAGTTGCTTCAATTCCAAAAACTTGGAGTCCGGAAGCTTGTTGACCTGCCTGATCATCACAAAAAGATAAACACTAGATGGGTATTCAAGTGCAAACGTGATGATAGAGGATGTCATGCGCAACAAAGCTTGAGTGTGGTTCAAGGTTTTCATCAGCAAGAAGGAAGACTATACCGAAGTTTATGCCCCAATTGCCCATCTTGAAGCGACTCGCATATTCTTGGCCTTTGCCTCGTGGAAAGGGTTCAAGGTGTACCAGTTAGATGTTAAATCTGCTTTCTGTACGGTAAAGTTAAAGAGGAAGTGTTTGTCGGCCAACCACCGGGGTTCATCGATCCAGCGCACAAGGACAAGTCTACCTTCTGAACAAAGCCTTATATGGTCTTCATCAAGCCCCGAGAGCTTGGTATGAAACGTTGTCAAGTCATCTTCTGGACAACGACTTTATCAGAGGAACTGTAAATTCTACTCTTTTTACCAAGGAAGTGGATGGGCATTTAATCATCGTATAGATATATGTGGATGATATTATCTTTGGACTGATAATTGATAAGCTGTGTAAAGACTTTGAAGAAGTCATGAAGCGCAAACTCGAAATGAGTGCAATGGGGGAGATGAAGTTCTTTCTAGGACTTCAGGTCGATCAGTTGCCTGATGGTATCGTTATCCATCAGACGAAGTATGTTCATGACATATTGGAGAAATTCAATATGACAGGAGCTAAACCAACATCAACCCCATTAGCTCCAAATCACGGCATTTGTCCACACCTTAATGGAGAAAGAGTTAACGCGACTTTATATCGCTCCATGATCGGATCCTTGATGTATCTCATCGATTCTCGGCCTGATTCATGTATCCAACGTGCCTGTGCGCCCATTATCAGTCAAATCCAAGAGAGTCACACCTGCTCGCCGTCAAATGCATTATGAGATATCCGAAGGGTTTTCCAAGCACCGGCTTGTGGTACCCTAGACATGACGACTTCAATCTTGCGGGTTACTCGAATTCAGATTTTGGTTGCTGCAAACTGAATACCAAATCTACAACGGCTGGATGCCTGTTCTTCGGAACCCGTTTGGTAACGTGGCAATGCAAGAAACAGACCGCGGTCGCTCTCTCTACTTGTGAAGTTGAATACGTTTCAGCATCTAGTTGTTGTGCCTAGATACTTGTGAAGATGAGAGACTTCGAACTGCAATTTCTTGATACGCCAATATATATAGATAACCAGGCCGTGATTGACATCACTAGAAACTCATGCCAACACTCACGCACTAAACATATCAAGATTCCACACCACTTTATCCGTGACTGCTACGAGAAAAAGTTAGTTAGAATTGAGAAAATCCACACTAATGACCAAAGAGCAGATTTTTACACCAAAGCATTTGATAAAACGAAATTTAAAAATCTTTTAATATTGAATGGTTTAAAAAATCTGAAATCAGGGGATGTTCATGAGGTTGAGTTTGAGGATGATGACGACTTGACGTGAATTTTTTATCGGTTAGACATATTTATGTACATTCTTTCTTAAAAATTCTAAAACCAAAATTATGTTTTTGATTTTAGGGGGAGAATGTTTGGAGAAAATACAAAAACATTACAAAATTCAAAAAGAGTTTTTGTGAAAAAGAGTGATCATATTGTATCAAAAAGACAGTCACGGTATGCTAAAAAATTGGAATGTTAAACAAGTAGTTAAACATGTCTTACTAAGGATGTGCAAGTAGGCTTCACTCGTTCAGTAAATTGTTTTCAAGATATAAACCTAAAAGAAAAACTGAATAACTTGTGGGTTAACATCTCTTGGATATATGGACTTACTACTCCGAAATTTCATTTGAGAGAATGCCAGATTCTACGATACTAGGTCTTTATATTTAATCGATATCTTGGGTATTATCCGAGTTCTTCTGATTTTGCGTGGGCAATGGCCTAGAACTTGTATAATACTTTACGCGTTATTCTCCCAAGTTGCATAAAAATGAATATGTCATAAACTTTGTGACATCTACAGTTCAAAAGATTCTTTTAAGGAACACCACCTAAAGACAAGTCTTCATCTTTGTCTGTATGGAAATACTAACCTGAGCTCTCAAGATCTCGCACTCACCCTTCACAGATATCAATTGGATATATTCATCTGTAAAATGAAATTCTGGGAATCTTGATGTGGGAGTATATTCTGAGATGGGAAACACAGTTATTTCATGTTCAACATATCTTGAAACAATTGAGAAATGACAAGAGGTTTAAATAGACAAGTATATTGGCAATCTAAGTAAATCTGGTTAAAAACTTAATGAGTATACAAAGATCAACGGTACTAGTGATTTGTTAAATACTTGATAAGATTCTCTTCACACGGAACTCATAAAAATATGTTTGTTGTTTCAATTAAATTCTAAAACCCAAAAAGATTTTCAGATTCCTTTTCTTTTTAGATTTGTTTTAGTCTACTGATGTTGAAGACACTGTGGTTGAAATCATGGCGACATATTGCAGAGAGAAAGCTGAAAACCATGGGTTGGAACCTAATCTTTATCGGAATTTACCTGACGTCAATAAAGTTCATTAATTTGAAACTTTACATGTTAAAATAAATCTGTTTTGGTCAAACAAGGTCAACCAAGGTCATTAACTTGGACTTGGTAGGCAAATCGGATAAACAGGGTCATTAACTTGGACTTGGTTAACTGAGTGGATTATAAACAGATAAAATTGGATAAAAATAAAAATTACAAAAATTAAAATCAAAAAGTTTAAAAAGTTTTAGAATTATTCGTACAAATAACACTAATTCATACGAATATAGTTTGGTTTGCTTCACACGAATCTCTGGTTTGTACGAACGACTATAACTAGTATAAAAGGTCTCATTCTTCGCACAAATTAAGTTTATGTTACTGTGTGAACTTTTGTGCGAATTTAGAGAACTTTGTGCGAACACATTCTGAACTTTTCATTTCTTGACATCTATCAATTATTACCACATTGGAGAGGTTGATTGGCACACCTCTTACAATGGGAAAGGTAATTTTGTCGAATCTAAGTCGTTATAATGCCGAAATTGAACCAAACGGACTTAAAACATAGATTTAGGGAGATTGGACCGGTAAAATTTAAAATTGACCATAAAAATGTTAATATCGGCTATAATAACCCAAAATCGACTATGAATTTGTTAAAATCTACAAGTTTTAGGTTTGGATTAAACTTTGTATTTTTGAAACGATTCATGATTCGTACGAAGAGGTCGTTTGTACGAAGCAAGGTTTTTCAATGTTATATTACTTTCATTCGTACTAATGGGCTGATTCGTACGAAGAAATTCTTAAATGTTACATGCTGATGATTTGTACAAAGATGTGTTCGTACGAAGCAAGTTTGGTTAAACATGTTTAAAATTTTCTAACTCTTGAATCATCCGTACGAAGTAGTGATTCGTACGAATGATTGTTTGATTCAAACTTGTGAAAATCTTCTAAGTGTTGATTCGTACAATAGGTGGCTCGTACGAATGATGTTAAAGATTTGAATTGTTTGAAAAATTTTCTAACGTACAGGTCAAGAAATTGTCTTTTTCGCCTTTTCATAACATCTGTTGTTTGACAGACGAAACTATTCTAGAGATTGCAGCGTACCGTGACGTATTAGATTTTCTCAGCCGTATTCGAATCACGAAGGCACTAACAGATTGACACACCGTTTATAGACACATGTAAAATATTTCTGGAACGCTCCTGAGATCAGTACTGAAGACAACATGATTGTGTCTGCCGTAAAGATTGATGATGTTGATATTCCAGTAAAGATTACTGAAGAGTTGATCCGCACAGTTCTGGAGTTTAAAGATAACGAAGATGATCCTACGGGTTTCTCTAAGTATGTCACACCCCGACCCGCAGCGGATAAGGTGATCGGGGCATGATTGGGTTATCATCAAAGCTCATGACATTTATTAAACGTTTCATATTCATTAATACAAATTAAATGGAAATTTACAATAATGTTACAACATGATCTAACTAACAATCTAACTTCTTTGTTCTCTTCTAAGGCATATCCTATGTTATCCTTGCTTCAACCTGTTCACCTGTATCATGTGTAAAAAGGTTTTTGGATCAACATAATGTTGGCGAGTGAATCCTATGGAAAACATTTGAACAATTTATTTAAATTGATTATGAAATATGTGCACAACCAAACATGAGTAAAAATAGATGTAACTTAATCGGCAATCATAAGATGTTAAATGAAACACTCATGAATAATAATGGAACAATTAAAGGCACGCGATGCTCAACTCGTCTCTCTCGAGGAACTGAGGGGCCTGATGAATGAATTGCATAAACATGATAATATGAATAACACAACCACAAACAATATAAACTCAATGATACACACATGAATAATAATGAATTTGATGTGAAGCACGCGATGTTCTACTCGTCTCCCACGAGGAACTGATGGGCTTAATGTATGAGTTTCATATGACTTGACAAATGGCAATAAGTGAATCACAACAATAAAAACAATCTAAGTTTAAGTCATGATGTGGTATGGCACAAGTTTAAATAAATAAATTAATTAATTTCATAACACATGACACACCCCAAAACGTGTAATTTAAAAGGGGGAATTGTAAGATTCACTCACAGTGGGTGCGTTCGGTTGATGACGTTGAATGCACGCGAAGTGGTTTTTAACCACGAATGAGATTTAACCTAGATAAATTGCATTATGGTTTGGTAAGTAAACGGATTTTATTAAACTATTTTAGTAGGATGGTTGGGTGCATTTTTGTGAGTTTGAGGCTATTTTCTAATCTTAAAAATGTTATTTTTAAGTATTTATAATTGATTTTTAATTAAAATAATTAAATAAAAATAATAAAAATATTTTATTTTTTTTCTGACCGTTGACTGACCCTTTGACCGTTGACCTGACCGTTGACCGGTTCAATGGCAGATTATTGTGCGCTGAGTGAGGCTCGAACCCGAGACCTCCCGTACGCGTGCACGCAGCTCTACCAACTGAGCTACGTGTCTAACCCGTTATATATCCGATTTTAATTACATATATACATTAATTAGAATTAAACAGAAATCCTTTTTATTTTAAAAAACGGTTTAAACGAAACAGTCATGCACTCCACATGTCTCGAACCCGGGACCTGTGGTTTAATCCAACACACAGTCCACCGCTGGACTGTGTGTTCAACATGTTATATCATTCGGTTTTTATTATACTTAAGTACTAATTATTTATTTCCTTTTCTGCCTTAATTAAAAAGAAGAGATAATGGTCCGAGTCGGTGCTGAAGACCGGACTCGAACTCGTGACCAGCGATATAAACAAACACACAGTCCACCGCTGGACTGTGTGTCTAACTTGGTTATCATTCCGGTTATTAATATACTTAACATATATCTAAGGCGACACCGGTTCAGTAAACAAAAATGGATTTTTATTAAGGCAGCGTGTGTGAGACGGGAATCGAACTCGAGACCTTTGTATGTATAACGTTTTATGTGCACACAGTCCACCGCTGGACTGTGTGTCTAACCCGATTAATTTCATGATTTATATTATACTTATAACATACTGAAATTCATCGTCTTCTTCATCTAGTTTGAACCAGAATCGGAAATCAACGGGTTTAAGATTCTTATCAGTTTATTAGCGTTTTACAGTTGATTAAGGTAATATAAAAGTGAAACGGAAAAGAAACTGGGCGGAGAAAGTATACCGACAGGACTCTCTGTTTTCCGGCAGAACTCCGGCGACAGAATTCAACTCCGGCGTCAGGTGTCTTGCAGCAGCAAGTCTCCGGAAATCTTGGAAAGAGTAAGGGTGACTTCGGTATAAACTTAGGAGGTTCAGAAAAACTCGGCAGTGGGGAAACCGGTTTTCCGGCGACGAACAGGTTTATTCCGGCGAGTGGAATTACGCCGAGAAAAGGTGTGATTTTTGAGCGAAAGTGTTTGTCGTCGGTTGTGGGTGAATTTATAGGGAATAATCGAAATGTATTTGGTCTGATTTCGGACTGTGTTCGTTATTTAAATTTTCCGGCGGTTTTGATTTTGGTCGCGGACTTCAAACATCGGTTATAACCGATATCTGGTTAATGGTTTACGTTATAACGTAAATTGTAGTTAAGATTCGCGGGATTTCCGGGATTCCGACGACTGAATCGTTTGGGCGCCGATTTTGAATTCGTAACGACACTTTATCAATTAAATGATTCTATTATATCACAAACAAAGTAGTTGGCGCAGTGGTTCAGTGTTATGTGTTAAGTGTTGAACTGATTCGGTACAGACCCGGGTTCGAAACCCGGCAGAAGCATTTCATTTTTATTTTGCGATTTTCAACAGTTTTTCAAAAACTAAATATATATTCGCGTATAATAATTGATTACGGATCGTTTAAAAATGTTTTGGACATTTAATTCGCAACGAAAATTTTGACTGACTGTTCGGTTGATAAACGGAGCGGGTTTGGTAAATCCGTTTTTGACGGATGTTACAGTATCCCCTGCTTTTTAGAAATTTCGTCCCGAAATTTAAATTGTGATATATTTGACTAAAAGAATGATGATGTTTTGTTTGACAGTTGTACGCTTAGCAAAATAAAGGCTTAAGTTTTTGCTCGAGGCGGTAACGTTCCTTGTAAGGGTTAAGTACCCTATTCAGGAATCGCTTTTTGTTGCCTACTGTATAAGTATTGATAAACAGGAATGATTTGCTAAAAAAAATGATATCATGCATAAGAGTTTAGATACGTTTGGGAAAATATGGTTATATCCTAAGGCAAAACCTTTAACACTACAATCTACATGGAACATAGATAAAAACGCAACAGCTGATATTTGAACATAAGTAAGCACAACAGCTAATATCCAAACATGAATGAACACATCAGCAAATATTTGAACATGAATAAACATAATAGCAAATATTCGAACATGAATGAACACATCAGCAAATATTTGAACATGAATAAACATAACAGCAAATATTCGAACATGAATGAACACATCAGCAAATATTTGATCATGAATAAACACAATAGCAAATATTCGAACATGAATAGACACATCAGCGAATATTTGAACATGAATAAACACAACAGCAATTATTTGAATCCACATTCTGATAACATATATGTTTGAATGATGGAAGTTCCTCTCTCGTTTGTTATGATGGAGAGGTTAGTTTATGTAGAAATGGAACACAATCCAATCTCTTTAAATAACATGATGATATCAATGTAACACAAATTCCAACCAAGGCAATACTAAATCCTACATGGAACTTCTCATAACCGCCTGATAATGCCTCTGATCCTTTAGCAAGAATACTTATATATAGGAAGTACCAGCGGCGTATCCACCATATTCTTGCCAAATTTTCATTAGTTTTATCCACAAGTTATGATTGGTTACCAAGAAACTAATAAATCCTACATAGAACTTCTCATAACCGTCCGATAATGCCTCTGATCCTTTGACAAGAATACTTATATATAGGAAGTACCAGCGGCGTATCCACCATATTCTTGTCAAATTTTCATTGGTTTTATCAGTGAATTATGATTAGTCCTATAACTCTACAATCAATACAACAAACATAAAATACTGAAATGAAATATATCTGTGCGATCAAGGCTCAATCGAACGGAGCCGATCGTATTGCATGTACTGAAAATGAAATGGATGTGCGCTCAAGGCTCAATCAAACGGAGCCGAACGTATTGAATGTACTGAAATTGAAATTGTGTGCTCAAGGCTCAATCAAACGGAGCCGAGCGTATTGCATGTACTGAATATGAATAACTTAACCACACAAACAGCCTATGCATGGAACCTCTCATAACCACCTGATAATGCCTCCTATCATTTGACAAGAATACTTATATATAGAAGTACCATCGGCGTATCCACCATATCCTTGTCAAATTTTCATTGACTTTATCCGTAAGTTATGGTTAGTTCGATGCGACTCTACTACAAACACCACAACCACAAGATACTGATAATGAAATTGTCTGTGCGCTCAAGGCTCAATCAAACGGAGCCGAACGTATTGAATGAAATTGTATGTGCGCTCAAGGCTCAATCAAACGGAGCCGAACGTATTGAATGTACTGAAATTGAACAACTTAATCTAAACAACCATCACACAATCAGCCTATGCATGGAACCTCTCATAACCGCCTGATAATGCCTCCGATCATTTGACAAGAATACTTATATATAGGAAGTACCATCGGCGTATCCACCATATCCTTGTCAAATTTTCGTTGACTTTATCCGCAAGTTATGGTTAGTTCGATGCGACTCTACTACAAACACCACAACCACAAGATATTGATAATGAAATTGTCTGTGCGCTCAAGGCTCAATCAAACGGAGCCGAACGTATTGCATGAACTGGAAATGTAAATTGAAATGTGCGCTCAAGGCTCAATCAAACGGAGCCGAGCGTATTGCGTGTATTGAAATGTAAAATAAATAACCGATCAAGGCTCAAACAAACGGAGCCGATCGTGCGGGCACGCCCTGATCAACCCATAATAAAATGGGGATCAAACTCAACCTCGATGGATGGGGAGCTACGGCCTCGGCAAAAGCATATACTGAAAACAATATATAATATATAATATCCAATAATTTCTCTAACAGTCTACACATGTGATAAAGAAAAACATAAGACTAAACAATAGGAGTTGAATCTGGATCTTCGGCGAAGAGGACTAGCTGAGTATCTTCGTTTGGGCCGTCATTATCTTCGACAGGATTGGCGTTGATATTGAAGACTCTTCCTCTTGCTGGTGGCATAGTGGTTGGGTTTTCTTGGTTTACTTGGTTAACTGGGTTTGATTGGGCTTGAGTGTTGATAACGTTAACCAATTGAGGGCATGTGTTTCTAAGGTGGGTAGGGTCGCCACAATTGAAACAGGCTCGCGCATATGGGAACATGGGGTATTGGGGTTGGTGATAAGTTTGGGCCATGTTTTGAGTAGGGGAAAAGGTTTGGTCTTGAAAGGTGCGACAAACATTGTTCACATGACCATAGCGTCCACAAGTTGTACATAGCCGGCAAGGTAAAGTAAGGGGATGGTGATAAAAACAGTTGTTGCATCGAGGGTGAGGTCCAAGATATGGTTTCTTATTTGGGTAAGCTGAGTTGGGTGCCACTTGGGTGATTGGGATAGCTCGGATGGGTATGGCATGAAAAACGGGTTGATTTCGTTGAGTAGCAGCGAAAAGTCGCCCGACTCTTCTTCTCTTAGGATTGGGTTGAGAAGGGGATTCAGTTTGAGTGGAGTCGGAGGTTTCAGTTGATTCTTTATCCTTCTTCTTCTCCTCCTTGAAGTCTTTGTTTCGGATTCGGTTCTCGGTGAGCTCTGTTGCTAGCTCCATTGCTGCTTCCAAAGTTGCAGGCTTGGTACTTATTACAGGGTCTTGAATCTTTGACGGAAGACCACGAATGTAGTGCTCGATCAAACGGTAGAGGGGAGTAAACATGTTGGGAACCATTTGATGTAATTCGAGGAACCTTTTGTTGTAGGTGGTGTGGTCTCCTTCCATTTGCTTCAATGAATAAAATTCATCTTCTAGCTTCTTGATTTCGCTCCTTGGGCAAAATCGTCTGGTCATGATTTCCTTCAATTCATTCCAAGTTAGGGTCATAGCATCTTCAACACCTCGCTTTGCCTTCTCTGTATTCCACCAAGTAAGTGCTATCCCATATAGTCGACCGGTAGCATAACGCACTTTGCGAACATCAGGGCAATCGCAATTTAGAAAAGTATTCTCCATTTCTTCAAACCAATGGAGGAGTGCGGTGACACCTTCAGTCCCTTTGTATTTCGGAGGGTCGCATGATTTGAAATGCTTGTAGGTGCATTTAGTGGTATTTGGGGGAGAGTTGAAAATGTTTTGGTTTGCTTGATTGACAGGATTAACGGTGAGTGCTTGTTGAACTTGGATTACAATGTTGGGTATTACGGCAGCCATTTGTTGAGCGATTAAGGTAGCCATGCGTTCGCGGGCTTTTCTTGCTCTCGTCTTCCTACGGGCGAGGTTAGAAGACATCTACAATGAATACATGACAAGAGTATGAGTTGGATGCTTTTGGGATCATGGGTCGCATTCAAGAATGATCATTTATAAAATAATTATACAAAAATACTACATCCATAGGATGTCTTGGGTCTTGCTCGCTGTTAGGCCCGTCATGCCGCCATGCTTTACCTGTGTAATCATGTGGGCCCCCATGAATACCGGTTTTTCATATGGTTCGCACGGTTTCTGCCTGGTTGCGTACACAAAAACCCGGAGAAAATCGAGAAATATGTATACAACGTGTGATGTTCGGAATGTGTCCAGGTGTAGACACGGTGACACCTCAAAGTAGGGTTAGTTCGAACGACGTTTGGTGTGGCATGCTTTGGCCTAATAGGTCCTTCGTACTCTCATCGTTGGTCCCCAGGTAGGCAAACTGGTCCGTTATATTGGATTTATACGAATGCCAGCCTAGATAGGACGTTCCGACTACCGGTACTCGTACCCTTCCAGTTACTACATGCCCGTCGCAGAACTTACTTTGATGAGATTTGAAAATTGCACAAAATCTTTGGATAATGAGAATATGAAAATAAATTGAATTCATGAATATCGATATGTGTATAATGAATATGTATATATGTATAATGAATATGTATATAAGCATGTATGTTTGACTGAAATGTAAACAAATATGAAACAAATAAATATCACAAGTTTGTATGTAACCACCTAATCAATTTAAAATTTAGGCAGACTATAGTATAGGCTCTAAGGGTCTAATAACCTATCCTATATCCCTATAGTCATGGCTCTGATACCAATCTGTCACACCCCGACCCGCAGCGGATAAGGTGATCGGGGCATGATTGGGTTATCATCAAAGCTCATGACATTTATTAAACGTTTCATATTCATTAATACAAATTAAATGGAAATTTACAATAATGTTACAACATGATCTAACTAACAATCTAACTTCTTTGTTCTCTTCTAAGGCATATCCTATGTTATCCTTGCTTCAACCTGTTCACCTGTATCATGTGTAAAAAGGTTTTTGGATCAACATAATGTTGGCGAGTGAATCCTATGGAAAACATTTGAACAATTTATTTAAATTGATTATGAAATATGTGCACAACCAAACATGAGTAAAAATAGATGTAACTTAATCGGCAATCATAAGATGTTAAATGAAACACTCATGAATAATAATGGAACAATTAAAGGCACGCGATGCTCAACTCGTCTCTCACGAGGAACTGAGGGGCCTGATGAATGAATTGCATAAACATGATAATATGAATAACACAACCACAAACAATATAAACTCAATGATACACACATGAATAATAATGAATTTGATGTGAAGCACGCGATGTTCTACTCGTCTCCCACGAGGAACTGATGGGCTTAATGTATGAGTTTCATATGACTTGACAAATGGCAATAAGTGAATCACAACAATAAAAACAATCTAAGTTTAAGTCATGATGTGGTATGGCACAAGTTTAAATAAATAAATTAATTAATTTCATAACACATGACACACCCCAAAACGTGTAATTTAAAAGGGGGAATTGTAAGATTCACTCACAGTGGGTGCGTTCGGTTGATGACGTTGAATGCACGCGAAGTGGTTTTTAACCACGAATGAGATTTAACCTAGATAAATTGCATTATGGTTTGGTAAGTAAACGGATTTTATTAAACTATTTTAGTAGGATGGTTGGGTGCATTTTTGTGAGTTTGAGGCTATTTTCTAATCTTAAAAATGTTATTTTTAAGTATTTATAATTGATTTTTAATTAAAATAATTAAATAAAAATAATAAAAATATTTTATTTTTTTTCTGACCGTTGACTGACCCTTTGACCGTTGACCGGTTCAATGGCAGATTATTGTGCGCTGAGTGAGGCTCGAACCCGAGACCTCCCGTACGCGTGCACGCAGCTCTACCAACTGAGCTACGTGTCTAACCCGTTATATATCCGATTTTAATTACATATATACATTAATTAGAATTAAACAGAAATCCTTTTTATTTTAAAAACGGTTTAAACGAAACAGTCATGCACTCCACAGGTCTCGAACCCGGGACCTGTGGTTTAATCCAACACACAGTCCACCGCTGGACTGTGTGTTCAACATGTTATATCATTCGGTTTTTATTATACTTAAGTACTAATTATTTATTTCCTTTTCTGCCTTAATTAAAAAGAAGAGATAATGGTCCGAGTCGGTGCTGAAGACCGGACTCGAACTCGTGACCGGCGATATAAACAAACACACAGTCCACCGCTGGACTGTGTGTCTAACTTGGTTATCATTCCGGTTATTAATATACTTAACATATATCTAAGGCGACACCGGTTCAGTAAACAAAAATGGATTTTTATTAAGGCAGCGTGTGTGAGACGGGAATCGAACTCGAGACCTTTGTATGTATAACGTTTTATGTGCACACAGTCCACCGCTGGAATGTGTGTCTAACCCGATTAATTTCATGATTTATATTATACTTATAACATACTGAAATTCATCGTCTTCTTCATCTAGTTTGAACCAGAATCGGAAATCGACGGGTTTAAGATTCTTATCAGTTTATTAGCGTTTTACAGTTGATTAAGGTAATATAAAAGTGAAACGGAAAAGAAACTGGGCGGAGAAAGTATACCGACAGGACTCTCTGTTTTCCGGCAGAACTCCGGCGACAGAATTCAACTCCGGCGTCAGGTGTCTTGCAGCAGCAAGTCTCCGGAAATCTTGGAAAGAGTAAGGGTGACTTCGGTATAAACTTAGGAGGTTCAGAAAAACTCGGCAGTGGGGAAACCGGTTTTCCGGCGACGAACAGGTTTATTCCGGCGAGTGGAATTACGCCGAGAAAAGGTGTGATTTTTGAGCGAAAGTGTTTGTCATCGGTTGTGGGTGAATTTATAGGGAATAATCGAAATGTATTTGGTCTGATTTCGGACTGTGTTCGTTATTTAAATTTTCCGGCGGTTTTGATTTTGGTCGCGGACTTCAAACATCGGTTATAACCGATATCTGGTTAATGGTTTACGTTATAACGTAAATTGTAGTTAAGATTCGCGGGATTTCCGGGATTCCGACGACTGAATCGTTTGGGCGCCGATTTTGAATTCGTAACGACACTTTATCAATTAAATGATTCTATTATATCACAAACAAAGTAGTTGGCGCAGTGGTTCAGTGTTATGTGTTAAGTGTTGAACTGATTCGGTACAGACCCGGGTTCGAAACCCGGCAGAAGCATTTCATTTTTATTTTGCGATTTTCAACAGTTTTTCAAAAACTAAATATATATTCGCGTATAATAATTGATTACGGATCGTTTAAAAATGTTTTGGACATTTAGTTCGCAACGAAAATTTTGACTGACTGTTCGGTTGATAAACGGAGCGGGTTTGGTAAATCCGTTTTTGACGGATGTTACAAAGTACATGGTCAAAGGATGTTTTTATCGGATGGGATATGTTGGATTCGTGAATGTTGCACCACTCAAGAAAGGGAATTTGAGCGCACTGTTTTGTTTTCTCGCACATGTCGTTGCTCATGCCCTTAGTCACCAGAAGGGAGGATTCGATGATCTTGTTGACTATCAGATGTGCATGATCAAAGCATTGGTTCTGAACTTGCCGTATAATTTTTAGAAAGTTATTTTTTACTCAGATGGTACAGAATATCCAAAGAGAAAAATTCTTACAGTATCCACGATTCGTATAGATTACGTTAGACTATTTATAGTCGGATCTAAAGAAAAAGACAGAAGATATTCTGAAGTTGGAACATATGGATGTGTCTACGCTAAAGAAAATGGATTTACACTTGAAGGAATTTCATAATGTCGAAACCGGTTTTTGGTGCAATCATAGACAAAGATTATATTTCTCCAGCACCTGTAAATGGCGCAAGGATGATAGTGGTGACGAAAGTGAAGAGTTGATGGCTTTATCTAGTTTTGTTGCAAATCATAGTCCATGGTTTATCAAAGATGGTGAAAAAGGTGCTAAATGTAAAGCTACTGCTACTACTTCTACACCAGCACAACCGATGAAGAAAGCTACAGCTGAAAGTTCAGGTTTGCGTGACGAACCAGATACGGAAGAGAATGTTGAGGATATAGCAGCTGATATAGAACGTCAAGCGTTTGGGGAAGATAAAGCAGCTGAAGATGTCTCATCTTCGAGCACAAACTCTGACGGAAGAAGGGCTGGTGAAAAGAAAAGGGCGCAAAAGTTAGAGAAAAAGCGTCAAGCTGAATTGAAAAGAAAAGCTGAAGAACGCAAGCATAAGGCTACCTGGAAGGACGATACTACTTATGTTCCATCAGGTTCTGATCCTGATACTCCTTTTCGAACACCGGTAAAGAAAAAGCAAAGAAGGTTTAAGCGTTCTGCATCAAGAAGTTCTGAGTCTCCAACCGTCCAATCCAAAGAGACTATATCAGAACAGACAGTTGAAGAGGAAGTTCTGGTCGAGCCTACTCAACAAATGCCAACATCGCCTCCACAACAAGCTCCACAACCAGCACCAAAACCAATGCCACAGTTAACACCGCAACAACCACAGCAGCAGCCAATACAACAACAGCAGCCAACACCGCAACAGCCACCACATACTACACAGACTTCACAGTCCCATTTTGACTTTGATTTTGATTTCGGTGATATACTTGTGGGTGAAGATTTTTCTTTCAATGACCCACGTGTGGATGAGCTACGGAAACAAGTCTTATTGAACACAGTGAGGCTATCTGAGCTGCAAAAACAGATCAATGTGTTAAATGAAGAAAAACAGGAGATGCTTGAGCAGGATAACGTTTTGTCTGAAGATAAACAACAGCTTGAAGCTATGCTTGCAAGTATTGTATCAGAGAACGAACGTCTGAGACTTCATAGTGATCGAAGAATGAATTTATTTGAGAAGATTTTGGTGAACAAGCTTGGTGTGAATATAGTTGCTGAGATCGACGAGATAGAACGTGCAGAGGCTCGAGAACATGTCGAGAAAGAGAAGTCTCACAAAAGAGCTGTCTGATGCACAGGGAAAAGGCAAAGCGAAGGTGGTCGAAGATCCTATTATCGTCCAAACAGAGTTAGAAGCTGAGTCTGTGCCAGTTACATGTACAGATATTGTGGTTTATCAGGAGCCAAACATGTTTATACTTATTGGGAAGCCGATAGATCTTGATATTGACTTGTTAGATCTTTCTCAAAGGCATCATGACTGGCTATTAAAGAAAGGCTTGAAAAAGAGATTGAAGAAGCTGTTGAAGAATTTGAGGAGGAAGCTGAGAACGATGATGCAGAGATAGATGATGATGGGTCTAGTAGTTCTGATAGTGATGATGATAATGATGATAATGTAGGAGGAATGGGTGTACGGTTTACTGATTCAGCGTTAATGAAGAAATTGATGTTTCAGTGTACCTCGACGACTATGCTAATCAAGTACTGAGGAAGGAGTTAAAGATAGAGTTGATTATTCTGTAGATGCTAAGCAAGCAGGAATCTCCCGGAGATTGAATTATCTACCGCTCTTGTCGTGCAGAATCCTAAGATATTTTATCTTGAGCATGATGTGGAAGAAGGTGAATTTGTTCACAGTTACTCGAAATGAGTTGTTGGGAGTGAATGAAGAAAATTTCTAATTTGAATCTGAAAATGAGCTAAACGAGATAGATGTGTTCGAGCCAAATGAGTACGTGTATGAGAATGTTGAAGACGTGAACGATTATGACAGAGTTGTCATGGAGGATGATTCTAATGACGATGCGAATATTGCTGATCAGAGAACATATGTCTCCCCAACTTTTGCTGAATTATTTGCAACTGAGAAGTCTGAAATGTTGAAGCAAAAGGTTGCAGAACCTTCAAAAGAAGGTACAATTCCTCAACAATTAAATAGTGCTGAAATTGCTGTAGAGAGGAAGAAGTGGTTTAGAAATGCACCAGCCGAGCGTAAGTTCAAGCATCCCCTAGCATTTTTCACTCGTGATGCTGACATATCTCTAGGAGATATTATTAGCTGGGGTTGGATCGAGGAACTGAAAGTATATGCAATCAAGAGGGAGTTTGGGATTCAGTGTTTCCGATATCTACGCGACATCAAGTCCTTGCCTTTCCGGGATATTAAAGAATTGGTTCAGACAAAGATGAAAAATCTAAAGATGAAGTTTCAGGACCAGAGGCTATGGAAGTTGATCAAGCTAGAGGCATTACACGGTTTTACTCACTGGAAACCTCACTTTCCTCGACGCATCGTAAAGATTGATCCAGTGACACAGGAGAAAGATATAACGTTCGTCGTAAAAAGGCCTAAAGTGATGAAAAACATGCCTATCTTACGAATGGAGCAAGATTTTTTTGCGATCTTCAAGTGGTGGCATTACGATTCTAACACAGAGAGGCTGTCATCTGTGTGCACCCTGACGAATATTCATGGAATATTGTAGAGGAGCTGACCGAAGCCGTTATAGCTCACAAATGCATATATGGGTTATGGCGTGGCATTCGAGTGCTAGACCCTATGTGGCTAGTCAACTGCACAAAGAAGGATATTTAATGTCTATTCTATAGTAAGATAAGCTTTGAGGAGAAGGTAAAGAACAAGCTCTCCAATTCCAGAAGATTGTTAATGTCAGCTTTACCAATGATATTCACTCGGGATCGACATGGAACACTTCATGGAGGAAGCTTGAGGAGATAGAGAAGAAAAAGAAATAAAAGAATGAAGCTCGGATTGCGGAGCGTGCTCGTATAGCATCGCCTGGGAGCTTTCGATTTGGCAATACAATGAAACAACCTCCTCCAAAAGATCAAACGCCGATTGCATTTGAGGAGCATCGTAAGCCACCGAAGAGATTCTTTGGGTGTTAGAGTCAAATCATTTGAAGACTTTTTGAAGACTATGCAGACTGCGGCAACATCCAAGGGGGAATTTGTTGGTGCATTATGTCTATTGCCTACATTTAGGATATGTCTGTATTATTTATAGGGCTTAAGTGTCGAATGTATATATGTAAATGTTTATTTTATTCATGTTTGTATGGTTCGTACGAGCAAGATATGTTGGCTCGTACAAGTGACTCTTAGTTACTCGTACGAAGCAGCTATTCGTACGAACGTCTTTGTTTTACACACACTCCAGTACGAGTCATGTCGACCTATAAATAGAGCAGTGTTGTGTCAGAGCTAGTTAGTTAGTTGAGTTAGTACGGTGAAGCACTGCTGATTTGTTTACTCGCGTCTATACATTGCATGTCATTGAATACAACAGAGTAGTTAAATAGTAAGTTCTATCTTGTTCGTTTTGTCAACCTCTCTAGCAATGAATTCCGCCTCTGCTAGTTGAGTTAGATAAGACCAGTTGCTCATCGAAGGAGCAAGATACTCATTCACAAGATATATCCGGATATGTAGGAATAGGGTTATTAAAACCCGATGGTGGTGGTTGAACCACTGGTGGTGGTGTCGGTTCCACCACAGGTGAAGCATTGGAGGGTCCACCCATTTGTGGGTCCTCGTGAATGGTAGGGTAGGTTTTGGGCAATGGTGGTAGCGAACCCAACCTTTATCCCGCACGTACCGACATGCGCGCTGCATGTTTCTTCCTTGCTAGCTCAGGTGGTGGCTGAGGTTGTTCCACCGGTTCCATATGAACATCTTCTTGTATAGGTGGTATTGGGGAGTGATGGGAAGGTGTGTTAGCAAAAGTGAATTGGTTCCAGTATTGGTTCCATTCATTAGGACCTTGGTATGGCGATCCAGCGTATGAGTTAGAATTGCTAGAGATTTCGATAGGGTGTCCAAGCGATCCTGATGGTGGCATCTCCGGATCAGAGTCCTCTTCCATTGGGTTGGGCTGATCCAACTGATTTTGATCAGCTTGGGGTGTGTTGAAATAGTGGTTAGGGTTAAATTTTTCATGGTAAGAGTGCGAATAAGAATGATGGGAATGGTGAGAGTTGTGTGAATGATAGGAGTGGTGAGAATAATAAGAATTTTGGGAATGTGGGGGTGAGTATCTATGAGAGACAGAGTGTCTCACTAGTAGCCAAAGAGACGAATCTCCTGAATCTTGGTAGGAATCTGAGTTGTGAGGTTGTGAAGGGATGCGCCTCGATGGTCCTCCCCTCATTGGACCTTTTCCTCTTCCACTTTGTCCTCTAGTTCTTGGCAGCATTTTCCTGTTAAAATCAAGTAAAAAGAATAATAATAACATAATGATGAGATGAGTAATCCTAGGTCAAAGCCTAGACTCGGAAGTCTAAGGAATGTGCTATTGTGTAAGTTTGAGATTAAACACAAAAGGCTGGTGTTTAATTCTCTTAGACGTTGGCTCTGATACCAACCTGTCACACCCCGTATTTTCAACCAAACACCGGTGGGCCAGGGTGGGAATATCATAACGTAAGTTGATATCATCATAGTCAATTAAACGCAGCACATCGGAAGTCTTGGAGTTAAATTACTATTACAAACCAAATGTTCAAAGTACGAAAAAAATATATACAGATGGCTTGTAATGAAGGTCCAAAGGCGGATCGAAAATGTACAAAAACCGTATAACAGACTTTGGGCGGATCTAAGGATTTGCAAGATCCTCTTTTATCACTACCTAGCAGCTTCTAGCCTATTTCGTATTGTACCTGCAAGCTTAGTCTTTTGAAAATATGTCAGCTTTCGCTGGTAAATACACACGACTGACTCATTTTGAAAACATTTTTAAAATTAGATCTAAGTGCACAGGGTACAAATCTTTTATAACTTGAGAAAGTCAGCAATGACCGGATAGAATGTAGTTTAAACCCAACAAGTACTTAAGACTTGTATAATATGGGTAAACAATTAACATTCTAGAATTTGAGATTTAAAATGATAAGGTTAAACCTGTTTCGGTTAATGTTCGTAAACTAGTTATATATGCTTAACTGTGCGCATATGAGCGATATCGGGTAATCGGATAAGTCATGAAGAAGTTCTATATGTCATTATTCTTTAAATAAGTTGTAATATAAGTATCAACTTATATGCCCGTTCAAGTTTTAAAACAAAACTACGCCTTATTAGGCGTTTTTGACCTTTATGTGTTGTATAAAAGGAACTTGCATGTATTTTGATGTTATGATCATAAACATTCTAGAAAAATACTTATTTGTGATATATTATCAGTAAGAAGTTACACATAAGTGTGATTTATAGTTTTAGACCAAACTATGCACCGAAAGGGCATTTTGGTAATTAAAAAAGTGTAGTTTACGATATTATACTAAAATTAGTTTATGATCAAAATATTATCATCATAATATGTTAATTACATTAACATATCAGTAGGTAATTCATTTGCATGTTCATGGTTGATTAAAACCTTGTTTTATGTAAAAAGGGCATTTTAGTCAAAATTGACATTTTAGCGGAACTTGTGCATAAACTCAGATTATGATTATGATCATGTAATATAACCTCAGAGGGTTATGCTACATTGTCTTATGATCATAATGCGACCATAAGTCAGAAGTTAACTAATCTAAGTCGGGTCAGAATCGAAAGTCAAAGCAGAAGTCAAACTTCGCGACTTTCAGTTGTGAACCTACCCTAGGACTGAAATACTGTGTTACCACATGTTCTAATAATTATTACCAACTTTTTAAGTTTCAGAAACATGTTTATAAATATATAAACTCAGATTATATTTTTATAAAATCTGACCCGTTTGACTTTTTAAAACATAAACTTTGACCTGTCAATTGACCTAGTAAACGTGATCCTTAGGAGGTGCCCTTTTAAGGGATTAATACCTTCCTAATTATGATCACTTAGCCATGTTTATTTCAAACAATGGCTACACCATAATGGTCTTAACCAAAAGTCAAGGCATTTGTCGAAAATGCTTGACTTTTGGCTATTAAAATCCTATAAAAAGAAAAGAACAAAGATGGAACACTACAAATGATCCAAGGGAAATTTAGAACTCAAAGAGAAGCTCCTAAATGGTCAAGAACTTCCAAAAGTGTAATAGAGAGGAGAAAGAGTGAATGAGCAAGGAAATGAGGTGAACTAGTGGGCTATTTATAGTGCAAGAGAGGTGTGAAGATGAAGCCAGGTGTTAGAGGTGTTGTAGGATCTTCACAAATGTCTAGCAAGGTGTCAAGAGCTGCAAGAGTGTGGCATTTTGCAGCAGAGGTGGCATCTTGAAAGAATTTTGGGGTTTTGACACTTTTAATCCCTCAAAAATAGTTTTGTGGATTGTCGTGAATTGTCTGTTGACTTATATCCAATGACATAATGATACAACTTGGTCTTTTTGTTCAACACGAGATGTATTGAAGAAGAGTACGAATAACCGAACGTTAACGGGTGTCACAATAGGTGTTTTTACGACTTATAAGTGTTCACTAGCTTAAACGTGAAAGATACGAATACTTATGGTTTCATTGGTTAAATTACCCAAGCTAGTAAGGTTAAAGGTTCGGTGAAGATGTGTGATATTCAAGAATGGTGAATCAAAAGATTACACCTTAACCGAGAGTCGTTCGTGTTGAAAAGTGACTTACTTATGCAAGGAAAATGTAATAATAAAGTCTACGGGACTTTGGGTTATTATTTGAAAGTTAAAATTGTGTAAAAGTGAAGTTCTAGTGGCCCGCCGTAGGCTACGGTCACAGGACTGTGGATTACGGTTGGTTCAAAACCAAACTAGAAAGCCTGGATCGTAACTGATGGTCCGGGACCGTAAGCTACGGTCAGGTTTAAAAAAAAATCTTAGATTTTTGGATTCGTTTAAGGAGTTGAGTGACTAACTCATTTGAGGTATTATTCGAGGGCATGTACACGTGTCGGCATATTACCGAACACGAATTTTACGAGGTGTTACAACAAACCAAATGTCCAAAGTACGAAAAATAACATACAGATGACTTGTAATGGAAGATCCACAGGCGGATCGTAAAATATACAAAAAAAATGTATAACAGACTTTGGCAGATCTAAGGATTTGCAAGATCCTCTTGTATCACTACCGAGCAGTTTCCAGCCTATTTCGTATTGTACCTGCATCTTAGTCTTTTGACAATATGTCAGCTTTCGCTGGTAAATACACCCAACTGACTCATTTTGAAAATATTTCAGAAATGGATTTAAGTGCACAGTGTGACACCTCGCGTTTTCGTACTTTCCTTAATTAGAAAGTGTACTCGTATTTCTATTTATGGAAACTTGTATTCGTATTGCATTCGTATTTATTTTCCCAATCTTATAATCCGAGACTTTGAGCGTAATAAAATTCATACCTGATACATACTTGTCTTATATGCATTTAATAGTTAAATACGTGTTTACATACAAACCGATACTTGTTATACATGCAAATACTCATACATTCATACTTGATACCTAAAATATACTTACATATACATTATACACTTGAAAACATGAGAAAATATCAAGTTTTACCATGAAATGAAACATAAACTAAGTTCAAGGACTAAAAAAGCATAATCCGGAGAAAGTTGTTTCTAGCTCATGGATTGGGCAAAAGTGTGTTTTTTGGATTGTGTTTCTTGCATTTAATACTCACCTAACTCAACCCCAAAACCTCAACTATAAATACCCACATCCTCCTACACTCATTTCACACCTCAAACACTTCTTCTCTTCTCTCTAAAGGTTCAAGCTTTCAAAAGATAGATTGGTGTTCCTCCAACCTTCCAATCCCTTCGCGAAGTAACAAGTGAAAGCTTGCAAAACAGTGAGTACACTCAAACACCCTTTTTACGCTTTACACTTTTGGGTGCAATATGTTAGTCTATCAAATACAGGCAATCACACTTATACTTTTATGCAATCACACAAACAATCCATCATACATGCTATAGTTACTTGATGCATGATTCGTATACTTGGAACATTCTTATGTGATACTATTCGTCATTAACCTTGGCTAAAGCCTCCACCTTAACATGTATAGCGCTATAGGAGTAACACACCGCCCGTATTCTTGAGGTCATGTTAGGCTTATTCTATTATGCGGTGACACGCGAGGGTTGACTTATAGATTACAAGCCATGTTTACGTAAATCTTGTATGCTAGCTTAACAAGTGGGTTCATAAAACCTTTTGTATTATGCTATATCAAACTTGTGTACTCGCCACTACTTTTCGTGTTCAACTAAACTTTTAACATGTTGCAGGTTAAAGATGTTAATCATGATGAATCTTACTAGGGATGGCATAGATACACACCTAGAATGTTAAATTTATGTTGTCATTGTTGTATTCAAAGTTTTGTGATGTACTTGACAATTGTGTTATAAAATGAAATTTGGTTGATTTAAATATTGTCGCAAATAATGTTATGATGCAACGAGCAATCTATTTCGTCTCACTCTGATGTTTCCGCCATCGGTTGGGGTGTGACAGATTGGTATCAGAGCCATAACTAAAGGGAATTAGGTAGAATTACCATGTTCGACCTAGCCTATAGTTTAAGTGACCAACCTTGACCATTCTTGTTTCATGCTTAAAATGTTAATTCTTCCTACCTTGCTTCTTCTTATTTCTTTGGTCTTAACATATACAATGTGTCATTCCGAAGACATTTATACAATATACACACTTGAAGACTAAAAGACACTCGTATTACAAACGAGACGACTTCACCAAAATAGGCGTGAATCCCACACTTTGGTGAACGACTCTCAATCCGTGTATTCGATTTTTTTCACGAAATTACACCATCAAGTTAGGAGTGATATCCATACCTTGATGGAAAATTTACATTTCATACTCTAGTGGACCCTTACTAACGAGTTGGAACTCGCTCCTCGTTTGGTAAGTACCAGCCACGCTTAGGGTACGATGTTGTCAAGTTAGGGGTGAAACCCGCACCTTGTCAACTAGTCTCACTAATCGATTTTCAATCTCGCCAAAGTTTCGATTTTTCGATCAATTAGAGACGTGTAGTAACTGGAAGTGTAAAATGTCGTTAATCGCTTCTCGACGAGAGCATTTTACCTATAGGCCAAAGCACATTCCTCTAATTTGAAAGGATCTTTGATTCACTTTGGAATAGTCGACGCTTCTCAACCCAAAGCACTCCAATATTTTACTAAGCCTATCTTATATGTTATCTCAATTTCTATGTGTTTTAATACTTGTTACGTTCATTTTGAACCCGATGCACAATTCGCACATCTTTGGCAATAAAAAACACAATAATAGTAATTCTCGCAAACCAACTAAATTAATACTCCTTACGCAATCATACGTGTTTATACTATTGAATACTTGTTATGCTTATATCACCTATGTAACTCATACATGTTATACAATACTTGCATGCTCAAACGTGATTTTTATTATCGATCACATAGATGTCTTCTTTCGCAAAACTCAAGTTGGAGAAATGAGTCGAAGTCCAACTCCAACTTGACTATTTTCATAGCAATCACCATATCAAAACTTATACCTAAACCTTTATCATTGTTTCATTTTTTCTCATTTATGCATAAACCTCGAACCTTACTAGTTTATCCAAACGATTTCTCACCCTACAACATATTTACGTAAATTACATACAAGAAACCCCTAATGACACTAAACGTTTCGTTCTGAATTTTTCAAAAACTTTACGAAATGCTACCCATCAACTTAGTCACTCAAACAACCTCTTGCCCTAGATTTTCATAACTCGTCCAAAACATACTAACTTTATACTACCATTCTAAAGACATTTTATTTCCAACAAGAAACCAATGAAAACTTTCACCCACATACTATAAGTACTTTGCTAAAATACTTTTCAAAATTTTAAGTTTTACATGAAAATTTTCAAAACATGACTTTTCTTGCATCAATAGAATAAAATAAAGCAAGCTTACTATTTTACAACCTTTTCAAAATACGCAAATCTAAATCTGAACACATGGGCAAGGAAATTTCATATGCGAATACAAATTTTAGAACAAAAGTAGCATTTCTTTTTACAAACCACATTTTACATCAAAAAATTTATACTTTTTTCTCAATATTCACCCGACATTCACAATTTCGGTCCTTCATTCACAACAAACCTGACTTATGTTATTTCAACCAACTCAATGTATTGACTCAAGCAACCATGCACATGATATATCACACTGTTCTATTTATACAGTCAATATTACATGACAATATTACACATATCACCATTACACTTCGTATTTTACACACTCGCAACTTCATGGTAGCTTATATGTGCTAAATCCCATTTTATTCCACCTATACGCTCGATACTGCATGCTAATGTTATATCTATTTGTCTTCAATCATACTCAAAATTTATGCATTCGCACTACTTGGTAGTCATACTTGGAATCTATAAGTAAGCATAACCCGAGTGGTTTCGCTTACGTTCGATACACTCATACATACATACAATCATGCTTACATGCTTAATTTTTATACGCTATCTTACACACCTTTTGCTTGTAATAGTAAATATAACTTGACCATACACTACTAGTACAAACTATGCGTATCATGCACAAACCAAAATAATCGCAGGTGCACACGGGATTATATTGGTAGGCGCATGAGAACCATAGTGGGTTCTACTGTGTATCGCAGCACAGAACGTAACATGACACCGAATACCGAAACGACGTAACATGGTGTGAACATGGTGGATACGCCGCTGGTACTTCCTATATATAAGTGTCCTTACCATGTTACCAAACTTTCGTAAAACGTGCCACGAGAAATTCGGTGTTTTCCCGGACCTTGATAAATACATTTGATTCATAACAAAATTTGGTGACTCCAACTTCGAAATGATTAGTACTCGATTATCCATGACCAAGCTTCATTCTCAAAATCGTTAGCTTTAACCGCTACAACTATCACTAGCATCTCTCAACGTTCCATGTTCGCATTTTATCCGATATTCAAACCATTTTTTCCCCTCGAATCATTCACTACCATACCACGATATTCCTAATTCTTCCATTAACATTTCATCAAAACTTTATTTATAGTGAATTAGCCTAAACGTTCAATCCATTATTAAAAAAAACCGTCCCCACCGGCTCAATCTTGTAAAATGTTCCTTTTCTTTAAAACCATCTTTCACTCTTATCTATGCACAAACTTCAACTAGTCGGTCTATTACTGCCAAAACCTTTTAGAAAACGTAAATACTTACCATCCTAGTTCTCTCCAATAAACATTTTCTACAACAAGTGATTTTACTAATACGCCTTAGAACTGACAGAACTTTTCTCACAACTTACGGTGTGGACCTCTCATTTTAATAAAAATACATCCTTAGTCATACTAAAACCTTCCTCTTAGGTCGCACTCTTTTAAAATATTCCTTACATTGAGTTGTCCAGACCCAATCAAACTCACTTGCTTACACACACACATACTTATTTTTACTTATTCTTATACACATTTATGATTGGTGTCTCAAAAACACCTTAGTCAAACAAATTACTTTCGCGAACCTACCATTTTTATCCTTCAAGATTTCGATACATATTGACACACTTATACATGAACTCTGCAAAAACTTTAAACTTCAAAACTTGATTTTGGCCAAACATTTTCACCAAAATGACATCTTTTTCCAAAGTCTTCCTCTTGAATAAATTTCGGGATGAAATTTCCTAAAGGAGGGGAGACTGTAACACCTCGCTTTTTCGTACTTTCCTTAATTAGAAAGTGTAATCGTATTTCTATTTATGGAAACTTGTATTCGTATCGCATTCGTATTTCATTTCCCAATCTTATAATCTGAGACTTTGAGTGTAGTAAAATTCATACCTGATACATACTTGTCTTACATGCATTTAATAGTTAAATACGTGTTTACATACGAACCGAAACTTGTTATACATGCAAATACTCATACATTCATACTTGATACCTAAAATATACTTACATATACATTATACACTTGAAAACATGAGAAAATATCAAGTTTTACCATGAAATGAAAGATAAACTAAGTTCAAGGACTTAAAAATAACATAATCCGGAGAAAGTTGTTTCTAGCTCATGGATTGGGCAAAAGTGTGTTTTTTTTTTTGGATTGTGTTTCTTGCATTTAATACTCATCTAACTCAACCCACAAACTTCAACTATAAATATCCACATCCTCCTACACTCATTTCACACCTCAAACACTTCTTCTCTTCTCTCTAAAGCTCTAAAGCTCTCTCTACTAAAGGTTCAACGCTTTCAAAAGATAGATTGGTGTTCCTCCAACCTTCCAATCCCTTCGCGAAGTAACAAGTGAAACTTGCAAAACAGTGAGTACACTCAAACACCCTTTTTACGCTTTACACTTTTGGGTGCAATATGTTAGTCTATCAAATACACGCAATCAGCTTATACGTTTATACAATCACACAAACAATCCATCATACTTGCTATAGTTACTTGATGCATGATTCGTATACTTGGAACATTCTTATGTGATACTATTCGTCATTAACTTTGGCTAAAGCCTCCACTTTAACATGTATAGCGCTATAGGAGTAACGCACCGCCCGTATTCTTGAGGTCATGTTAAGTTTATTCTATTTTGCGGTGACACGCGAGGGTTGACTTATAGATTACATGCCATGTTTATGTAGATCTTTTATGCTAGCTTAACATGTGGATTCGTTTAAACCTTTTGTACTTATGCTATATCAAACTTGTGTACTCGCCAATACTTGTCATAGTGAACTAAACTTTTCACATGTTGCAGGTTAAAGATGTTGATCATGGTGAATCTTACTAGGGATGGCATAGATACATTTATGTTGTCATTGTTGTATTCAAAGTTTTGTGATGTACTTGACAATTGTGTTATAAAAATGAAATTTGGTTGATTTAAATATTGTCGCAAATAATGTTATGATGCAATGAGCAATCTATTTCGTCTCTCTCTGATGTTTCCGCCATCGGTTGGGGTGTGACACAGGGCATGAAAAATCTTTTATAACTTGGGAAAGTCATCCTTGTAACCTTGTTAACAGCTTTATATGTTTGTCCATACATATGGGCCCAGTACATAGACCGAGAAATGATTAACGTACACACCACTTATGAACGCACGAAGGAGTTATCCCTAACTAGTTGGTAAAAATAATTTAGCATGAGCATCTGTCAGGTGTATGTCACACCCCGACCCGCAGCGGAATAAGAGTCGGGGCATAATTGGGTTATCACCAAAGCTCATGATATTTACTAATATGTTTCATATTTATTAAAGTCAAAGTTACATTCCAAATAATCCAAACATGTCCATACAATACAAAGAAAATAACCAAACAAAATAGTTCCAAGCTCTAAATAATTTTATTCTGCTAGTCCAATCCTATGTGTTTCTGGCTGCAGATGGTTCACCTGTATCATGTGTAAAAATGGGGGTTTTGGGTCAACATAAGTTGGCGAGTGAGCCTTGTTAGATAAACATTTATTATTGATTTACTTGTTAGTTTATCAATGAGCAAATGTAAATAATCAAGCAGTAGCAATTGCAATCACATCTATAACATACAATAACATATGATAGCATACATTAACATACTAACATCATACGATAAATAACATGAATGAAACGTGCGATCAAGGCTCAATCAACGGAGCCGATCGTATTGCATGTACTGAAAATGATAAATGTCTGTGCGATCAAGGCTCAATCAAACGGAGCCGATCGTATGTTGGCACGCCAGGTTCACGCTCATAATGTAATGGGAACATGCTCAACGCTCATAATGTAATGGGGAGCGGCGGCCTATGAAATGCATGTACTGAAATAATAAATTGAATCTAACAATAACCACACAAACAGTCGAAACAAGCTGAATACACAAGTTCATGATATGATGTATGCACAATGATTTAAATATAATATATAGCAGGACACATGATACACCCCAAAACGTGATTAAAACGGGGAATTTTTAAAGATTCACTCACACTGGGTGCGTTGGATTGGAGATGGTGAGATGCGCACGAGTTGTAAGAGCGGAACAACGAGAATTAACTAACCTAAATAATAACGGAAAATATAGTAAATGAGTGGATTTTATTAAGGATTTTAATGGAATTTTTAGATATATTTTGGTAGTTTAAGGCTATTTTCTATCTTTAAATTATTATTATTAAGTATTTTTAATTGATTTTTAAATTAAATTAAATAAATAAAAAATATAAAAAAATTGTTTATTTTTGCGTTGACCGTTGACCGTTGACTTGTTGACCTGTTGACCGGTTCGGTCAGTGTGCATGTATGCGCTGGGTGAGACTCGAACCCGAGACCTCCGTACGCGTGCACGCAGCTCTACCAACTGAGCTACGTGTCTAACCCGAAATAATCTTGTTTTTAATTATATTTATATACTAATTCGATTTATTCAAAATTCATTTGTTTTAAAAAAAGATTTTAAACCATCGAACCGGTGCCGTTAACCAGACTCGAACGCGTGACGTGCGAGTTAGTGTTGCACACAGTCCACCGCTGGACTGTGTGTCTAACCTGGTTAATATTTCGGTTTTTATTAAACTTAACATCTATTTGAGTTAACCCGGTTCGGTTAGAAAAATAAAACATTTTTATAACAGAGGGTGCGTGTATCAGGGATCGAACTCGCGTCGCATATGAAATTTGTTTGCACACGATCCACCGCTGGACTGTGTGTCTAACCCGTTCATATTACTGATTTTAAATAAACTTATAATGTTATCACAGTTCATCTTCTTCGTTGGATTTTACCGACAGCAGATTACACCATTAAATCTTGTTAATTCGATTGTTAAACATTGCACAGACTAATATGAGATAGCAGAGATGATAATTAGAGGTAAACATACCGGTGAGCGATTTATTACAGAGTTCCGGGCAAAGCGTCGGTCTCTGTTTTTAAGAACTTCAACTGAGTAAATCAATTAATCATTTTTGATTAGCTAATCATGAAATTGAAGTGCTAAACAAACGTTAACAGTGTGTTTGAAGGTCCTTACCGTTTCACAGACGAAGATAAAGATTTCCAGAAATTTTCCGGCGAACTGGAATTATCTGATGACAGTGTCTGAATTCGATTTCAATTGAAAGGTTTGAGTTAGAAATAGCTTAACAATTGTTAGACTACGACGGTATTGAAGGACTTACCGATTTGAGGAAAAATACGGTTTTCCGACGAACTTGCAGAATTTTTCCGGCGAGTTGATTTAAGCTTTCTGATGGACTGAATGTATGACGAAAGTGAAATGGAAAGTTTGTATGATGTTTCTGAGTCGCGAGAGGGGTCTTGATTGAAGTAATTCAGACATTGATTATTTTCGGTTATAAAAACCGATCATGATCAAAATTGAAGTTCATTCAAATCCGAATTGATTAGGATCGTCGGTGCACCGGTTTTGTTCAGTAATTCGCGAGTAATCAATCGTCTTTGGACGATTGGTGACCGATTTCGGTTATGGTTTGGTATTCAGGTTGTTTTCTGTTTGAATATAAGTTTCATTTGTTTCCTAGTGATAACAGAAAACAACAAGTGGCGGAGTGGTGATGTGTGTGTGTGTTAAGTCTTTGGATTTCAATTTCCGGCTGACCCGGGTTCGAGCCCCGGCAGCCCCAATTTATTTTTAATCACTTTATTTATACTTTTTATCAATTATAACTTTTATGGTTTAGTTTGTTTATTAATTATGTATCATTAAAAATTAAAATAAGCATAAATAGGCAATAAACATTTATAACTGAATATTCGATTACAAACGGAGCGGGTTTGGTAAAACCCGTTTTCGACAAATGTTACAGTATCCCCTACTTTTAGGAATTTCGTCCCGAAATTTAAGTAGTAGAAGTAGTAGGAAAAAGATGCGGGTATTTTTCACACATTGAGTCTTCACGTTCCCAAGTAAACTCAGGTCCCCGTTTCGACTCCCAGCGTACCCTAACAATTGGAATGCGACTCCGTCGTAGACGTTTCTCCCCGAAGTCCATGATCTCTATTGGTCTTTCAATAAAATGCATAGATTCATCAATCTGGATATCTTCTAGAGGAATGTGAAGATTTTCATCAGCGAGGCACTTCTTTAAGTTTGATACGTGAAATTTGGGATGAATCATGTTGAGTTCTTCTGGTAGATCAAGCTTGTATGCTACAAGACCTACTCTTTCGAGTATCTTGAAAGGTCCTACGTAGCGTGGTGCTAGCTTGCCTTTTTGACCAAAACGAACTACTCCCTTCCACGGTGATACTTTTAGAAGTACATGATCACCAATGTTAAACTCTAAAGGCTTCCGTCGTTTGTCTGCATAACGCTTTTGACGACTTTGAGCCCTAGAAGATTGTTTCGAATTTGATGGATCTTGTCTGTGGTTTCTTGAATCAGTTCTGGACCAGTGATTTGAGCTTCCCCAATTCCGTGCCAACATACTGGAGATCGGCACTTACGACCATATAAAGCTTCAAAAGGTGCCATGCCGATGCTTGAATGATAGCTGTTGTTGTACGAAAATTCAACTAATGGTAGATGAGCGTCCCAATTTCCCTTGAAGTCTATAACACATGCTCGAAGCATATCTTCAAGAGTTTGAATGGTGCGTTCAGATTGACCATCAGTTTGAGGGTGATAGGCGGTACTGAGATCTAATCGTGTGCCCATAGCGGCTTGTACTGCTTGCCATGTTCATGAAGTGAAACGACCATCACGATCAGAAATAATGCTTAACGGTACCCCATGTCGGCTTACGATTTTACTGATATAAATACGAGCTAGCTTTTCGTTCTTGAAATCTTCGCGGATAGGAATAAAGTGAGCTGATTTTGTAAGTCGGTCAATGATTACCATATAGTGTCATACCCACCAGAAGTGCGAGGTAACCCGGTAATGAAGTCCATGGTTATGTTTTCCCACTTCCATACAGGTATTTCAGGTTGGATCAGAAGTCCTGAGGGTCTTTGGTGTTCAGCTTTCACCTGGAACATGTAAGGCACTTAGAAACAAAAACAGCAATATCCTTTTTCATTCCAGGCCACCAATAGGTATATCGTAGGTCTTGATACATCTTATCGGCTCCTGGGTGTATAGAGTATCGCGTTTTATGAGCTTCCTTCATAAGAATTTCACGAAGATTGTTGTGGTTAGGAATCCATATACGATCTAGATAATACAGAATACCGTCAGATTTAGTTTCAATTTTAAGTTCAGCTCCACAGGACATCTCCTTTCGTACATCATCTTCCGTTACTGAAACGTGTTGGGCTTCTCGAATTTGATCTTTAATGTCAGTTATAATTTGCGAACATAGAAGACAAATGGAGTTCGCATAACCCTTTCGACTAAGTGCATCAGCCACCACATTTGCTTTGCCAGGGTGGTATCGAATTTCACAGTCATAGTCATTTAGAAGTTCGACCCATCTTCGTTGCCTCATGTTTAACTCCTTCTGATTGAAGATATGTTGAAGACTCTTGTGGTCAGTGTATACTTCACACTTAGTACCATAGAGATAATGTCTCCATATCTTAAGAGCGAACACAACGGCTCTAAGTTCTAGGTCATGGGTGGTGTAGTTCTTCTCATGCGTCTTGAGTTGTCTCGAAGCATAAGCTATAACTTTTCCTCTTTGCATTAGAACGCAGCCTAATCCTTGCCCTGACGCGTCACAATAGACCACGAAATCATCACAACCTTCAGGAAGAGTGAGTGCATCACAGAGTTTTTGTTTAAGGGTTTCGAAGGCTTCTTCTTGCTTGGGTCCCCATATGAAAGGTTTTCCCTTATGAGTTAAAGCCGTGAGTGGTACAGCAATGCGAGAGAAGTTTGAAATGAAACGACGATAATAACCAGCCAAACCAAGAAAAGATCTTACTTCAGTTGGTGTACGTGGAGCTTGCCATTCTTGTACCGCTTTGATCTTTGAGGGGTCGACATGTATTCCCTTGTCATTAACTACATGTCCGAGGAATTGCACCTCTTTTAACCAGAATTCGCATTTGGAGAATTTGGCGTAAAGCTTTTCATTCTCTAGAAGTGTAAGGATGAATCGAAGATGACGCTCATGATCAGATTTAGATTTTGAATAAATAAGAATGTCGTCGAAGAAGACTATAACAAATCAATCAAGATAAGGTTTGCAGACTCTGTTCATTAGGTCCATGAAGACTGCTGGAGCATTGGTTAAACCAAATGGCATGACCAAGAATTCATAATGGCCATAACGAGTTCGAAATGCGGTCTTTGGGACGTCTTCTTCATGTACTCTAAGTTGATGATAACCAGATCGAAGGTCGATTTTGGAAAAGTAGCTGGCACCTTGGAGTTGGTCAAGAAGATCATCAATGCGAGGTAAAGGATAGCGATTCTTGATTGTTAATTTGTTGAGCTCTCTGTAGTCGATGCACATACGAAACGATCCATCTTTCTTCTTTACAAAAAGGACAGGTGCACCCCAAGGCAATGAGCTAGGACGTATGAATCCCTTGTCAGTCAACTCTTGTAATTGACTGGCTAGCTCTTGCATTTCCGAGGGGGCTAACCTATAAGGAGACTTTGCAACTGGTGTAGCACCAGGTATAAGATCACGGAATTCGACTTCTCTAACTGGAGGAAGTCCTGAAATGTCATCAGGAAAACTTGCGGGAAATCTTTTACTACTGGAATGTCTTCAAGTTTCTTCTCCATGGTTCCCTTTTTGATGATATGAGCTAAAAACGCGACGTAATTTTTGCGAAGATATTTTTGGGCTCGAAGACAAGACATTAAGCTGAGCCCTTTCGACGAGGTTTCTCCAAAGATTCGAAGAGTCTGACCGTTTGAAAGAGGAATACGTATAAATTTTTCGCGACATACAACTTCTGCCTGATGTTGACTAAGCCAGTCCATACCGATTATGATATCAAAACTTCCCAACTCCATAGGAATAAGGTCAACTAGAAAATTATGGTCGTTTAGAGTAAGAGTGCAATTACGTATAATAGAGTTCAATGAGACCGGTTTCCCGTCAGCAACTTCTACTTTATGGATTCCATGAGCTTATCACGATTTTGGTTTAGGATAGGTTCAAACTCTAAGGACACAAAACTTTTATCCGCGCCAGTATCAAACAACATGGATGCATATCGACCATTAATAAGGAACGTACCGTTAACCACATTGCCGTCAGCCCTAGCCTGATTAGCGTTGATATTGAAAGCTCTTCCTCTTGCAGGTGGAGGAGCTTGGTTCGCTTGATTCACCGGGTTGGCTTGCGCCTTAGCATGAATAATGTTTACCAACCTTGGACAAGTGTTTCTGAAATGGCTTGGGTCTCCGCAATTGTAGCAAGCCCGCATAGGTTGACCCATAGGATAATTGGGTTGGTAATATTTTTGGGCTAAATGTTGGGTGGGTGGTAATAGTAGGGGTTGTTGGGCTTGACCCGTTATTTGTTGGTGGGTTTGGGTTGAAGGCTGGTGGCGGTTCGTTCGCTGAGGCATACGGCAGGTTTGAACAGTATGACCTGCGCGACCACAGCCGGTGCAATGTTGGCAAGGATAATCAGGAGAATGGTGATATTGGCAACGGTTGCATTTTGGTAGTGGGCCAGAGTATGGTCTTTTGTATGGTGCAGGTGAAGGGGCAACTTGGGTAATGGGTGCAGCAGGAATAGGGAGGTTGGTTTGTGTAACGGCGAAGTTTCTGGTGTTGCGCTTCCTCTTGTTAGCAAACTTAGAGGAGGAGATGGAATGGTTTGAAGTTTAAACCTTCAACAGGGGCTTTCTTTTTCTCTTCTTTAAACTTTCTGTTGCGAATTCGATTCTCGGTCAGTTCAGTCGCTAGCTCCATAGCAGCTTCAAGTGTTACCGGTGAAATGCTGAGAACTGAATCTTGGATTTTCGAGGGAAGTCCTCGAATATAATGCTCGATCAAACGATAAGTTGGGGTAAACAAATTTGGAACCATATGGTTCAACTCTAAGAACCTCTTGTTATAGGTGGTGTGATCTCCCTCCTTCTGCTTTAAAGAATGAAATTCGTCCTCCAACTTTTTAATTTCACTCCTAGGACATAAACGCCTAGTCATGATTTCCCTTAACTCCTCCCAAGTTAAGGCCATTGCATCATCAATTCCCCTCTTCCCTTTTTCAGTATTCCACCAACTGAGAGCTACCCCAAATAGTCTCCCGGTGGCGTATCGAACCTTGCGATCCTCAGGACAGTCGCAGTTGAGGAAGGTGTTTTCCATTTCCTCAAACCAATGGAGGAGAGCAGTGACACCTTCGGTCCCTTCAAATTTAGGAGGATCACAAGATTTGAAATGTTTGTATGAGCACTTGCTGGTAGGAGGGTTGCCGATGTTCTGGTCATTCTGTTGGGGAGGATTAGTGGGATTTGTGGCGAGAGCTTGTTGTACTTGGACCACAATGTCAGGCAGTATCGTGGCCATTTGTTTCGCGATTTGTGTGGCCAAGCGTTCTTGAGACCTTCCTGATCTTTTACCCCCTCGTTGTTGTCTGGACGACATCTACAGGAACATACATAAGAAGATTGTGAGTTTATGGAGTCTTTTTAGGTGTCATGTGTCTTTAAAAAAAATGAAAATAACATAAATATCAATAATGCAACTACATCCATAGGATGTCTTGGGTTTGCTCATGTTGGGCCTCAAATGTCCCCCATACCTTCACCTGTATAGTCATGTGGGCCCCCATGACTATTGGCTTGGTAGGATTCACATTAGTATTGGCGATTTAACACTCGCATCACCCGAATGCAAACCACAAAATATGTTTACGAGATGTATGGTCGGAATGTGTCCAGGTGTAGACACCATGACAACTCAAAGTGGGATTAGCTCACACGACGTTTGGTATAGTATGCTTTGGCCTAATAGGTACTTCGTACTCTCATCGTTAGTCCCCAGGTAGGCAAACTGGTCCTTTATTTTGGATTTATACGAATGCCAGCCTAGACAGGACGTTCCGACTACCGGTACTGGTACCCTTCCAGTTACTACATGCCCGTCATGAGAACTCACTTTGATGAGATTTGAAAACACAAAAATCATTGTAAAAGCAATCATGATGTGGTGTGTGCTTTCATGGATGTGATATGTTATGAGAATATGATTCCTGATAGGCATTCTATGATAATATATACTTATGAACATGCTTGCATAACATTGAATGTAAGATTTAACATAAAACATATAAACATCATGAAATTTGGCATGTAACACACAAAAATCTTAAAGTTTCTAATCAACTATAGTATAGGCTCTAAGGGTCTAATAACCTATCCTATATCCCTATAGTCATCGCTCTGATACCAATCGGTCACACCCCGACCCGCAGCGGAATAAGAGTCGGGGCATAATTGGGTTATCACCAAAGCTCATGATATTTACTAATATGTTTCATATTTATTAAAGTCAAAGTTACATTCCAAATAATCCAAACATGTCCATACAATACAAAGAAAATAACCAAAAAAATAGTTCCAAGCTCTAAATAATTTTATTCTTCTATTTCCAATCCTATGTGTTTCTGGCTGCAGATGGTTCACCTGTATCATGTGTAAAAATGGGGGTTTTGGGTCAACATAAGTTGGCGAGTGAACCTTGTTAGATAAACATTTATTATTGATTTACTTGTTAGTTTATCAATGAAAAATTATGCATTTTTCATAAATGAGCAAATGTAAATAATCAAGCAGTAGCAATTGCAATCACATCTATAACATACAATAACATATGATAGCATACATTAACATACCAACATCATACGATAAATAACATGAATAAAACTGTGCGATCAAGGCTCAATCAACCGGAGCCGATCGTATTGCATGTACTGAAAATGATAAATGTCTGTGAGATCAAGGCTCAATCAAACGGAGCCGATCGTAGTTGGCACGCCAGGTTCACGCTCATAATGTAATGGGGAACATGCTCAACGCTCATAATGTAATGGGGAGCGGCGGCCTATGAAATTGCATGTACTGAAATAATAAATTGAATCTAACAATAACCACACAAACAGTCGAAACAAGCTGAATACACAAGTTCATGATATGATGTATGCACAATGATTTAAATATAATATATAGCAGGACACATGATACACCCCAAAACGTGATTAAAACGGGGAATTTGTAAAGATTCACTCACATTGGGTGCGTTGGATTGGAGATGGTGAGATGCGCACGAGTTGTAAGAGCGGAACAACGAGAATTAACTAACCTAATCTAGTAAATGAGTGGATTTTATTAAGGATTTTAATGGAATTTTTAGATATATTTTTGTGAGTTTAAGGCTATTTTCTATCTTTAAAATATTATTTTTAAGTAATATTAATTGATTTTTAAATTAAATTAAATAAATAAAAAATATAAAAATTTGTTTATTTTTGCGTTGACCGTTGACCGTTGACTTGTTGACCGGTTCGGTCAGTGTGCATGTATGCGCTGGGTGAGACTCGAACCCGAGACCTCCCGTACGCGTGCACGCAGCTCTACCAACTGAGCTACGTGTCTAACCCGAAATAATCTTGTTTTTAATTATATTTTATATACTAATTCGATTTATTCAAATTCATTTGTTTTAAAAAAAGATTTTAAACCATCGAACCGGTGCCGTTAACCAGACTCGAACGCGTGACGTGCGAGTTAGTGTTGCACACAGTCCACCGCTAGACTGTGTGTCTAACCTGGTTAATATTTCGGTTTTTATTAAACTTAAATCTATTTGAGTTAACCTGGTTCGGTTAGAAAAATAAAACATTTTTATAACAGAGGGTGCGTGTATCAGGGATCGAACTCCGTCGCGTATGAAATTTGTTTGCACACGATCCACCGCTGGACTGTGTGTCTAACCCGTTCATATTACTGATTTTAAATAAACTTATAATGTTATCACAGTTCACCTTCTTCGTTGGATTTTACCGACAGCAGATTACACCATTCAATCTTGTTAATTCGATTGTTAAACATTGCACAGACTAATATGAGATAGCAGAGATGATAATTAGAGGTAAACATACCAGTGAGCGATTTATTACAGAGTTCCAGCAAAGCGTCGGTCTCTGTTTTTAAGAACTTCAACTGAGCAAATCAATTAATCATTTTGATTAGCTAATCATGAAATTGAAGTGCTAAACAAACGTTAACAGTGTGTTTGAAGGTCCTTACCGTTTCATAGACGAAGATAAAGATTTCCAGAAATTTTCCGGCGAACTGGAATTATCTGATAACAGTGTCTGAATTCGATTTCAATTGAAAGGTTTGAGTTAGAAATAGCTTAACAATTGTTAGACTACGACGGTATTGAAGGACGTACCGATTTGAGGAAAAATACGGTTTTCCGGCGAACTTGCAGAATTTTTCCGGCGAGTTGATTTAAGCTTTCTGATGGACTGAATGTATGACGAAACTGAAATGGAAAGTTTGTATGATGTTTCTGAGTCGCGAGAGGGGTCTTGATTGAAGTAATTCAGACATTGATTATTTTCGGTTATAAAAACCGATCATGATCAAAATTGAACTTCATTCAAATCCGAATTGATTAGGATCGTCGGTGCACCGGTTTTGTTCAGTAATTCGCGAGTAATCAATCGTCTTTGACGATTGGTGACCGATTTCGGTTATGGTTTGGCATTCAGGTTGTTTTCTGTTTGAATATAAGTTTCATTTGTTTCCTAGTGATAACAGAAAACAACAAGTGGCGGAGTGGTGATGTGTGTGTGTGTGTTAAGTCTTTGGATTTCAATTTCCGGCTGACCCGGGTTCGAGCCCCGGCAGCCCCAATTTATTTTTAATCACTTTATTTATACTTTTTATCAATTATAACTTTTATGGTTTAGTTTGTTTATTAATTATGTATCATTAAAAATTAAAATAAGCATAAATAGGCAATAAACATTTATAACTGAATATTCGATTACAAACGGAGCGGGTTTGGTTAAAACCCGTTTTCGACAAATGTTACAGTGTATGCGTACACCCCGCGCTTTGGTCGTGGCCATTAACTAATGTAATGAGCCGAGGATATCCACGACACGGTCGTTAACCCCCAATGTTTAAGTTATCAAACAAAACTGATCAAAACGAAATATGCGGATTTACTAGCCACAATCCGGCATTTGATTGATCCCATTTCCAACCAAGCGGTAATAATTTACCATAACCAAAGCCCGTATAGGGAAAATAAGTCAAGAGTATTTACCTGAGCTAGTCTTGATATAAAAATGAAAGATTTAATATCCAGCCGTATTCAAAATGAAATAAGTGCATAAGCATTTACTGGAAGGCTCTAGTCTGGATTATGACATAAGCTAACAATTAAAATGCTAACGGTCTTATCTAAGTCTTAGACTTAGACCGACTAGCTTAAAGGATCAAAAACGGTACGATACGCTAGATTAACGATGACTGGATAGAATGTAGTTTAAACTCTACAAGTACTATGACTTGTATAATATGGGTAAACCATAAGCATTCTTGATTTTGAGATTTAAAATGATAAAGTTAAACCCGTTTCGGTTAATTTTCGTAAACTAGTTATATATGCTTAACCGTGCGCATATAAGCGATATCGGGTAAACAGATAAGTCATGAACAAGTTCTATATGCCATTATACTTTAAATAAGTTGAAATATCAGTAGGATATCAACTTACATGCCCGTTAAGGTTTTAAAATGAAATTATGCCTCGTAAGAGCGTTTTGGTAATTATATACCGTATAGAAGGAACTTGAATATATTTTGATGTTATGATCATAAGTATTATGGAAAAATACATAATACCGAAAAGATAATGATCATATGTGTATTTTATCATTTATGACCAAACTATGATCGTAGGGGCATTTTGGTCACTTTACACATAGTTTCATAATTTATTTGGGATTCTGAGTTCATATTATATACCTACTGTAAAAATATTTTAAATAAGTTTTGAAATCAGTAGGTAACAAGTCTTAGTTGATAAATATGGTCTTAAACCATATTATGCGCCGAAATAGCGTTTATGTCGAAACATGACGATTTGGGCAAAGTTAAACGAAAACTAATGCTAAGATCAGGTTTATATGTTTTAGATATGTTATTTAATACAACACATCAGTAGATAAAAGGTTTGGTATAAAAAGTATGATTAAAACTATTTTATGCACCATAAGGGCTTTATCGTCATTTGTCGACATAATACAAGGACTTGTATGTAAACTCAGTATATAAACTGACTTAACATACCAAATAATCTTACTTATGATATTACATTAGTAGGAAATTTCATTTTCAAGTTCGTTATCGATTAAGACCTTATTTATTGTAAATAGGGCAGTTTTGTCAAAATAGGCATAATAACAGAACTTGTGCATAAACTCAAATTCTGATTATGATCATGTAATATAACCTCAGGGGGTTATGCTACATTATATTACGATCATAATGCAACTGTAATCAGTAGCTAACTAATCTAAATCGGGTCAGAATCGAAAGTCAAAGCAGAAGTCAAACTTTGCGACTTTTGGTTACAAAGTTTGACCCGTTAATTGGTCGAACATGTTCTCACATGTTCTAATAATTATTACCAACTTGTTTAAGTGTCAAAACATGTTTCATAACATATATAAGCTCAGATTACAATATTTTCAAAAACTGGCATGTTTGACTTTTTAATAATAAAACTTTGACCCATTAATTGGTCTAGCAAACGTGATCTTTAGGAGGTGCCCTTAATAGGGATTAACACCTACCTTATTACGATCATGTAGCCATGTTCGTTAGAATAATGGCTAGACCATAATGGTCTTAACTGAAAGTCAAAGCATTTTCCGTAAACGCTTGACTTTTGGCTATAAAATGCCTATAAACAAAATGCAAGAGGATGGAACACTTACAAGTGATTCCTAGGTTGGTGCTCCTTTCAGTTAGGAACTTCCAGAGGAGGGAGATAGAGTGAAAATAGGAAAGGTGCAAGATCAAATGGTGAACCAATGGACCTATTTATAGTTGGAGAGCTTGAAGGAGATGATGCTAGGTGTTATGGAGTGTTAGAGGAAGCCTACAAGTGTCCTAAAACGTGGCATAGTAGTTTAGAAGTCCATGGTTTCAAATCAAATGGTTTTTTGGCAACATGTGTGATGCCCAAGCAAAAATTCTATAGATACAGGTCCCTGGCGGTCCGCAAGAGACCAGGGCTATGTCTCTCGCAGCCCGCGAGCGCCTCTTGGGAACTTTCAAACTTTGTCACATTTAGCCCCTCAATTATTAAACCTCTAAAACACCTTTATAAGCATACTTAGCCCTCCGTAGCCAATATTTGGCGTACCCGGGAGTATGCCTGGAGATTGTCAAGCTCTCGGTTTGTTAAAAGGTCACTCAGAGGTATAAATTAACATGTTGACACTTTAACCCCTCCATTGTCCAACTTTTACAAATTTGTAAAATTAATCCCTCTCGTCCAACCAGTGGCTCATATGAGATTTCGGAGTTTATAAAGGGTCACTCAGAGGCTCAATGTAAGCATGTTGACACTAAAGGTCACTCAGAGGCTAAGTTTAAGTATGTTGACGCTAATGGTCACTCAGAGGCTCAGTTTAAGCATGTTGACACTAACTGTCTCAGAGGCTCAGTTTTAAGCATGTTAACACTAATGGTCACTTAGAGGCTTGGTTTATGGATGTTGACACCAAAGGTCACTCAAAGGCTTTGTTTGAGCATGTTGACACCTTTAGTCCCTATTAGTCCTTAATAGACTTATTATAAAAGTAATGATACGTGTCACTATATTATTGGACACGATTTTTACAAGGTGTTACATCCTCACCCCCTTAAAAGAAATCTTGACCTCAAGATTTTATTAAAAAAGATGGGGGTATTTTTGTCCCATAGTGGACTCAACCTCCCATGTATACTCTGGGCCTTGTAGGGCATCCCACTTAACCTTTACTACAAGTATAATTTTCCTCCGTAGCTTCTTAACCTGTCGATCCTCGATCGAAATCAGTTTCTTAACAAACCTAAGGTTTTCATCAATTTGCACATCATGATGTGACATTGCTAGCGACTCATCGGCGAGACATTTCTTAAGATTACATATGCGGAATACATCATGAATTCCACTAAACTCCTCTGGCAGCTTGAGCTTATAAGCTACAATGCCGACACATTCAATTATCTTGAATGGTCCTATATATCTTGGGCTTAACTTGCCTTTCTTTTCAAATCGCATTACACCTTTCCAAGGTGATACTTTTAGCATGACTTTGTCCCTATTTAGAACTTAAGAGGTTTACACCTCTTGTCAACATAGCTCTTTTGCCTATCGCGGGCAACTTTGAGACGATCATGGATTTGCATAATCTTATCCGTGGTCTCCAGTATAATCTCTGGTCCTGATAGTTGGGCTTCCCCAACTTCAGCCATCAAACGGCATTCAACATTTTCTCCCATAGAAGGCCTCAAAAGGAGTAGCCTGAATGCTTGTATGATAACTATTATTATAGGATAATTCTGTTAGCGGTATGTGGTCATCCCAAATTCCACCTAAATCAATCACAAATGCTCTAAGCATGTCTTCCAAAGTCTAAATAGTATGCTTACTTTGTCCATCCGTCTGTGGGTGGTAAGTCATACTAAAGTTTAATCTTGTGCCTAAAGATTGTTGGAAACTTTCAAATGAGATGTATATCTAGTATCTCTATCAGACAAAATAGATACAGGCACACCATGTAGGGACATAATCTTTTCCACATACAACTTAGCCAATTTGTCATAATTATAAGTCTCTTTAAGTGACAAGAACTGTGCTGACTTAGTCAGCCTATCCACAATGACCTAAATTGTGTCATTACCATGTTTAGTCTTAGGTAACTTGGTAATAAAGTCCATAGTTACCATTTCCCATTTCCAAGTGGGAATTTCAAGTTGTTGTAGAAGTCCTGACGGTTTCTGATGTTCGGCTTTAACTTGCGAACACGTCAGACACTTAGCTACATAAGTAGCTATGGATTTCTTCAGACCCATCCACCAATAATTCCTTTTCAAATCTTGATACATCTTGTCACCACCTGGGTGAACTGAGTATCTCGAATTATGTGCTTCTTGGAGGATTAGATCTCTAAGCCCTCCAAAGATTGGAACCCAGATTCTGCCGTTAAATCTAAGGATTCCATCTTTTCCAGGCATTAACTAGTTCCGCCTAATCCTTCATTAGCAATATTAGCCTCTAACAGGGCTTGCTTTTATGCATCTAATAGCTTCTCATTCAAGCTATTTCTGAGCTCGATACTCTTGGCATTAATCCTTATAGGCTTAACCCTTTCCTTGTGACTTAAGGCGTCAGCAATGACATTTGCTTTGTCGGGATAAAAGTGAATTTCGCAATCATAATCATTAAGTGTTTCCATCCAGTGTCGTTGTCGCATCTTCAAATCCTTTTGTTTGAACAGATGTTGAAGACTCTTATGGTAAGTGTATATAATACACTTTGTGCCATATAAATAATGTCTCCATAACTTAAGTGCAAAACAACAGCACCCAATTCCAAGTCATGGGTGGGGTCATTCCTTTCGTGTACCTTTAATTGTCGTGATGCATAAGCAATCACTTTGCGTTTTTGCATTAGCACACAGCCCATGCAAGTGTGCGTGACATCACAATAAACGACAAAATCCTCAATACCTTCAGGTACAGATAACACATGCGCATTCTTCAACTTGTGTTTTAGAATTTCAAAAGATTCTTGTTGTTTTGGACCCCAGTCAAACTTGACATTCTTACGGGTCAAGGTAGTTAAAGGTGTGGCTATCCTCGAAAAGTTCTCAATGAACCTCCTATAATAACCAGCCAATCCTAAGAAACTACGAATCTTCGATGGAGTTTTAGGTGCTTCCCAATTCATTATGGCTTCAATCTTAGCAGGATCAACTTGGATACCACGCTCGCTTACAACATATCCAAGAAACTTGACTTCTCTAAGCCAAAATTCGTAACTAGAGAACTTAGCATAAAGCTTCTCTTGTCTTAGCAATTCTAGGATCCACCGAAGATGTTTCTCGTGATCAACATGATTACGATAATAGATAAGTATATCGTCTATGAAGACAATGACAAAATTACCTAAATACGGCTTGCCGTTTTTATTCATAAGATCCATGAATACTGCAGGTGCATTTGCGAGCCCAAAAGGAATCCCTAGAAATTCATAATGACCATAACAGGTCCTAAAGTCAGTTTTAGGAACGTCTTCACTTCTAACCTTTAGTTGATGATATCCTGAACTTAAATCGATCTTAGAGAAATAACTAGCCCCTTAAAGTTGATCGAACAAGTCATCGATCCTGGGTAGAGGATAACGATTCTTGATCGTTATCCTATTTAGTTCACGGTAATCAATGCACATCCGTATTGAACCGTCCTTTTTCTTAACAAAAAGGATGGGAGCTGATGGGTGGTCATAGGACAACCCTCAAGTGTTATTAAAGGAATAATATTTCGTACTTAATTTGGTTAATTTTTTGAATTTGATAACTACAGTGTGAATGGCTTTGTAGGTACCAAAGAGCATAACTAAGTGGTTTTAATGTGCTTTGATGGGAGCTTGTACTTGGCAAATTAAAGATGGAGAAATAGAGAGTTGATAAGAGAACAAGTGGATGAAAACTGGATCCACCGTAGGTACGGTGGGCACCGTAGCTTACGGTGATGTCTGAATCTTTGTTTATGCACCGTAAGCCAGAATTCTAAAGGCGTAAGGAGATGGTTGCCACCGAAGGCTACGGTGGGCACCGTAGCTTACGTGGTGACCTGCGAGAAAAGTGTAACTGGCTTTTTAAATCGGTTTTGAAGAGTCTTTTGGGGTACCAAATCATTGGAGACGTTTCTAGGCAGTAGGAGGGTGAATTTGAGTGTTCTTCTTGGTTCAAGACAATTTCTAAACATTGGTTTTTTTTATTCATATGAACATGGAACTTGATGGTATGATGGTTTGCTGGACTATGAGTGGCTATACTCATTGTGATCATCCTAGGTTGAAGGTTTGTTTAAGACACTTGTGCTATATCCTTATTTCTAGAATAATAGACTTGCAATGTTTGTGGTTTATTATGGTGTGTGAATGTTTGTTTGTAAGTTGTTAATTGATGTTTTGAACTTAGCCTAAATCGTACATTCTTGGTGTCATTGACAAGCGAGATATCACAGGAGGGACATGGGTTAGATATTGGTTAACTGGTCATCGGGTAACAACCTCATGTTTTGATAATCCGAGTACTTAGTTCCCTTTCATCACGAACAAATAATCATACATGAATCATGCCTATGTGATTCTTTCTAGTTGGATTTAAACACGAAAGTCAACTGAAACTGGAAACCTTGGATGGTTACTTTCTCATAATATGTTTTATTAACCAATCTTTGATTTGCAACTTAATCAGTTAATCTTAGTTTTAGAACCAAACAATCAAAAATCTTGAATTCATTTTTCTTGCATTTTAGATAATTTAGTATTTCTAGTTAAATCTTTAGATAATACATATTCTACAAGCTCCCTGTGTTCGATACTCACTTACCGCTAACTATTAGTAGTATTTGGATTAAATTTGCTTAAGACTACAATCTTACACCATTGTCGGGGAGTAGTGCGAAACGTGTCTTATCTTTGATAGTTTAGTTTGTTATTTTTTCGGGTTTATGATGGTTGTGTTGTGTGCAGGTATTTATAGGTGTATGCATACTAGAGGCTCTCACAAGCTATCACCATTGGCATTTGATCCGGAGATTGAAGGAACTTTGTGAAGAAACAGATTTTTACTACGAGAAAATAAAATATGTGGTTCACCAACAACGCCTACAACACCAGCTACACTGGTTAACACAATGAATCCATTACCTTTCGCTACGTGTCAAACAACACCATCCACACCTTCACCAATTTCTACTACCCATCCTACTTCAACACATAAAGTCTACCCAATCAACACCACATCATCTGCAACTACCCAAACCGAACCCGTTCTCACTTTTAAGCCCACATCAATGGTTCCACCCTTTTCATCCTTTTTCTCGACTTCTGGCCAATTGTTTTCCACTCAACAACTACCACCAAATCAATTCCCACCAAGTTCAACCATTGTTCATACTACTCTACATTTCAACCACAAAACCATCAGTGTGTGCAATATGAGGAGATAGATTTGATGATGGGTATGAGGAAGAATTTGGAGGATATGAAGAAGAGGGGTATTATTATGGAGGAGTTGAAGGTAATTTGGGACCTCAACGAGGAATGGCTAACCAAAAAAGACAACAAGTGAAACAAATTCAAGAAGTGGTTAGGCAACCAACGGGGGTACAACAGATTTGTCCGCAAGGGCTACAGTTTCAACGGCCAATGCCTCTACGACAAGTTCAACCTCAATATCAACAACATCAATTTTAGAGGCAGGTGAAGCAACCACAAATGCAACAACCTCAACACCAACAACAATTTGCACCTCAAGGGCCGACGCAAGGTCAAACGAGTTGACCGAGAGTAGCATTGGGTGCTTCACGAAGATATCACCGAGAGGTGGTGAGAGGGATTGAAGCCCATTTTAGACCCGTTATCACTAATAACCCTTCTCCGGTGGTGATTCCTCATCACCCGAATGGAAGAACATTTGAGGTTAGAACAACTGCACTCCAAAGTTTGCCGAAGTACAAGGGGTTAGCAAGGGAGGAACCGTACTTCCATTTGGAGACATACGATTCTATTTGCAACACTATTGGAGGGCAAGGTTTTTCTTCGGATGATGTTGAGTTGGCACTCTTCCAATTTTCGCTAGAAGACAAGGCTAAAAGATGGTTTCATACTTTACCATCCGCGTCAATATACACATGGGCCGACATGCAACAAAGGTTTTTGGAAGAGTTTTTCACGGCCCAAAAGACCAATGAGGCTAGGCGGAGTTTGAGAAGTTTTCAACAACAACCGAGTGAGATGTTTCATGAAGCATTAGAGGTTTAATATGATGTTGATAAATTGTCCTCATCATGGCATTGCACTTTGGGAGTTATTGAATGCCTTTCATGACGGGTTGAGTTCAGAGGATGCTCGAGATTTAATGTCGATCACTAATGGTACGTTTGGTACAAATTTGAGCAAGATGATTGGGCATTTTTGGAGCAAATGGCGGTCACATCCAAGAGAAAAGCGCAATCTTCAAGAAGGGAAGGCATGTCATTACATGACCTCAAGTTCATGAGTTGGAGTGGGTGGGGGGGTGCAATCAACTAATCAAGTGTATGACGTTTGCATAAATTATATGAATTGGGTCATACGGCGGATGTACGTTTGGTGGGTGTGGTTGAAGGTCAAGTAGAAGAGATGAACACATATCACCCAGGGTTAAGGAACCATCCTAATTTTCGTTATGGGAACCCAACGAACCAAGCCAACCCAAATTTCCAAGGAGCTCAAGGAAATTTCGTTCCACACCAACAATACAATCAAGGTAATTTTAGAGGCAGAAATAGTCAAGGCTACCAAGGGCAATTTCAACGATCGGGTGGTCAAAGTGGTACCACAGGTCAAACCTCGTCAAGGGGGAATGAAGTTATAGATATGCTTCGGATGATGCAACAAGATATGCAAAGGAGAAATTAACTTGATGAAGTTCAGATGCAAAAGGATGAGGTCCGTGATAAGAGCATTTAAAAATTGACCACTCAAAGGGCCAACTTGCAACCGGGGTAGCGGAGTTGAAAAAAGGTAAAGGTCAACTCCCTAGCGACACTAAGGTAAATCCTTCTCATATTTCTTCACGTAATATTCCTATTAACCATGTTAGTGTCTTGAGAAGTGGCAAAGAATTTAAGGCAAACTTGTGATCGGGTTTGATTGATGGGATGTGAAGATATTACTGGAAATAAAGGTGATGAGGATGAAGTTTCACCTTCAATTGTGTCTAAGGACCCTAACGTTGAAAAGGGAATTCAAAAACCGGGGTTGGATGAAATTTTAAAAGATAAAAACGAGGAAGGGGGACCAAGTCAAGTCCCATTTCCATCGGCTTTAGTTAACCCGTGTAAGAATTCAACAAGGGGTCCTCCAAAAAAGGAATTGTGGGATGTTTTCAAGCAAGTCAAAGTAAACCTTCCCTTACTCGACGCAATTAAACAAGTACCCGCTTATGCAAAATTTTTAAAAGAATTAGGCACATAAAAGAGGCAACAAAAGAAAAATTACCTAAGCGGGTTGACTTGACCGGACAGGTAAGTGCGGTACTTAAAGGGGGACTTCGTCCCAAAACTCCAAGATCCGGGAACACCACTAATAAATATTCAAGTTTGAAATTTTCAAATGTCAAAGGCGATGTTAGATATTGGAGCCAGAGTAAGTATTTTACCAGGGGGCTTATACGACCAATATGATTTTGGTCCATTAGCACGGGTTGAGACAACGGTAGTTCTAACGATTTGTCTCATACGCTACTCCAAGGGATGGTACAAGATGTCATAGTAAAGGTTGATGAGTTTTATTATCCAACAGACTTTTTGGTCTTAGATTACTCATCTGCGGACCCAAAAACAACAACAAAATGTTATTTTGGGTCGGCCATTTTTTAGCACCGCTCATGCCGTGATTGATTGTCGACTTGGTACGGTCGACATGACATTCGGCAATAGAAAAATGAGATTGAATGTTTTTACAAACATTTCTAAATTTATTGGTGTTGATGAGTGTTTTATGGCAGATTTAGTTGACGGATGCGGACCGCACCAGTATGATGAGGATTGTGTAGGTGTTTGTGTTTGTGGTTTTTCTGAACATGTACACGCGTGTGTGCTGAGGATTGAGGAGAAAGAGCAAGATGCTATGGCAGTTAAGGATGGTCGACCGCCATGGACCCATCAGTTTGAGAGCTTACTGGTGGAGATTAATTTGGGGACGAAGCCATCATTAGAGGAGCCACCAAAGTTGGAGTTGAAAGACTTGCCAAGTCATTTGAAGTATGCATTTTTAGGGGATAATGACACTTTACCGGTCATTATTGCCTCTAACTTGGAGATGGCTCAAGAGCAAGAATTGTTGAATGTGTTGAAAGCAAATAAGGCGGCTATTGGGTGGGTGATTGCTGATTTGAAAGGAATTAGTCCATCAATTGTCATGCACAAAATCATCACGACCGAGATGTGAAACCGACTAGAGAGGCTCAAAGAAGATTGAACACGAATCTACGAGAAGTGGTTAAAAAGGAGGTAATTAAGTGGTTAGACGCAGGTATAATCTACCCCATTTCAGATAGTGCTTGGGTAAGTCCTACCCAAGTGGTGCCTAAAAAGGCTGTCATTTAAGTAATTAAAGATGAAAATGGTGAACAAATTGCCACCCGACCGGTCACCGGGTGGCGTGTTTGTATCGATACCGAAAATTGAATGCCGCGACATCTAAGGACCATTTTCATTACCTTTCATTGACCAAATTATTGAAAAATTATCGGGACAAAAATATTATTGCTTTTTAGATGGGTATTCGGGGTATAACCAAATTGTTATTCCCCCGGATGACCAACACAAGACCACTTTCACTTGTCCGTATGGCACGTTTGCTTTTCGGCGAATGCCATTCGGTTTGTGTAATGCTCCGGGACTTTCCAACGATGTATGATGAGTATTTTATTGGACATGGTTGGGGAGTCACTTGAGTTATTCATGGATGACTTCTCCATTTTTGGCAAAAGTTTTGAGTCTTGTCTCGACGAGTTAGAAAAGATTTAAAAAGGTGTGTCGAGAAAATTTGGTGCTCAGTTAGGAGAAAAGTCACTTCATGGTCCAAGAGGGTATTGTGTTGGGTCATGTCATTTCGGAAAGGGGGATGGAGGTAGATAAGACAAAAATTCGGGTATTATCATCTTTGCCTCCACCTAAAAATGTTAAGGGGGTAAGATTATTTTTGGGACATGCGGGATTTTACCGGTGATTTATTAAAGATTTTAGTGTCATCACTAAACCTTTATGTAATCTGTTACTAAATGATGTACCTTTTGATTTTACTAACGAATGCATGCAAGCCTTTACAGTTTTGAAGGAACGGTTGGTGAGAACTCCCATTTTGCAACTGTCGGATTGGTCAAAGCCGTTTGAGATCATGTGTGATGCGAGTAACACGACCATTAGAGCGGTTTTAGGTCAAAGAGTTGATAAGAAGCCGGTAGCAATTTACTATGCAAGCAAGAGATTGTCCGAGGCGCAACCGAATTATACCACAACTGAAAAGGAGTTATTAGCAGTGGTGTATGCTTTGGAAAATTTTCGGACGTACATATGGGGAAGCAAGGTGGTTGTGTATTCGGACCATAGTGCGGTTCTTTATCTAATGGAGAAGAAAGATGCAAAGCCTCGTTTGATTCGTTGGGTGCTTTTATTGCAAGAGTTCGATTTAGAAATTCGGTATAAGAAAGGAAGAGACAATGTAGTGGCGGATCATTTATCCCGAATTCTATTGGAAGGGGTCGATGATGTTCGTGAAATTAATGAACGGTTTCCCGATGAACAACTGTTGGCTGCGTCTACTTGTGTTGCGCCGTGGTACGCCCATTACGTGAATTATTTGGCTACGGGTGCTATTCCTAGTCATTGGATGAAGAAAAGGAGACAACAGTTTATGGTTCAAGTCAAACAATATATATGGGATGAACAGGATCTTTTTAAAATTGGGCCCGACCAAGTGATTCGAAGATGCGTGCCCGAGACGAAGGTGTTAGAAATCTTGACCCATGCTCATTCATCCGCTTGTGGGGGTCACTTTAGTGGTCACAAGACAGGATATCGGGTACTTACATGTGGGTTTTATTGGTTGATAATTTTTAAAGATGCGTGTGAGTTTGCCTGGAATTGTTTAAATTGCCAAAAAATGGGAAGTATTTCGAAACGGGATGAGATGCCATTGCAACCGATTTAGGTGGTTGAAATATTTGATGTGTAGGGTATAGATTTTATGGGTCCTTTCCCGAGTTTGAATGGATTCTTGTATATTTTGGTTGCGGTGGATTATGTCTCGAAATGGATTGAAGCCATACCAACAAGAACCAACGATCATTCGGTAGTATGCAAGTTCGTGCAATCTAATATTTTCGCTCGGTTTGAAATCTCGAGGGTCATAATTAGCGATGGTTCATTTTAAGAATTTTAACTTTGGAAAATTGTTGAAGCGGTGCAATGTGAACCACCGAGTTGCTACGTCGTATCATTCGCAAACAAGTGGACAAGTTGAAGTATCCAACCGTCAAATCAAAGAAATTCTCATGTAGATGGTGCGAACGGATAGAAAAGATTGGTAAAGTAAGTTGGATGATGCATTGTGGGCCTACCGAAGGCCTATAAAACTCCCATTGGTACAACTCCTTACGGTTGGTGTATGGGAAAGGATGTCATTTACCAATGGAGTTAGCTCACTAGGCACATTGGCCGATTAAAATGGTGAATGCGGATTGATGAAGCGGTTAGAATTCGAAAGCTACAGTTGAGCGAGATAGAAGAAATCAGAGATGAAGCGTATGAGTGTGCATCGGCATATAAAGATAAGCTCAAAAAGGTCCATGATGCGAAGATTAGAAAACGAACTTTTGAAGTGGGTCAAAAAGTTTTGTTGTACAATTCAATATTGAAGTTGTTCGCGGGAAAGTTGAAGAGCAAATGGATAGGTCCATATGTAATCACAAGAGTGGGCAGGTTTGGAGATATAGATATTAAAGATGTTCATACAAACACGAAGCAAACGGTGAATGGGCACTAGCTCAAACTGTATTTGGAAGGGAACGATATCAAAAATCTCGAGCTTGACAAGGTGGGCTACATTTTACGCCCATTGAATGAGGAATAAGCATAAGAGGCCCAGGTTTGGTAGTGTAAATATTTAGTTTAGTTTAGCTAGTTAGTTGGTTTTTAAAAAAATTGTCATACTCGTTTTAACTTGTGTTTGAAACAAGTGTGGGAAATTCTTACGAATTTCTCTAACATAGTGTTGAGGACAACACGGGTTTTTCATGGTGGGTAGCATAATTAGCATAATTTTCATGTAAAAAAATTCATACTGAAGTTGCCCAGATGCCACCGTAGGTTACGGTCCCATCGTAGCTTACGGTGGGTCTTAAATTTGCCTACGGTGTCAGGCCTCTATCTTACGGTCATATTATAATGCCAATCACTACCATAGCTTACGACGGGCACCGTAGCTTAAAGTGGCCGCTGGCAAAAAGGGTACGACGTAAAAAGGTAAAAAAATGAGTTTTCCTCTTCCTAAACCCCCATCCACATATTCTCTGCACACACCCTAGCCACATATCCTCTTCTTCTTTTTCCAAAAACCCTTTTCAAGAACACCACTTCCAAACTTTATAATTTCACCATATCTTCACCAAAGCGAGGATTTATGGGTTGATTTTGATTAGAATTTCACAAGGATTTCAAAATTGTGTTTCCATCTTGAAGAATCAATGTTTGGGTGGTCTATTTTAGACATTTTGGTCTGAGAATTTTGGGGTTTTTGGTGGCTTTTGACTAATCTTGAAGTTCTTAGCATTCTCATCATATGTAAGGCAAAGGTATGCAATTTATGTTCATTATTTGAAGCACAATGCAGATTTATACATGTTTTTGCTTACACACTTGTTCTTAGTGATATGATGGTATGAACTTGAGGAGCTTGTGTGAGACTATGGTTGTAGATGATAAGTTGTTTATGTTAAACATGATTTTGGGCATAATTTTTTCTAACCTAGGGAAATATTGTCAAAATTTTTGCAAAAATATGAATATGATATTTGGCTTACATCACAACTATAGTGATAAGCAAGTGTGGGGATGTTGTGGGTTAATGGAAAGAGGAATATCTTGTTTTGTTTATTGTTATGCATCGTAGAATTAGCATGGGTCGTAAAGGCAAGGAGAAAGTTGGATCTTCTAGTAATCCAACTCAACGGAAAAGGAGATTGGTTCTATAGAGGAATGTAGAAGAAGAACAGGAAGAAGATGCATCGGTAAGGGGTCCGAAGCCAAAGGGACATCCAGCCCTTTGCATAACCAACCACTTGAATGGTAGGAGGAGCTATTCAATGATCAAATAAACAAGTTAGCCCAACGAAAAGAAGCATCTATATGTGAAAAGGAAGTTAGAGAGGTGGATTTCGGTCCGTTTGGGATTACCGATAAGTTTCGGGCATTGGGTTGGGAGGCTGCATTGAAGTGTTATGATCATGAGGGAATGAATTTTATGATACAGAGATTCAGGAGTGGATGGCCACTTTAAGATGTCCTCCGTATAAGGGTGTGCCGAATATGAAGCTGATTGGAACAGTCAATGGTATTGATGTGCCAATGCCATTTGATTCGTTGCGAAGGGTGGCTAAATTTGATAGTAAACCTCTGAACAGTACAGGATTCCGAGGTTGGAAGATTTGTATTTTGAGCTGGAAAAGCACCCAAGGTGGAATACAATATTAGACTATTTGTTCTTACCTGGTACTACACATAGGAAGCTCTACCGCAAGAATCTAAGGATTGAGGGGAAACTAACTACTGTTCCAATCTTCTCCTAGATTTCATATGGTCCTATGTACCTTGGGCTAAGTTTTCCTTGCTTCCTGAATCTAACTACGTCTCTCCAAGACGAGACCTTTAATAGCACTTTGTCTCCAATCTTAAAGGATAATGGTGTGTGACGTTTATCCGCATAACTTTTCTGTCTATCCTGAACTGCTTTAATACGGTCTCGGATTTTAAATATTTATCCGTAGTTTCTTGAATTAATTCTGGACATATCATTTGTTTGTCGTCTATTTCCGCCCAGCATAGCGGAGATTGACACTTATGTTCGTATAACGATTCAAATGGAGCGGCTTGAATACTCGTGTGATAACTGTTGTTATATGAGAACACCACTAAAGGCAAGTGAGTATCCCAATTTCCACCTAAGTCAATCACACAAGCACGAAGCATATCTTCTTAGGTTTGAATGGTGCGTTCACTTTGGCCATCTGTTTGGGGTTGAAAGGACGTACTTAGATCAATGCGAGATCCGAAAGGCTTTTGAAAAGATTGCCAAATTCCTGATATGAAACGACCATCTCGATCAGAGATTATAGAAACAGGCACTCCATGTCTTGCCACAATCTCTTTGAGATAAAGTTCGGCTAACTTCTCGGTTTTATCTTTCTCTCGTAATAGTAACCTGATTTGGTTAGTCGGTCGACAATTACCCAAATCAAGTCGTGACCGTGAGAAGTCCTAGGTAATTTTGTTATTAAATCCATAGAAATTTGTTCCCATTTCCAAGTGGGAATTTCAGGTTGTGGTAACAATCATGAAGGTTTTAGGTATTCGGGCTTAATTTTTGCACATGTTAGACATTTTCCAACATAAGTTGCAATATCTCTCTTAAGATAGGCCACCGATAGAATTCTTTAATATCATGATACATTTTATCCGCTCCAGGATGTATCGAATATTTGGACATATGGGCTTCAACTAGGATTAGGTTTTGTAGATTACCAAAAAGGGGAACCCAAATTCTGTTTGCAAAGTACAAAGCTCCGTTCTCATTTGGTTCTAAATGTTTTTTCCATACCTCTAAGCATCTCTGCTTTAAAATTTCCGCTCTTCAGGGCTTCTGTTTAGCGTCTTAAATTCATGAGGTAAGGTTATTGTGAATGGAGAGTCTTAATGATCGTACACGAAGGGGCTTCACTTGTTCCTTTCGACTTAGGGCATCTGCGACAACATTCGCCTTGCCCGGATGGTATTTAATTTCACAATCATAGTCATTCAACAATTTAAGCCAACGTCTTTAGCGCATATTTAACTCTTCTGGTTAAGTATATGTTGAAGACTTTTGTGATCGGTAAAGATTGTGCACATGCTACCGTAAAGATAATTACGCCAAATTTATAAACAAATACCACTGTACCTAGCTCTAGGTCATGTGTGGTATAGTTCTTTCTGTGAACTTTTAATTGGCGTGATACATATGCGATAACTTTCTCTCGTTGTATTAATACGCATTCTAAACCTTGATGTGAAGCGTCACAATAAACTACAAAGTCGTCTATGCCATCTAGAAGTGATAGAATTGGTGCATCACAAAGCTTATCCTTAAGCAGTTGGAAAGTTGCTTCTTGTTTCTCTCCCCAATCAAACTTCTTATCTTTTTTATTTAGGGAGGTTAGTGGTTGAGCGATCTTTTAAAAGTTCTCAAGAATCTTCGATAATAACCCACCAATCACAAAATTTGGCGTATTTCGGTGGGTGTCTTAGGTGCGTTCCAATTCTTATTGGCTTCTATTTTTGATGGATCGACATGTATGCCTTTCTCGTTGACTACATTTAAGAGAAATTTGACTTTTCACACTTATAGAATTTTGCATACAGTTTCTCCTTCTTTAACAAGTCAAGAATGGTCCTAAAATGATGTTCATGATCCTTCTTATTTCGTGAATATATCAATATGTTATCAATAAATACTATCACGAATTTATCAAGGTAAGGCTTGCACACACGGTTCATTAAGTCCATGAACACCGCTGGTGTATTTGTTAGACCAAATGGCATATCAAGGAACTCGTAGTGACCATAACGGGTTCGGAATGCTGTCTTTGGAATACTTTCTTCCTCCACTCTAAGCTGATGGTATCCTGACCTTAAGTCAATCTTCGAGTAAAAACTTGATCCTTGAAGTTGATCGAACAGATCATCGTCCTTGGTAACAGATACCGATTCTTGATCGTGAGTTTGTTCAATTATCGATAATCTATACATATTCTAAAGCTTCCATCTTTCTTCTTTACGAACAGAAATGGAGCTCCCCAAGGTGAGAAGCTTGGTCTAATAAAACCTTTGTCCAACAACTCTTGAAGTTGTGTGGACCACCCTTGCATTTCCGAAGGAGCTAATCGGTAAGGGGATTCTCTATAGGTGCAGCTCCTAGAATTAAGTCTATGCGGAATTCGACTTGTTGTTGTGGTGGTATTCCTGGCAAGTCCTCTTGAAAGACTTTAGGGAATTCCTTCACAACAGGGATCTCCTCAAGTTTTGGCTCTTTGGATTTCTTGTCAACACGTGTGCTAAGAATGTTATACATCCTTTTCTCAAGCACCTTTGGGCTTTCATACAAGAAATAATTCGTAATGGCGTTTCGCTCTTCTCGCCATGTATGAAAAGTGTTTCATTATTAGGAAGAGGAATGTGAATAATTTTGTCGCAACACACGACTTCGGCTTGGTTATTTGATAACCAATCCATACCGATTACAACATCAAAACTACCTAACTGGATGGGTAAGAAATCGATGTGAATTTTTGTCCACCTAATTCTAAAGAACATCCTTTAATAATCTCATCAGATTCAATTATCTTTCAATTCGCTAGTTCAATAGTGAATGGAATATCTAAGTCATTTGAATTTAGTTCAAGTATATCTTTAAACTCTGAAGATATGAAACTAAAATCTGTGCTAGTATCAAATAAAACAGAGGCGAATTGATTATTGACAGGGAACGTACCAGTGATCATATTTGGATCCTGACATCTCTCATGAGCTCCTATTACAAAGGCTTACCCGTGGCCTTTGTTCTCCTTTGGGCAATTCTTTCTAAAGTGGCCCAGTTCACCGCAATCATAACAACTTTGGTTCCTTCCTCGCCTGTTTCCATTTCCATAACCTCCTTCTTTCTTTCCTTCATTCATGTTTCCCTTGTTGTTACTCTAGCAATTTTCAGTGAGGTATCCCATCTTCCCGCACTTATCACATTTGGTGGTTCGGCATCCACCATAATGATGATAATTACACTTGCTGCACTTTGGTGCATTTCCTATATAACCTCTCAATTCTGTCTCTGTTGTAGCCATGAGTGCTTTATTCCTTTTTGCTGTGAGAGTTTCCTTCTTCTTGTTACTCGGTCGAGAAGTCTTCTTGAACTGAATAAACTTTTTCTTATTCCCGTGTGAGGTTGATTCTACATGTGTCTCATTGGGCATCTCTGCACTCTTTCTCGAAAACTTATTCATTCTTACCGCTTCTTGGGTAAGGCTTACTGCAATCGTAATTGCCTTAGTGATGGTTGCTGAATGTGACGATGTAACCATACTTCGAATTTCAAGAGCTAATTCCCAAATGTGTCATTCGATACGTTTGAATTCAGGGGTACCATATACAGAACGACCCGTGAGAGATCTTGAAATCGCTGAGTATAGCCATAGATGTCAGATCCAACCATTGATAGATTCCAAAACTCTGTTTCCAACTTTTGTAGTTCGGCCCTTGAACAATACTTCTCTCGCATTATTGCCTTCAGTCTTTCCCAAGTGATAACGTATGCTGCTACATCTCCTAACGTTTCTACTTGCGATTACACCATGCCAAAGCTTCGTCAATGAGCATTCCTGAAACATACAATACAGTCTGGTTAGGGAACAGTTACTCATGCGGATTAAAGATTTGTCTTTTCAGTTCATCGAACAAATGCTACAGCTCTGCCTGTGCCGTCAAAGTTCAATGGTTTGCAATCTAAAAATTGCTTATATGTGCATCCTGAAATTTTGGTTTTCAAAATTGTCAGAAATATTTATTTTGCAAATAAAATATTATTGAAAATTTCTTGTAAGGTTAATGTAACCAACCGTTCGTATGATTTGATGTTGTTGGTGGGGCTTGAGCCCTGGCTTCATTTCTCGAATTTGTACGATTTACTTCATGTTGAGCAATTGCATCTTCAATGCGTTGATTCAACAAAACATCAAGTTCAGCTTGAGAGGTGCGTAGAGGAGTTGGAGTTGATGTGTGCTCCTTCTTCTTGGTGCCATGATCTTCATATGTAAAATCATATAGAAGTAATTAGACAATTATTTTAGATAAATATTGTCATTCATGGACCAAATAGAATAAAATATATCGTAATATAATATATATATAGGTCAAATAAATCAAATCAACTCTCACGTGAGATATCCATACAAATATTGTCATGACACAAACATAATGAATAATCAACAATGCATGATAAAAGAAAGATAATTAACTTTCAAATATATATATATTGTCAACTTGTTACATCATTTTTGTGAAGTACAAAAATAATTCGGAGTTTCCTCGCTCTGACATACAAGTTATATACAATACATAAACAAAAGTGGATATTTTCTTCGCATCGCATCTTCAGAGTATTCAAGTTGACTTATATATATCTTCAAAATCCTTTTATCTTCTACTAACCTGGTACGGTACTACCTCCAAAACTTAATTACATGCCATACTAGACTGACGGTGGGGTGGGGGTGCAGATGCGTGGATTACACCGCGGAAGTACGCCATCTCCTCCTCAATGGCACTAATGCGCCTATCAAGTGATGAAGAGGTGGCATGGGATGATGTAAGTTATGGTACTAATGGGGATGGTGGTGGTGGAGATGTCGGTAGGGGTGGTAGTGATGGAGAGGATGATGTGGGTAAAGGTGGCTGAGAGGAGGTTGACTGGGGAGCACTCAAAGGTGCTCGAAGAGTAGACATCTGAGCACTAAGCTCACAGAAACGGTCAAACAAGATACCAAGTTGTATCTTAGTGGAGGTGAGTCTGTACTTAGTAGTAGTGAGTGGCATATGACTCGGATGATATGGATCTGACGGGCTCATGCCCGGTGGCGGCTGAACATAAGAATCAGTGAAATAAGGAGAAGGGTAAGTAACGGTAGTATGCATGATCGGGGTGGAATGAAACGGATCTCCAACAGTGGGAGGCGGAACATAAGAAGAAGACCCCATCATAGGATGGTTGTAGGGAATGTGTGATGGCCCGGCAGCAAATGGGTCATGATATGGGCCTAAAGTTGGTGTAATAGTAGTAGAATATGAACCATCTAAAGGATGAAGGGGTACATGGTCAACATACTCAGAAGTACTCCTTAGAGTATAGTATGCAGGTCCAGTGGAGAAGTGAGGCATAGGGTGATCAAAAGGATGTGTAACATCTCCTGATGAAGGTAGTGGTGGTAGAAACTCAGATGAAAGGTCAGGGAGAAGTGTGCCTGATAAAACAAGATCAACAAATGTACGTAAGGTACCTGAAAATGGTGGTAAAGAAGTGTCAGGTGAAAGCACAGGAGATAGTGTCTCGGTTGTGGAGGGTGTAGACGATGTGATGTCAACTATTGTTGTCTCCGGCTGGGCTACCTCTAACATAACAATATCAAAGTCCTCACCAATACTGAATTCGTCATCAACATGCTCGACATATATGACCTGAATAACATCATCCTCAGCATCGACAACAGGAGGTATGGGGTGACCTTCCTCATTGATAACATCGTCAAATGGATCAACCACATTAAGTGGTATTGCGACATAAGCAACAACATGTTAATTGTGACAAAAAATGACATCTCATGAAAGTGGGGTACAGCCAGTACATGATCCTCTAAAGGAATGTCAGCATGATCAGGCTCAGGTAGGGTGAAAGTCTAGAAGTCGATATTCATCCACTCATCGTCCGAAAGCTCGTCATCGGAGATGATGATGATAATAGGTGGGGCAGGGTCATCTAGTGGTATGTAATTGGTGTTCAGGGCATATCCCGTATAATCGGTGTCGGAATCGGAAGACGTGGTCCATGGCAAAATAATCCGTACAACTCATATATGTGAACAACTTATAATAAATTTTTGGGCAATTGTATTTCAGTTTGATTGTAAGTCATGTCATGTAACATTCTGATTCATCTTACTGTTATTGTGTCTAATCCTCAAACACTATCTCGTATAATGTCCTTGCATTATTGTTTGGATTTTATCATTTAGTACTAGTGGACCTTTGTATATATGCCGTGGGGAAAACTCTTGTTACAATTTCGCAAACTATTTATGACTTCTATAAAAAGACCATTTTGAAATTGTAGACTAGACTCAAATAATCTTAGTTCACTACAATTGAAGCTCTGATACCAGATCTATCACACATCAATTTTCGATGTAGCGGAATCGGAAGCATCACAAAGTGTGGCCAGAGCGGCAATCGTTGCATTCAACCAAGTAAACGACAATTGTAATACGTTAGAAAATGTTCATCCATACTTTTTATTTAATACATAATTTACATACAAACTTTTGTTTTGAAACATACCACAAGTTTAACAACATTATTTAAAATTTAAACACGAGTTTACAAACATAATAATAAAAGACTGGATGAAATATAACATCTTGACTTCACAACATACGAACATGTTTTCCCCCAAGGCCGTCCACTAGTTTCCTGTAATACATGTTAGTTTTGAAAACGTCGTCAACAAAAAGCTGGTAAATTCATGTTATAAATTTTGTGTCAAATGAATCATCAAAAATAACTTAATGAAACTTGTAACATCATTAGTGTGTTGCAAGGACACTAATATGTATGCCGAATAAGGTGGCAACCAACCATTGACGATTTATTGTGTCTGAGACACTCGTTTTAGACACAAAACCACTCTAATACGATCTGTTATTGTTGTCGTAATAGAGTGGGGGTCGCCCAAATCCAATAGATCTATCCACTTGTTCCTCAGTACTTGTTCTTCATAATGGTCCCAATACTTGAGCCTTATCCATGTGTGATCTAAATATTTCCATTTCCAAGTTATACTAAATGTAACATGTATACATCCCCGCATGTTTAAAAACCATAAAAACATTTAAATAAAAGGGGAAACAAGAACTCATAGATTTGCAATCCGTGCAAGTCTCTATTCGATTTCCGATATTTTGTTCGTTTCTCGACCTACAAGTGTTATATTCTCATTAGACACTTAGACTTTCGTTCGTTTTTTGTACAATTCTCATTAGACACTTAGGCTTTTATTCGTTTTTCGTACAAGTATTTTATCTTGAATTGCATACTTGTATTTATTAGCTTTTCTTTGTTGGTATACATATATATATCTTTCATATATATATATTCTAGATTTATTACATGTAAATGGTCCTAGCCAATAATTTAAATGTAAAAGTTCAATCTAAATGTTTATTACATATAGGCCTAGCCCAATAGATTTGTAAGTATGGGCCTAGCCCAATTCGTTTCATAGAGTGGGCCTAACCTAAATCGTTTCATGTGTGTGGGCCTAGCCCAACTTATTTTTATTTAAAGTGGGTCAAGCCCAATTTTTTTATAAAAGTGGGCCTAGCCCAAGTTAAAAATGAAGAGTGGGCCTAGTCCAAAATAGTTTATAAAATGGATTAGCCCAATTTAGTTTTATAAAAGTGGGCTTAGCCCAAAGTTAATTTTACAAAAGTGGGCTTAGCCCATGTTAATTTTATAAAAGTGGGCTTAGCCCAAGTTTGCTTTTTATACAAGTATGCCTAATCCAAATTAATTTATATAAATGAGTTTGTCCATGTATTTATAAAAATGGGTTTAGCCCAATATAATTTTAATGAAAATGTCTTTAGCCTAAACAATTTGTTTAGTTGGGATTATTCCAAGTTTTAAAATATTTACTAGCAATTGTTATAACTTATAGAAATTTATTTATAAAAACTACTAGATATGAGTTCAATTTTATAAGTCCTAGTAAATATAAAACGGTTGATTTGTTCATTTTGACTATTATGTTTTGCGTCGACCATTTTATTCGTTTCATTTTTTCGTTTGTTTCGTTTATACCGTATATTTCATTTTGTCCGAAGTTGTCCAAGTTGTCAAATTGTCCGATATATTACTTTGTCAAAAGTTGAACATTTATAACATGATCTAAATATATAGTATTTATACAAAAATATATGTATAACATATTGGTGATTTCAAGACATATACTTTTATCTAAAATATATATTTATCATCTTTTTAGTTTAAGAGAAATTCAAGTAATTATATCTTAAACTTTTTCACCCAAACTTTTGTTTAAACAAGATTAAAATCCCTAATCACTTTTAATCACAAAATCTTTAGTTTAACCATATCTCAATCAAGATTAATTTTTATAAAATTTTGCCATAGTTTACTTTAAAATATGAGCTTTCCCATGTTTATATAAACATGCTTTAAATCATTTTCTAATTCAAATCATCATCAATCACAAGTATTATACTAATTTCTTAACAAAAATGTCATGAACTTGTTATAGTTTAAAACTTTCTTGAAATGGAAACTTTATTATTACTTTTTAAAAAAAATTCTAGATTATAACTTTTTTAAATAACTATAATTTGTATATTAAATATGATCATTTTAAAATATAAAATCATGTTCATGACAAATTTTTTTAATGAATCTTGCTAATCTAAACATGCATGTGTTTAAATTATCTTTTTATACATAAATGTAAGATTCAAGTTTACTAGTTTATGACAAATTCATGATCATCCATAATCATCAAGAAAACCACATAATTATGTAGTGTTTTTCAAGTGGGTTTTTAAATATTTTTCAAGATGATCTTGTACTTTTACATGAAACATAAGGTATAAGATCAAGTTATGGGGCTTACTACTAGCACTTGGCTAGAGATGATCAAAGCGATGGTAAAAAAGTTGAAGAAAGTGAGGATTCAAGAGTTCCAAAGCTTCCAAGTGTGCCTCCTAATCCTTGGAAACACTTTAGATCATCCTTGGATCTTCATGCAAGCTTGAATTTTTTTGAGTTTGGATTTTTAAAAGTTGAAGGTGAACATGGTGGTGTTTGGCCGATTTTTAGAGAGCAAATGGAAGTGTTGTTGTGTTTTGGTGCTTGGAAAATGAAAAATGAATGTGATTTTTCGTTTTTATGTTGTAATTAAGTCTTACACATCATGATACACTAAACCATGCTCATAATTTGCCAACACAACAATCAAGACTAAGTGGCATGGGGGTAATCACCCATGTAGCCTTGAGGTTGGGGGTGTGGTTTGGTTATATTTTTTTATAAAAAACTTGTAATTTTTATAAACTTTATCATTTTTATATCTAAGTTTTTATAAAATCTAATGGCCCAACACTTTAAGATGATGTTATAATATGCCAAAATAACTTACTAGTCTTACTGTTTCGTTGTTCGGTTGATATATTTAGTTCGGGTCTTGTACCGGGTAAATATTGACATGTTGTGTTACTTATAAAATTTTATTTGCATAATAGCTCTAGTACAATTTTTATTGTCCAGTTAGTTAATCTAGCTCTCTAGACTAATAAATTTGTCATTTCGAGTTCAGTTCTGGCAACGGCTTTGTTGTCAGTTTTTACTCAACAAGCTGTACAACTTTAAATAGCAGGATTTATATACGGCTTTTATATTATGTTTAACACCCGTTATTATTCTTAACTAAAAAAAATTATTTTTGGTTTTCGGACATTTGTTGTTTTGTGCTTCGGAATGCTGCATTTTGCTGCAAAATGTTGTATTTTGCTGCAAAATGTTGTATTTTGCTGCAGACTTGGACAATTTGGCGTTTTAAATAAAATTTTCGTGGTATAGCATGCAGATATATCTTATGTCTTAATTCTATCATATCAGATTGTACCGTAACCAGTACTGATATTTATCGCATGTTCACGTCTTTGTCATTTGTTTAGGATATGGTTTTATATGTTCGTGATTGTGACAAGTTTATTATCATACCAAGCTATGATTTTGTTAAATTCCTAGACATATAAGACTTAAAATCAAAAATTAAGTCATGTTGTGCGATAAATATATAGTGTATTAGTTATTCAGGTTGTATAAAATTAACGAAATTTTGCTGATTGTCACATGCTCCCCTTGTTCAAGAAAATTTTATCTTGAAATTTAAGTCATATCATCCGTTGCGTAGGATTTATCGAGCAAGTGGGGGTACTTTCTTTTGATTTTGTCTTCCTGTTCCAAAGTGAACTCAGGTCCGCGCTTTGAGTTCCAATAGACTTTGACTAGTTTGATACGACTCCTCTTTGTTTTCTGAATTTTAAAATCTAAAACTTCGACAGGTTCTTCGATGAAATGGATTTTGTCGTCTATATGAATTTCGTCCATGGGAATAATAAGTGATTTGTTTGAAAGACATTTTTAAGGTTTGACACGTGAAAAGTGTCGCACCCGATTTTCGATCTAGCGGAAGCGTGCGCGAGGTGTGGCCAGAGCGGCAATCGTTGCATTCAACCAAGTAAACGACAATTGTATTACAAAACATTCATCCGTACTTTTTATTTAATACATAATTTACATACCAACTTTGTTTTTAAAACCATACAACAAGTTTGAACACTATTATTTAAAATACAACATAAGTTTATAAAACATAACGAAAGACTGGATGAAACACAACATCTTGACTTCACAAAGAATGAACAAGATTTTCCCCGAAGGCCATCCACTAGTTTCGTGTAATACATGTTAGTTTTGAAAACAATGTCAACAAAAGCTGGTGAATTCATGTTATAAATTTTGTATCAAATGAATTATCAAAAACATTTGAAATAATAAATTCGTTTAACATAACTTAATGAAACTTGTAAGATCATTAGTGTGTTGCAAATACACTAATATGTATGCAAAATAAGGCGGAAACCAGACCTGGATGATTTATTTTGTGTCTGAGACACTAGTTTTGGACACAAAAGCACTCTAATACGATCTGTTATTATTGTCGTAATAGAATGGCGCTCGTCCAAACGCAATAGATCTATCCCCTTGTTCCTCTGTACATGTTATTCATTAATAGTCCCAATACTTGAACCTTATCCACATGTGATATAAATATTTTCATTTCCAAGTTATACTAAATGTAACATGTATACATCCTCGCACGTTTAAAAACCATAAAAACGTTAAAATAAAAGGGGAAACATGAACTCATTGATTTGTGTTTCGTGCAAATCCTATTCGTTTCTCGACCTACAAGTGTTCTAATCTATGAGACACTTAGGCTTACATTCGTTTCTCATACAAGTATTTTATCATTACATACTTGTAATTGTTGGTTTTTCTTTTTTGATAAACACACACACACACACACACAATATATATATATATATATTTAGATTGATTATATGTAAATGGACCTAGTCCATAATTTAATTGTAAATAACTCAATGTAATAATTCTTACATATGGGCGTAGCCTAATTTATTTCATGTATGTGGGCCTAGCCCAACCAAATTTTGTTTTAAAACTGGATTAAGCCCAATTGGTTTGTGAAGATGGGTCTAGCCCAAGTTAGAAATGAAAGATTGGGCCTAGCCCAAGATAGTTTAAAAAAATTGATTAGCCTAACTTTAGTTTTATAAAAGGGGACTTTAGCCCAAAGTTAGTTTTTATAGAAATATTTTAGCCCAATTTATTTCTTTATAAAACTGAGCTTGGTCCATAGTTATCTTTTATATAAGTGAACTTAGTCTATGTACTTTTTATAAAAGTGGGCTTAGCCCAAAGTTTGATTTTATAGAAGTGGGCTTAGTCTAATAATTTTTTAGTTGGGCTTATCCAAAAATATTTACTAGTATTTGTTATAACTTATAAAAATTTATTTATGAAAACTATTAGTTATAATTTATAGATTTAAAAATTCTATGCTAGTAAATATAAAGTGTAACGGTTGATTTGCTTGTTTTGACCGTTAGGTTCGCATCGACTATTTTATTCGTTTCGTCTTTGTTGTTTCTTTCATTTGTACCAAATACTTTATTTTGTCCGAATTGTCCGATACATATTATTTTATCAATAATTTGAACACTTATATATTTTGTATTTAATTTAACATGATCAAAATATATATAGTGTTTATACAATAATACATGTACATATAAGATGGTTTAAAAATATATATTTTTATCAAAAATATATATTTATCTCATTTCTAGTTTAAGAAGATATAAGTAATTAATTTCCTAACTTTTTCATCCAAATCCTTTATCTAAACATGATTAAATTTCCTAATCACTTTTAATCACCAATTCTTTAGTTTAATAACATCTTAATCAAGATTAATTTTAAAAAAAATTTGCCATAGTTTCCTTTAAAATATAAGCTTTCCCATGCTTATATAAACATGTTATAAATAATTTTTCTAACTCAAATCATCATCAAAACACATATATTATACAAATGTATTAACAAAAATGTCATGAACTTGTTATAGTTCTAAACTTCCTTAAAATGGAGACTTTATTATCATTTTTAACAAAATTTCTAAATCATAACTTTTATTTAGTGATCTAATACTTGTATGATCATCTTTAATATATGAAATTATGTATTTTTGTTAATGAATCTTGCTAATCTAAACATGCATGTGTTTAGATCATCTTTTTATTCATAATTTTGCAAGATTCAAGTTTACTAGTTTATGACAAGTTCAAGATCATCCAAAATTATTAAGAAAAACACATAATTATGTTAGTGATCTTAGATTTATTAGTGTTTTTCAAGTGGGTTTCTAAATATACTGAATGATGATCTTGTATAATTTTTATAAAAAAAAGTATAAGATTGCACAAGGCTAGGGGATCTAAAGAATGAAGAAGATAGGTTAATCAAGAGTTCCAAGCTTCCAAAGTGAGCTCTTAATCCATGCAAATTCCTTAGATCTTCATGCAAGCTTGAAATTCTAGAGTTTGGTTTTTAAAAAGTGGAAGATGATGATGATGAAGCTTGGCCGATTTTAGGAGTGAAATGGGAGTGTTCTTGAATTATTTTGGTGTTATGAAAATGAAAGAAATGAAGGTAAGTGTTGGTGTTATAATCAAATCCTTACACCACCATGTCCACTAATCATCCTCATTATCTTTCCAACACATAAACAAAAGGTTAGTGGCATGGGGAAAGACCCCACCCCATGTTGCCATGGGGTATTGGGGGGGGGGGGGGGTTGCTTTATGTTTTTTTTGTAAATAAAATGAAATTTTTATGAAATTTTATAAAATTTAAGAATTTTATATATAATTTTTTTATAAAAACTAATGCCCCAACACTTTAAAGTGATGTTTAATATGCCAAAATAATTTACTAGTCTTATTGTTTTGTTGTTCGGTTGATAAAGTTGGTTTGGGTCTTGTACCAGGTGAAACACTGATATATATTATTTTACCTATAAAATTTTATGTTCATAATAATTCTAGTACAATTTTTACTGTCCCTTTAATTTATCTAGCTTTTTAGACTAAAAAAATTGTCATTTGGAGTTCAGTTTCTGTACCGGTTTTGTTGTCAGGTTTTTACTAAACAAACCGTATAGCTTAAATAATAAGATTTATATATGGGTTTTATACTATTTCTAACACCCATTATTATCCTTTAGCTAAAAATATTTATTTTTGGGTTTTCGGACATTTGCTGAATTTTGCTGCAGACTAGGACAATTTGGTGTTTTAAATAAACTTTTTATGGTATACCAATACAAACATATTTTATATCTTAATTCTGAAATATCATATTGTACCGTACCCGGTTCTAATATTTATTTCGTGTTCGTGTCTTTGTCATATGTCTAGGATATTGTTTTTATACGTTCGTGATTGTGACGAATCCATTATCATACTAAGCTATGATTTGGTTAAATTCCTAGACTTTTAAGACTTAAAATCAGAAATTAAGTCAATGTTATAAGATAAATAGACAATGTACTAGTTGTTCAAGTTGTACAGAATTACAGGAATTTTGCTCATTGTCACAAAAAGTATCGTGAACTTTACTAAGTGTTTTAGGCAATTTCAACTTATATGCGACAGTTCCAATCTTTACCTAGATTTCATATGGTCCTATGTACCTTGGGCTAAGTTTTCCTTGCTTCCTGAATCTAACTACGCCTCTCCAAGGCGAGACCTTTAATAGCACTTTGTCTACAATCTCAAAGGATAATGGTTTGCGACGTTTATCCACATAACTTTTCTGTCTATCCTGAGCTGCTTTAATACGGTCTCGGATTTTAAATATTTTATCCGTAGTTTCTTGAATTAATTCTGGACCTATAATTTGTTTGTCATCTATTTCCGCCTAGCATAGCGGAGAACGACACTTACGTTCGTATAATGCTTCAAATGGAGCGGCTTGAATACTCATGTGATAACTGTTGTTATATGAGAACTCCACTAAGGGTAAGTGAATATCCCAATTTCCGCCTGAGTCAATCACACAAGCACGAAGCATATCTTCTAAGGTTTGAATGGTGCGTTCACTTCGGCCATCTGTTTGGGGATGAAAGGACGTACTTTGATCAAAGCGAGATCCGAAAGGCTTTTGAAAAGATTGCCAAATTCTTGATATGAAACGACCATCTCGATCAGAGATTATAGAAACAGGCACTCGATGTCTTGCCACAATCTCTTTGAGATAAGGTTTGGCTAACTTCTCGGTTTTATCTTTCTCTCGTAACGGCAAAAAGTGACCTGATTTGGTTAGTCGGTCAACAATTACCCAAATCATGTTGTGGCCGCGAGAAGTCCTGGGTAATTTTGTTATGAAACCCATAGAAATTTGTTCCCATTTCCAAGTGGGAATTTTAGGTTGTGGTAACAATCATGAAGGTTTTAGGTATTCGACCTTAATTTTTGCACATGTTAGACATTTTCCAACATAAGTTGCAATATCTCTATTAAGATTAGGCCACCGATAGAATTCTTTAAGATCATGATACATTTTATCCGCTCCGGGATGTATCGAATATTTGGACTTATGGGCTTCAACTAGGATTAGGTTTTGTAGATTACCAAAAAGAGGAACCCAAATTCTGTTTGCAAAGTACAAAGCTCCGTTCTCATTTGGTTCTAAATGTTTTTCCATACCTCTAAGCATCTCTGCTTTAAAATTTCCGCTCTTCAGGGCTTCCTGTTGAGCATCTTTAATTAATGAGGTAAGGTTATTGTGAATGGAGTGTCTTAATGATCATACACGAAGGGGCTTCACTCGTTCCTTTCGACTTAGGGCATCTACGACAACATTCGCCTTTCCCGGATGGTATTTAATTTCACAATCATAGTCATTCAACAATTCAAGCCAACGTCTTTAGCGCATATTTAACTCATTCTGGTTAAGTATATGTTGAAAGCTTTTGTGATCAGTAAAGATTGTGCACTTGGTGCCGTAAAGATAATGACGCCAAATTTTTAACGCAAATACCGTGCACCTAGCTCTAGGTCATGTGTGGTATAATTCTTTTTATGAACTTTTAATTGGCGTGATACGTATGCGATAACTTTCTCTCGCTGCATTAATACGCATTCTAAACCTTGATGTGAAGCGTCACAATAAACTACAAATTCGTCTATGCCATCCAGAAGTGATAGATTGGTGCATCACAAAGCTTATCCTTAAGCATTTGGAAAGTTGCTTCTTGTTTCTCTCCGCAATCAAACTTCTTATCTTTTTGATTTAGTGAGGTTAGTGGGCGATCTTTGAAAAGTTCTCAATAAGTCTTTGATAATAACCCGCCAATCCCAAAAATTGGCGTACTTCGGTGGGTGTCTTAGGTGCATTCCAATTCTTAATGGCTTCTATTTTTTATGGATCGACATGTATGCCTTTCTCGTTCACTACATGTCCGAGAAATTGAACTTCACGAAGCCAAAATTCGCACTTAGAGAATTTTGCATACAGTTTGTCCTTCTTTAACAACTCAAGAATGGTCCTAAAATGATGTTCGTGATCCTTCTTATTTCATGAATATATGAGTTCAATTTTATAACTCCTAGTAAATATAAAGAGTGAAGGTTGATTTGTTCGTCTGGCCGTTATGTTTGCATCCACCATTTTATTCGTTTCGTCTTTGTCGTTTGTTTCGTTTAATACGTATACTTTATTTTGTCCGAATTGTCAAGTTATCCAAATTGTCCAATATATTACTTTGTCAAAGTTGAACATTTTATATTTTGGTATTTGATCCTACATGATCTAAATACATAGTATTTGTACTAAAATATACGTATACATATTTGGTGATTTCAAAATATATACTTTTATCTAAAATATATATTTATTTTCTTTTTAGTTTAAGAAAAACTCAAATAATTATATCTTAAACTTTTTCACCCAAACTTTTGTTTAAACAAGATTAAAATCCCTAATCACTTTTAATCACAAAATCGTTAGCTTAACCATATCTTAATCAAGATTAATTTTTATAAAAAAATTACCATAGTTTCCTTTAAAATATGAGCTTTCCCATGTTAATATAAACATGCTTTAAATCACTTTTCTAATTCAAAGCATCATCAAATCACAAGTATCATACTAATGTAATAAAAAAATGTCATGAACTTGTTATAGTTTAAAACTTTCTTAAAATGGAAACTTTATTATTACTTTTAAACAAAATTTCTAGATTATAACTTTTATTTAATAATCTATAATTTGTATATTAAATATGATCATTTTAAAATATAAAATCATGTTCGTGTCAATATTTTGTTAATGAATCTTGCTAATCTAAATACGCATGTGTTTAAATTATCTTTTTATACATTAAAATGTAAGATTCAAGTTTACTAGTTTATGACAAATTCAAGATCATCCATAATCCTCAAGAAAACCACATATTTATGTTAGTGATATAGTTTTATTAGTGCTTTTCAAGTGGGTTTTTAAATATTTTTCAAGATGGTCTTGTACATTTACATGAAACATAAGGTATACTATCAAGTTATGGGGCTTACTACTAGCAGTTGGCTAGGATGATCAAAGTGATGGTAAAAAGATGAAGAAAGTGATGATTCAAGAGTTCTAAATCTTCTAAGTGTGCCTCCTAATCCTTAGAAACACTTTAGATCATCCTTGGATCTTCATGCAAGCTTGAATTTTTTTGAGTTTGAATTTTTAAAAGTTGAAGGTGAACATGGTGGTGTTTGGCCGATTTTTAGAGAGCAAATGGAGGTGTTGTTGAGTTTTAGTGTTTGTAAAATGAAAGGAAATGAATGTAATTTTTGGTTTTGATGTTATAATTTAGTCTTACACATCATGATACACTAAACCATGCTCATAATTTGCCAACACAACAATCAAGACTAAGTGGCATGGGGGTAAGCACCCATGTAGCCTTGAGGTTGGAGGGTGGTTTGGTTATATTTTTTATAAAAAACATGTAATTTTTATAAAATTTTTAAACATTATTATTTTTATATTAAGTTTTTATAAAATCTAATGGACCCAACACTTTAAAGTGATGTTATAATATGCCAAAATAACTTACTAGTCTTATTGTTTCGTTGTTCGGTTGATATATTTAGTTCGGGTCTTGTACCGGGTAAAATACGAACATGTTGTGTTACTTATAAAATTTTATTTGTATAATAGTTCTAGTACAATTTTTATTGTCCAATTAGTTAATCTAGCTCTCTAGCTCATAAATTTGTCATTTCGAGTTCAGTTCCGGTACCGGCTTTGTTGTCAGGTTTTTACTGATCAAGTTGTACAGCTTTAAACAGCAGGATTTATACACAGCTTTTATATTAATTTTAACACCCGCTATTATTCTTAACTAAAAATATTTATTTTTGGTTTTCAGACATTTGTTGTTTTGTGCTTCGGAATGTTGCATTTTGCTGCAAAATGTTGTATTTTGCTACAGACTTGGACAATTTGGCGTTTTAAATAAAATTTCTATGGTATAACAGTGCAGATATATCTTATGTCTTAATTCTATCATATCAGATTGTACCGTAACCAGTACTGATATTTATCGCATGTTTGCATCTTTGTCATTCATTTAGGATATGGTTTTATATGTTTGTGGTAGTGACGAATTCATTATCATACCAAGCTATGATTTTGTTGAATTCCTACATTAGTCAGACTTAAAATAAAAAATTAAGTCATGTTGTGCGCTAAATAGATAGTGTATTAATTATTCAGGTTGTACAGAAAATTACTGGAATTATGCCGATTGTCATAATAATCATCTTTAGTCATGTCAGATTACCGATCTTACCGACTACTACGCTTTCATAAGACTCCATCACGGATGCAAGTAAAGCCATATGTTTCTTAGCTATATTTTCAGTGAATGCTTGTGCATTTGCCAAGTTCACAGCTATATTGCACTGAAGAATCCTCTAATTTTGATTTGACTGATTGTTCTGGCTACTTTTGTAATTGTTAGAACTCTGGGACAACTGCGGAGTACTAGGAGTATTCGGATCATAGCTCGGAAATGAGGTAAACATGGTACTACTGCTTGAATTATTTGTTAAGTTGTTAGCACTGAAAGTCGTTTGAATCTTCGGGCTTTGGTTATTAGCAATGGCACTTCCTTTAAAGTACATATTAACGTCTTGCTATGCATGTGCACTTCCTGATTTTGCCATCTTTTGTAGATCCAATTCGTGACCTTCAAGCTTCTCTATAAATTTTGCAAGACTCAACGTCCTGTTGTAGTCAGGACTATTCTTTAAAATCATGAGATATGTTAACCATTCGCCCTCTAGTAGTGCATCAGCTAACTTATCTACTAGCTCTTCATTATCTTTGTTAACCCCCAAACGTTTCATTTCGACTACGAGGTGACAATACTTCTTAATCATCTATTTCAAGGAGTCGCCTTTTAAAGAATGAAAGATATCAAATCCTTTCTTCAACAGTGCTTGCTTACTCTTAATCATTTGTGCACTTCCTTGAAATTTAACCTTGAGTGCATTCAAGATGGATTGAGCGTAATCTTCATGCTGTAACAGCATGAAAATATTTTCCTTAATTGCCTGTTGTAAAATATTCACCATCTTCTTTTCACGAGAAAATAATTCTTTTTCTTGATCAATGTACTACCATTATTGCTTTCTCTAAAACATTCTCTCCCGTCGGAATCTTAAACCCTTCCTCTATTGCGTACCAACAGTCGAGATAGTTTGCTTGTACCCAATTCGTGAATCTTTCATCCCAACCCTTATAATCTTCAAGATACATCAATTTGGGTGGCCTACTCATCGTGCCCATTTTGTTATCTAAATTTAAGGTTTGGGCGGCTACGATCGAAACGGCGGATGAAGCGGACGCGTTGAAGAATTTGTTCTCCATTTCTACGAAAAATTGAACAAAGATTAGTTTGTGCAAAGTGGGGTTTGTGGTGAGTGACACTTCGTGCGAACTGAATTAAAAATTTCAAAAAACAGATTTATCTCACTTCGTACGATCTGGTGTTCACTTCATGCGAATGGTAAAAACAATATACGTCGAATGTCACTTCGTGCAAAGTGGATGTTCACTTCGTACGAAGTGTATGCTCAGTTCGTGCGAGGTGTGTTTACAATTTCATTTTTTTTTCAATTTTTGACATGATTTTGGTTGTTTTTAGCTCTAGTTCTTTCAAGGGTTTGTCTAAAATGGTTTTTACGTATTATACTAAAAAATCAGTCCATTTTGTCAATGAATTCGTTTTAAAAGTGGAAAATAAGAAGAATGAGTAGAATAAGAAGTCTTCTAAGGTTGAATCTTGATCAATTGTCTTCAAATCAGGCCATGAGGCTCTAATACCACTTGTAGGATCGGCTTTTCTCCAAAAGCACTGGACCTAATTTGATATCTAGTCAATATGTGCGGAATCCATGATTAACTAGTGATGATATGATTATTACTGTTTAAATGCTCAGTTTCATTAATATTGATCAACGTGTTACAATTCTGAGACAAACTGGACAGGGCTTCGCTTTGCAGTTAACCAAACAGCTACAAACTCAAGATCTCGACCCTCCTATTTATAAACTTCACTAGTTCGTACGAGTTGAGTCTTCACTTCGTACCAAGTGATAGACCACTTCGTGCGAAGTATACATTACATACATCAAAAACATGTTATTATAACATTGAAGCCCTATTACATTCACGACATGACCCGAAGACGTAAGCTATAGACATTCTGCATCAACATGCACATGGTTTAAATTCTAGTAAGATGTGGACGTCGAAATGGCTTGAAGGAAGGTAAGGAGTTTAGAAACAGATGCAATATGTCTATCTCCTACCTCTTTGGGTCATGTCCTTGTCATGTAATAGGGCTTTAAATGTTAGAATTTTTTTATGTATGTTCACTTGTTACGAAGGTAGTCCAGTTCGCACGAAGAGGAAAGTCTATAAATAGACTCCGTGTGTTCATTGTGTTTGTATGTTTTTGCTGACTGATAAGTCGAAGCCCTGTCAAAATTGTTTCAGGATTGTACACGTTTGAATTATTAATGAAACAGTGATATTGAAAAGTAATCTTGAACATGTCACTAATCTAAAATGAATTTCGCACATTTAATACTAGGATAAACAAATTAGGACCTGAGCTTATGGATGAAAGCATATCTTCACATACATACCGATTAATCCGTTTCTATTGTTATGTGAAGTCTAAATTGGTAAAAACTTCTCTTAGCAAATTTTTTCTTTGGAAAACTTTTGTTATCACTTTTAGCATTCCTTTTATCAGTTTTCACTTATGAGGCAACATCTTCGACAAGTTTAAATTTCCTTGCAATTAATGCCACATTCACATTTTTGTCTGACCCAATCATTTGATACATGAAAATCATATTATCTAAGTCACACAAAACATTTTCTTTCTTTGGAAAGTGCATTTTTTTCTCATTACTTTTAAATTTTGTCTCAGTATCTGAACTTTAATCAGATTCATCCTTGATTGATTCACTGTTTACAGATTCATCCACAGACTGCTCATATGAAACATCAAAGGTTTCCCGTGAACTTTCTCTTAGATCAGCAACAAGTGGAGTTTCGATTTCCACATATAGAGTAATTACTCAACATCGAGGGTGGAAAATACCCAATTCCACGATTTTGATATCCATAGATATCTTCCCCTGTTTCTTTATCTTTTCTAGTGGGTTTGGGAAGAATGTGATCTAGGACGTATGACGCAACAGTGTAACTCGTAAGTTTCTTACCAGCTCTTTCTGATTCAATTTTTATCTTTTGAAGTTCATGATTTAAATCTGCTATCATATCTAAATGATTATTAATTGTCGTTTATTTATCTAAAACAATGAATTTTAGCATAGAAATGGTTGATTGATCTTTGCTAATTATTTTTTAAAAACTCTTTCTCAACCCTCTTAAGCTTATTGTATGCTTCTTGAACTGTTTTCAGATCTTCCAATAATTTATTAGTATTAAGCATGACATATGTTGCATCCTTCTTTACATAGTTTTCACATGGTTTTGAACATTTTAAGCATGTGACACAAGTTGTTGGAAGTTCTCGTGTTATAGATGCCTCACTTTTTACCGAGTCAATTTTATCTTCGATTTTAGCTTCGGTATTAATTATGAGTTTACCTCTTTAAGATTTGCCATCATAGCCTTTTGAGTGACTGCTTTAAGATTTTTCGTGGTAATTTCTTCAGACACATTGATCAACTCGACTACTTCATCCTTTTCTTATACATCAAATTTGATCTGCTCATACAATGATTCATCTCCATAAAAGAAACCTGAAAAACATTGAATAATATCAGGAGGAAATATTGATGTAAAGAAATCAGGTGGAACAGGATAAATCTTATCCTCTTCGACATAATTTTTCGGAATAGAATCTGATTCATCATCCAGTTGTGTTGAATCAGCTTCAACAGCAACCTTTGATTACTCTTTTGATTCAACAACATCAAGCTTTGTCTCATCATCCTGCTTACTATCTTCAGCAACATTCTCAGTATTCCCAGTCTCTTGAATTTCTACCATCAGTGCTAAGCTTCTGGTTTAAGAAATCATATCGTTCTAGTTGAAACATTCTGGGCAACCACTAGAACTTTGTCTCTTGATATTCAAGATGATTCATCTTCAAACGGCACATTTCTTGCATTTGATGGAACTGGACCATGCTGTGTATATTGGATAGCTCGTTAATAGTAATCTCTTCCAAATGGATTCTCGTTATTATTAAAAACCTCATTTTTTGTACACTCCAGCTTGAAATGACCTTTCTCTTTGCATCTAAAACATCTCACCTTTGACTTATCAAACCCGAGCTTTGTCTTCGGTCCACTCAAACAATTTCTCCCGGATATCTCCATAAACCTTTGAGCTCTTCATATAACACGGCCATACACCATCTAATATAGATCCACTCTAGCTCTTCTAGATCTGTTTGATTGTAGTCTTCTTTCATCATATTGTAATTTCCAACTCGGCTTGTAACAAGATTTTCATACGATTCAAGGAAAGAGGCTAGAAATGACATATGTTCTTTAGCGTTTGCTGCGGATAACCCATGAGCATTTTGGAGATTAATGGCTATATTACATTGAAGAACATCATGTGTTTGAGTTGAACTGCAACCACTATGGTTTGAAGATTGTTGATATGTCTGTTGCGTGTAGAACAAGAACCAGCACTACTATATATTGATGGTGGAGATTGTGAATAACCATAACCGCTACTCACAAAAGCATTTCCACTAGCTGACTTAGCATTGAACATTGTCTATATCTTTTGGTTCGCTACTATAACTTGATCTGACCCTTTTTAATACAACCCGGTATCTTGTGGAATAGTGATAGACTTCATCTTGGCCTTCTTTCTCGGTTCTAATTCATGTGCCTCTAACTTTTCAATCAATTTGTCTAGATTTAGTCTAGCATACTCGATTGGATTCGACTGCAAACCCCAATCAATGTGTCAGCAAATTTATCCATCAATTTTGAATCTTCCTTTTCAATCCCTATTATGTTCATCTCGATAACCAAATAAAGAAATCTCTCCTTTTATAGCGGTTAAAATACCAAACTCTTTCTTAAGTAGAGATCTTTTGATATTTTCCCATTTCCTTGTTTCCTCTATTTTTGTTATGTAGGCCCACCAAATAGACTAACAGGACTCATTGTGCTGCAACAACCCCAGATCTCTTGTTTGATGGATTGATGAAGTAATGTCACTGTTTTCCCAAATAATTTGTCTCTCTCACCCTCGAAAATCTAGGTAGCCTTTATATTCTGCCCATTCTCAGTCTTTGAATTAGATATTCATCCTCAATCGCCATCCATGCGTCAAAGTTGTTCGCCTGGACGTAATTCTCAATCCTAAGTAATTTGGGAGGTTTATTGGTTGTTCCCATCTCATTGTTGATTCATATTTTGGAAAACAATGGTTGGTGTTGCTGTGAAAGCCTTCATCTTATCATAATCGTAATCCATTGCTCAACACTTAGAAAAATTTCCAAACTTTCAACAAATATAGCGTGTGAGTGCACTTAGAACGGATGAGTCAAAATGAACTTTCACACCCCGGATTTCCAACCCAAATCCATACACGGTGGGCCCAGGTGGGGAATATCGTGACGTCAGTTGATAACATCATTGTCAATTAAACACGGCACAGCGGAAGTCTTGGAGTAAATTACTATTAAAAACCAAATGTTCGAAATATAAAATAATATACAAGCTCGTAATATAAGATCCACAGGCGGATCATAAAATGTACAAAGAAATAATATAAAACACACTTTAGGGTAGATCTAAGGATTTGCAAGATCCTCTCATTCACTACCGAGCAACTTCCGGCCTATTTTGTATTGTATCTGCAAGCTTAATCTTTTTGAAAATACATCAGCTTTCGCTAGTAAATGCACCCGACTGACTCATTTTGAAAACATTTTAGAAGTTAGATTTAAGTGCACAGGGCACAAATCTTATATAACTTGGGAAAGTTACTTGTAACCTTGTTAACAGATTCACATGTTTGTCCATACATACAGGGCCCAGTACAGAGACCGACACATGATTAAATACACACCACTTAGAACTCACAGAGGAGTTATCCCCAATGTCTTGGGTAATTTGCATTTGAGCCTCTGTCAGGTGTTGCCTACACCCCGCGCTAAGGTCGTGGCCATTGTCTAATGTAATGAGCCGAGGATATCCAGGACACAGTAATTTATCCCCCGATGTTTAGGTTATCAATCAAAACTGATTAAAACAGAATATGCGGATTTAGAAGCCACAATCCGGCATTCGATTGATCCCATATCTGACCAAGCGGTAATAATTTACCATATCCCAAGCCCGTATAGGAAAAATATGTCAAGAGTATTTTCCTGAGTTAGTCTTCTTTTAGTTTTAATAACTCAGCCGTATACAAAAGTACTAAGTACAGATAGCATTTACCGGCAAGGCTCTAGTCTGGATTATAGCATAAGCTAACCAATTAAATACTAACGGTCTTTATTTAAGTCATAGACTTAGACCGTAGCGTACATGATCAAAATGTATAATGCTTGATTAAACGAGGATTGGATAGAATGTAGTTTAAACCCAAGAAGTACTTTGACTTACACAATATGGGTAAACTATAAACATTCTGGATTTTGAAACTTAAATGATAAGGTTAAACTCGTTTCGGTTAATTTTCGTAAAATAGTTACATATACTTAACCGTACGCATTTTAGCGATATCGGGTAACAAGATAAGTCATGGACAAGTTCTATATGCCTTTACACTTTAAATAAGTTGAGATATCAGTATGATATCAACTTACATGCCGTTAAGGTTTTAAAACGATACTATGCCTCATAAGGGCATATCGGTAATTTCATACCATATAAAAGGAACTTAAATATGATTTAAGTTTATAATCATGAGTATTCTGGAAAAATAGTTTATTTATGGTATAATATCAGTAGGATATTAATTATGTGTGTGTTTTATCTTTTATGACCAAACTATGCACCAAAGGGGTATTTTGGTCATTTCACACATAGTTTACACATTATTTGGGATTCTAAGTTTATATCATGTACCTACTGTAAAAATATTTAAAATAAGTTTTAAAATCAGTAGGTAACAAGTTTTGGTCAAATAATATGGTTTAAAACCATACTATGCGTTGAAACGGCGCTTATATCGTAAAATGGCGTCTTATGCGATGTTTAATAAAAACTGACGTTAAGGTCAGATTAAAATGTCTTAGTTATGTTATTTAAAATAACATATCAGTAGGTAAAAGATTTATCTTGAAAATATTTGATTAAAACCATTTTATGAGCCAAAAGGGCTAAATTGTCATTTATCGACATAATTCAAGGACCTGCTTGTAAACTCAGTTTATAATCTGGTTTAACATCCCAAATAATCCTACTTATAATAATATATTAGTAGGAAACTTCTTTTTAAGTTCGTTATCATTAAAAGCCTAGTTTTATGCAAAAAGGGCATTTTAGTCAAAAATGGCATAGTTACGGAACTTGCGCATAAACTCAGATTCTTATTATGATCATGTAATATAACCTCAGAGGGTTATGCTACAATATATTACGATCATAATGCAACTTTAGATTAGTACGTAACTATTCTAAATCGGGTCAGAATCGAAAGTCAAAGCAGAAGTCAAACTTTGCGACTTTCGGTCGCGAACCGACCCTAGAACTCAAATTGACAAGCCGAACATGTTCTTGCATTTTCTAATAATTATTACCAACTTGTTTAAGTGTCAAAACAGGTTTCATAACATACATAAGAACAATTTATGATTTTTCTGAAAAATGGCATGTTTGACTTTTTAATATCATAATTTTGACCCGTCAATTGGTCTAGCAAACGTGATCTTCAGGAGGTGCCCTTTATAGGGACTAACACCTACCTTATTACGAACACTTAGCCATGTTCATTTCGAACAATGGCTGGACCATAATGGTTTTAACCGAAAGTCAAAGCCTTTTTCGTATAAAACGCTTGTCTTTTGGCTATAAAAGCCTATAAACAAAAATGCAAGAGCAAGGAACACTTACAAGAGGTTCCTAGAATGCAAGAGAACTAAGTTGGATGCTCCTTTCAGTTAGGAACTTCCAGAGGAAGGAGATAGAGTTGAAATTGAGAAAGGTGCAAGTTCAAATGGTGAACTTGAACAGCTAAATATAGTTGGAGAACTCAAAGGAGGTGATGCCAGGTGTTTAGGGGTGTAAGAAGAAGCTTACAAGTGTCCCAGAATGTGGCATAGCTGTTTGGGAAGCCATGGCATGCCGGGATTATGCCCGGACATCGTCGAGCTCTCGGTTCGTTTAAAGGTCACTCAGAGGTATAAATTAACATGTTGACACTTTTAATCCCTCCATTATCCAACTTTCACATATTTACAGAATTGAACCCTCTCGTCAAACAAATGGCACGTATGAGAGTTAGGACTTCGCAAAGGATCACTCAGAGGTTTATTATAAGCATGTTGACTCTGATTTCACTTAGAGGCTGGGCATGTTGACATATCAGTCACTCATAGGCCAAGTTTTAAGCATGATGACATATCAATCACTCAGAGGCTAATGATTTAAGCATGTTGACATATCAGTCACTCAGAGGCTGTTATTTATGCATGTTGACATCGGACCGTCATTCAGAGGCTCGGTTTGAGCATGTTGACTCATTTAGTCCTTATTGGTCTTTAGCAGACTATATTTAAAATACAACACGTGTCACTATACTATTGGACACGTTTTTTACAGGGTGTTTACATCCTCACCCCCTTAAAAGAAATCTCAACCTCGAGATTTTATTCAAAAAGATGGAGGTACTTCTTTCGCATAGTGGACTCAACCTCCCATGTGTACTTGGGACCTCTAAAGGTGTCCCACTTAACCTTTACTATAGGTATCATTTTCCTTCGGAGTTTCTTAACCTGTCAATCCTTGATCGAAATTTGTTTCTCAACGAACCTCAGGTTTTCATCAATTTGCACATCCTTGTGTGACATTGCTAGCGACTCATCGGCTAGACATTTCTTAAGATTACTGATATGGAACACATCATGGATTCCACTTAGCTCCTCTGGAAATCTGAGCTTACAAGCTACAGTGCCGACGCATTCGACTATCTCAAATGGTCTGATGTATCTTTGGCTTAACTTGCCCTTCTTCCCAAAGCGCATCACACCTTTCCAGGGTGAAACTTTTAACATGACTTTGTCCACACTTGGAATTTAAGAGGTTTACGCTCTTGTCAGCATAGCTCTTCTGCCTATCCCTGGTCAGCCTTGAGACGATCACGGATTGCACAATCTTTTCCTTGGTCTCCAGGACAATCTCTGGTCTTGATAGTTGCGCTTCCCCAATTTCTGCCCAGCACGCGGACGTTCTACACTTTCTCCCATACAAGGCCTCAAAAGGAGCAGCCTTGATGCTCGTATGATAACTATTATTTAGGAGAATTCTATTAGGGTAAGTGGTCATCCCAACTTCCACCTAAATCAATCACACATGCCCGGAGCATGTCTTCCAGTGTCTGGATAGTACGCTCACTTTGCCATCAGTTTGCGGATGGTAAGCCGTAGTAAAGTTTAATCGTGTGCCTAAAGATTGTTAGAAACTTTTCCAAAAGTGAGAGGTATATCTAGTATCTCTATCAGATACAATAGATACCGGCACACCGTGTAGGGACATAATCTTGTCCAAATACAACTTAGCCAATTTGTCTGAATTATACGTTTCCTTAATTAGCAAGAAATGTGCTAACTTAGTCAACCTATCCACAATGACCCAAATAGTGTCGTTTCCATTTTTGGTCTTAGGTAACTTGATAATCAAGTCCATAGTTACCATTTCCCATTTCCATGTGGGAATTTCCAATTGCTGTAGAAGTCCTGGCGGCTTCTGATGTTCAGCCTTAACTTGCGAACACGTCAGAATTTGGCTACATATGGGGCTATGGATTTCTTCAAACTCATCCACCAATAATTTTTTTCAGATATACATCTTGTCACCTCCCGGGTGAACTGAGTATCTTGAATTGTGCGCTTCTTGGAGGATTAGATCTCTAAGTCCTCCAAGGGTTGGAACCCAAATTCTATCATTAAATCTAAGGATTCCATCCTTTCCAGGCGTTAACTAATTAATAGTTCTGCCTAATCCTTCATTAGGAGCATTAGCCTCTAATAGAGCTTGCTTTTGCGCATCTAATAGCTTCTCACTTAAGCTATTTCTGAACTCAATGCTCTTCGTGTTAATCCTTATAGGTTTAACCCGTTCCTTGCAACTTAAGGCATCAGCAACTACATTTGCCTTGCCTGGATGGTAGCAACTCTCGCAATCATAATCATTGAGCGTTTCCATCCATCGACGTTGTCGCATGTTCAATTTCTTCTGATTGAACAGATGCTGGAGACTTTTATTGTCTGTGTATATAATACACTTTGTGCCATATAAGTAATGTCTCCATAGCTTTATGCAAATACAGCTGCACCCAATTCAAAATCGTGGGTGGTGTAATTTCTTTCGTGCACCTTTAACTGTCGTGATGCATAGGCAATCACCTTGCCTTTTTGCATTAGCACATAGCCCATGCCAATGTGCAAAGCATCCAGTAAACAACAAAGTCTTCAACACCTTCAGGTAGTGATAATACAGGAGCATTGCTCAACTTGTGTTTAAGAACCTCAAAAGATTCTTGTTGTTTTGGACCCCAATTATACTTAACATTCTTACGGGTCAAGGTAGTTAAAGGAGTGGCTATTCTTGAAAAGTTCTCAATGAACCTCCTGTAGTATCCAGCTAATCCTAGGAAACTACGAACCTCTGATGGGGTCTTGGGCACTTCCCAATTCATTATGGCTTCTATTTTGGCGGGATCCACTTAGATACCACGCTCACTTACAATATGTCCAAGAAATTGGACTTCTCTAAGCCAAAACTCACATTTAGAGAATTTTGCATAAAGCTTCTCTTGCCTTAGCAGTTCTAAGACGTACCGAAGATGTTTCTCGTGATCAACTTGATTACGAGAGTAGATAAGTATGTCGTTTATGAAGACAATGACAAACTTATGCAAATATGGTTTGCATACCCTATTCATGAGATCCATGAATGTTGCATGTGCATTTGTGAGCCCGAATGGCATCACTAAAAATTCAAAATGACCATATCGGGTCCTGAAGGTTGTCTTAGAAACATCCTCACTCCTAACCTTCAGCTGGTGATATCCAGATCTCAAATCAATTTTGGAGAAGTAACTAGTCCCTTGAAGTTGGTCAAATAAATCATCGATCCTGGGCAATGGATAACGGTTCTTGATTTGTATCTTATTCAGCTCACGCAATCAATGCACATCCGCATTGAACTGTCTTTCTTCTTAACGAAGAGGATAGGAGCTCCCCAAGATGAGGAACTTGGCTGTATAAAGCCTTTCTCTAAGAGTTCATCTAATTGTGTCCTCAACTCCTTCATTTCTATTGGTGCTAGCCTATATGGAGCTCTAGCAACAGGTGCTGATCCTGGCAGGATATCAATTCTAAATTCTACTTGTCTGTCTAGAGGTAAACCTGGTAGTTCTTCGGGAAAGACATCGGAATATTCAGAAATAACTGGTAGGTCTTCCATGTTTGGCTTAGGCTCATTAATAGTAACTTGTGCCATGTAAATGACGCATCCTTTCCTCAAACACTTTGATGCCTTCAATAACGACACCTTTTCTAGCAATCCATAGTGCAACTCTCCAGGGATTGTGATCGATTCACCCGATGCGGTTTTAATCTCCATGTGTTTCTTATCGCAGGCAATGCGGGCTTGGTTATGAGATAACCAATCCATGCCTAAAACTACATCGAACCCCGCTAATTTCATTGGCAGCAAAGAGATAGGGATTGAATGATTCTTAATGGATATAGAACATCCATCAAGAATGGAAGATGTTGATTCTAAACTTCCATCAGCAAGTTCCATCTCATAAGTTTTATCTAGAGTTCTTATGGGCAGGTTTAATAGTTTACTAAACTTATGTCAACAAAAGATCTATCTGCACCCGAATCAAAAAGAACTCTAGCATAAATATTATTAATAAGGAATGTACCTGTTATGACATTGCCATCATTAACAGCCTCTTTGTAGTCATCTGAAAGGCACGAGCATTCCCTTCTTGGCCTCTCCAGGCTTTGCATTATTATTCTTAAGAATCTTAGGGCAGTTAGTCTTAATATGCCCTTTTTCATTGCAGACGTAGCAGACGGCATCCTTATGATCCTTGCATTCTAGGGTCTTATGCCCCTTTCTCTTACAGATACCACAGGGTTTCGCTTGCGAACCATAATTACATTGTCCCCAATGTCTGCGGTTGCAAGTTTTGCATGTTGACGTCGCAGCCGTCTTGTCTTGGTTCCCTTTGAACCCAAATCTCCCTTTATTTTTCTTATTAAACCTATGGGGATTGTCATCTTCTCTCTTCCTTTTCCCGTTAGTTTCAGACTTAACTGACTTTTGCCTTACTAGATCAAGGGTAAGGGAGAGAGATAGGTCAACGGCGGACCTATAGGTACTAGGCTGAGTAGCCTTTACCATTCCATTTATCTCGGGAGCTAACCCATTAATAAAACGCACAATGCGTTTAGGTTCCGAGGTAATCAGATAGGAAACTAACCAAGATAGGGAGTTGAAATCAGAAACATATTTCCGGCAATCTAGGTTTTTCATGGAAAGAGACAAAAAGTCTGTCTCTAATTTCTCCACCTCATGAGGTGGGCAGTAAGTTCCTTAACAAGGTCCACAAACTTAGACCATCCCAAATTATACAGGTGTACCTTACCTGTAGACTGGATCATGGCTTTCCACCAGATTAGGGCATCACCCTTAAAGGACTATGATACATACTTAACCACATCCTTATCAGCACATCCGTTGATATCCACTATTGTTTCCATCTCGTCTAGCCACTTAAGGGCTTCCACAGCTCCTTTTTCCCCATTAAAGTCTCGGGACTTGCAGGAGACAAAATACTTATAGGTACATTCGTCATTAACAGAACGGGACCTTTCAGCAAAATCTATTTTCTTTGGTTCACTCTTTGCATTTGAAGAGTGAAGGGAGCTCTCCTTATGAGCTGAGGATGGGGTAATCGATAATGGTCTAGAGCGAGTAGCACTCGACTCTCTAAGCTTTTTTGTGGCCTTTCCCATGGCCTTTTCAACAGCCGCATCAATGCGAGCTTGAAAATTATCATTATCGATGTCTCTATTTTCGGCTTTGTTAGAATCAACATTCGGTGGCTACTTTGTGACTCATTTGAGTTAGCCATCTTTAAGCCTTGGGTTCTATATACCAATAAAACCTCATTTAGCAATAGTATGTCAACCATATTGGTCTTAAAACATTGGATATAACAATCCATTACCTATTCTAGTGTGAATAACATCACAACTCTTAGGCTTAACATAACTATATTTGGCTTAGGTCTTAATAGGACCATCAAAGGCAAATTAAAATCTGGACATAGTCCACATTTAATATTGAACAGTGGATCGCATTGTCACAACTGTCATTGTCATAATTGACAATGAGCTTGTCACAAAGGACATAAAATTTATGGTAGGCGCATAATTGGGCCTGTCGCTAATGGACATAAAATATGACACATAGGCCTGTCACTAATGGACATAAAATATGGCACATAGGCCTGTCACTAATGACATAAAATTTGGACAGGGGGTTATATTAACCACATCTGTCGTTGTCATTTTTTACAATATAATATTGCTCTAAGGCAAATCATCACTAATGGACGTTTAATCATAGCCCCAAGGGCAATACATCACTACTGGATGTTTAATCATAGCCCCAAGGTGCAATACATCACTAATGGATGTTTTAATCATAGCCCCAAGGGCAATACATCACTAATGAATGTTTAATCATAGCCCCAAGGGCAATACATCGCTAATGGATGTTTAATCATAGCCCCAAGGGCAATACATCACTAATGGATGTTTTAATCATAGCCCCAAGGGCAATACATCACTAATGGATGTTTAATCATAACCAGTGGATGTTTAATCATAACCCCAAGGGCAATACATCACTAATGGATGTTTAATCATAGCCCCAAGGGCAATGCATCACTAATGGATGTTTTAATCATAGCCCCAAGGGCAATACATCACTAATGGAGGTTTTATCATAGCACTAATGATATTAGCCGGGATCGATTTTGATCACATAGGCTGTATAAGGCTAGGAGATAGTCCATTACCTTGAAGGCTAGTGTGGTTCCTCAAGTCACACTACCATGAGTATTAACATTTCTGAATGTTAACATAAGAGTACCTTAATGGTTGATTAATAGTTTCGGTCTCATTGACCTTAACGACTTGGAGGCTTGAACTTAAGTCCACCACCTCTGGATAGAAGGATAACTTCCCTTAACTATCCTGATAGAAGACCCTTCGTACTTAACTATCATTTATAAATTGGCCAAATGTGTGGCCTGTGCCACTTGGCTAATCAAAACCATTAAGATCTTTTTGGAATTATATCGCAAAGCATAAATTTCAAGTAAAATCGAGATGCTCGTTTTGAAGAGTATGAATACATATATATAATTCCAAAATACTTCATTAAATTCCAAATTAGAAATTACAATACTAGAAAAATGAAATAAACTGTCCATGCAAGGACTTTAAAGAAATAAAAATGTCCATGCAGGGACTAAGGAAATAACAATGTCCTCGCAGGGACTAACATAAGTTATTAGAAGAGACTTCACCGTCCTTGTTTCCCTTGACCAATTTGGAGAGTTTCTTGAAGAACTTGTTTGTCTTCTTCTCCATTTTCTCCGCTTGTTGTTGCATTTCCTTCATTCTTTCCAAGGCCTCATTAATGGCCTCAAGTGGCGGCGGAGGTTATGGTTGTGGTTGTGGCATAACCGGATACTGGTACCCATAAGTTGGATATCCAGTCGGTGGATAAGCAGGTGGGAAAGAGACGAGTAAAGTACGTTGTGCATAACTGCTTGCATATATGGGTCTTGCGACCATGCTTGATAGTCTACTGGTGTAGACGGGTTAAAAGGATCATAACCAGACGTATCTGGATATATGGGGATTGGGCTACTATAACCCGATGGTGGTGGTTGAACTGTGGGTGTTGGTGTTGGTTCCACCACAGGTGAGGTGTTAGAGGGTCCACCCATTTGTGGGTCCTCTTGAATTGTGGGGTACGGTTTAGGCAAAGGTGGTAGCAAACCCAACCGTTGGCCCGCACGTACCGACATATGTGCTCCTCTTTTCCTCCTTGGCGGTTCTGGTGGCGATTGGGGTTGCTCCACTGGTTCCATGTGCACTTCTTCTTGCACGGGAGGTGGTTGGGAATGATGGGAAGGAGTATTGGAGAAGGTAAATTGGTTCCAATATTGGTCCCACTCATTAGGACCTTGGTAAGGCGATCCAGCGTAAGAGTTTGAATCGCTAGAGATTTCTATGGGATGCGTATTCGATCCCAACGGTGGCATCTCCGGGTCGGAGTCCTCGTCCATAGGGTTTGGTTGGTCAACTGATTTTGATCGGCTTGAGGCGTGTTAAAGTAGTGGTTAGGGTTAAATTCTTCATGATAAGAGTGTGAATGGGAATGATGAGAAAGGTGAGAATGGTGTGAATGATAGGAGTGGTGAGAGTGGTAAGAATTTTGGGAATGTGGTGGCGAGTGTCTATGAGAGATAGAGTGTCTCGCTAGTTGCCAAGGAGACAAATCTCATGATTCTTGGTAGGAATCTGAGTTGTGAGGTTGAGAAGGGATGCGCCCGATGGTCCTCCTCTCATTGGACCTTTTCCTCTCCCACTTTGTCCTCTTACTCTTGGCGGCATTTTCCTGTTAAAATCAATTCAAAAACAATACTAATAACTTAATAATGAAATGAGTAATCCTAGGTCAATGCCTGACTCGGAAGTCTAAGAAATGTGCTCATGTAAGTTTGAGATTAAACACAAGAAGGATAGTGTTTAATGTAACATTCGTCGAAAAACGGGTTTTCCAAACCCGCTTCGTTTATTAATCGAATAGTCAGTTATAATTTTCGTTGCGTATATATTGTTCATTTTAATTTTAAACAATACATAATTAATAAACATTTTAGAATTTAAAAACTATAATTAATAAATAATAAAAACAAGTGAAGAAAAATATAAAATGAGGCTGCCGGGTTTCGAACCCGGGTCACCCGCTCCAACAAACAAACAACACACCACTCCGCCACACACTTTACTTTGGAATAATACTGAAATAAATAAAACTTAAAGTAAACCCGGATTCAAACCAGAGAATCACCGCGCACTCAGAGCTCGCAATCACCGGAAAATCCGGCAATCCGCGATTTTGGCCAAATCAGTCTTGACTAAAATGCTCAAATTGATGTCGACGTCGGTTATAACCGTTGCCTGCAATCAATTTCCGTCATAACCGACGGAAATCCTAACTCGCAGACTTTGACTCGATTCAGCCTGTTTCAACTATAAATACCCTCTTGAACACTCTGAAAATCCTTTCGCTCAGAACCACGATCGTTTCCGAAGCTTAATTCATCTCAAAACACGTCGCCGGAGATATTTTACAGTCGCCGGACTTTCACCGGAAAACCGATACTTACTTCGAATAGGTAAAATTCTCGACTCTTTTGTTGCAATCCATTATTAGGAAAGTATTAACATAAATCGTTCAACCAGAATCTGTCTCAGACAACGTTGCCGGGAATTCCTGCACTCGCCGGAAAATCACTGGAAATTCCGAAGTCTCACTGTCAATCGGTACAATCATCTAAACCCCCTGATATCCTTTGTTCAGTAACTTAATTTCACAACTCATTGATCAAAACTGTTAATTGATTCACTCAGACGAAAGTCACCAATCAGAGCCGACGACTCTTGCCGGAAATCTGAGAAAAACATTATGTTCGGTACATTTTACTCCGTAACCCTCTCTATCCATTTCTTTCCAATCAATTATATGTTCGATGACCGATTTAAACAAGAACAGTCGGACATCATTGTTCTGTGTCTTTGTAAACGAAGAAGACGAAGTCGAACATGTGTATAAGTTTAATTAAAACTGAAAATTTAACCAGGTTAGACACACAGTCCAGCGGTGGACTGTGTGCAACATAACACGCACGTCACGGGTTCGAATCGCACACGTTACCGAATTTCATAATTAAAACCAACATTTTTACAACTGAATCAGATCAGGTCACAGAATGTTTATAAGAATAATAAAAATCATGAATTAAACAGATATGACACACAGCCCAACTGGTTGGGCTATGCATACTCGAACCGAACGTCTCGAGTTCGACTCCGGGTCACTGAAGTCGGTTCGGCCATTTTAAATCGTTTTAATAAAAACCAAAATAAGTTAAAAGTTAATTAGTATATAAATATAATTAAAACAAAGAATATTTCAGGTTAGACACGTAGCTCAGTTGGTAGAGCTGCGTTCACGTATACGAGAGGTCCCGAGTTCGAACCTCACTCAGCGCATACAATTAACACAATCCGACCGGTCAACGGTCAACGGTCAGAGTCAAATAGTCAACATTTTTTTTATTTATTTATTTTTTTTATTTAATCAGAAAATTATTTAAAAATACTTAAGAATAATATTTTTAAAGTTAGAAAATGTCCTTAAACTCACAAAAATAAATCTAAAAATCCTATTAAGATTATGAATTAAAAGTATTAATCTCAAATAAAATCTATTTATTTACCGAATCATTTCGTTATTATTTTAGGTTAGTTTTCCTCGTCGATCAAATCCAAAACTCGTGCGCATCCAACGTCATCAAAGAACGCACCCAATGTGAATGAATCTCTACCAATTCCCCGTTTTAATCACGTTTTGGGGTGTATCATGTGTCGTTTAATTCCTTATTATATTTAAACACTTGTGCATCCATCATATCCGTGATCAAATGTGTATGTATCAATTGTTGTGTGAATTATGTTTAGATTGAAGTTATCATTTTCAATACATGCATTTCATTAGGCCCATCAGCTCCCCGTGGGATACGGGTTGAGTATCAGGTGCCTCATTCGATCGGCTCCGTTTGATTGAGCCTTGATCTCACATAAATCATCATTCATGTCATTCGATCGGCTCCGTTTGATTGAGCCTTGATCTCATATACATCATCATTTATGTCGTTTACTCATCCAATGTGGTTTGTGTTTTGTTATATACATATGTTTGCTCACATATGATTATTGCATAACTTTTCAATATTAAACACAACAAGAAATTAATAACAATGTTTTATCAAGGTTCACTCGCCAACTTTTATTGACCCAAAATATCCCCGTTTTACACATGATACAGGTGATCCAGTTGAGGCAAGAAACACATAGGAAGGCCTAGAAGAATAAATCAGTTTAAGCTTTGGATTGTTTTACTTAGTTTCATTTCCTTGTAATTGTATGGATTTGATTTGATTTGAATATTTAAGTTTTAATTTGAATTTAATAAATATGAAACATTTTAGTAAACATAATGAGCTTTGGTGATAACCCAATTATGCCCCGACTCTTATTCCGCTGCGGGTCGGGGTGTGACATTTAATTCTCTCAAACGTTGGCTCTGATACCAACCTGTCACACCCCGGATTTCCAACCCAAATCCATATACCGTGGGCCCGGGTGGGGAATATTGTAACGTCAGTTGATAACATCATTGTCAATTAAACACGACACAACGGAAGTCTTGGAGTAAAATTACTATTAAAAACCGAATGTTCGAAATACAAACTAATATACAGGCTCGTAATAGAAGATCCACAGGCGGATCATAATATAAAACAGACTTTAGGGCAGATCTAAGGATTTGCAAGATCCTCTCATTCACTACCGAGCAGCTTCCGGCCTACTCGTATTGTACCTGCAAGCTTAATCTTTTTGAAAATACGTCAGCTTTCGCTGGTAAATACACGCGTCTGGCTCATTTTGAAAACATGTTAGAAATTAGATTTAAGTGCACAGGGCACAAATCTTTTATAACTTGAGAAAGTTACTTTGTAACCTTGTTAACAGATTCACATGTTTGTCCATACATACAGGGCCCAGTACAGAGACGGAGACATGATTAAATACACACCACTTAGAACTCATAGAGGAGTTATCCCCAACGTCTTGGGTAATTTGCATTTGAGCATCTGACAGGTGTATGCATACACCCCGCACTAAGGTCGTGGCCATTATCTAATGTAATGAGCCGAGGATATCCAGGACACTGTAATTTAGCCCCGATGTTTAAGTTATCAAACAAAACTGATTAAAACATAATATGCGGATTTACTAGCCACAATCCGGCATTCGATTGATCCCATTTCTGACCAAGCGGTAATAATTTACCGTATCCCAAGCCCGTATAGGGAAAATAAGTCAAAAGTATTTACCTGAGCTAGTCTTCTTTTAGTTTTAATAACTCAGCCATATACAAAAGTACTAAGTGCAGATAGCATTTACTGGCAAGGCTCTAGTCTGGATTATGGCATAAGCTAACTAATTAAATACTAACGGTCTTTATTTAAGTCATAGACTTAGACCGTAGTGTACATGATCAAAACGTATAATGCTTGATTAAACGATGAGTGAATAGAATGTATTTTAAATCCAACAAGAACTTTGACTTGCATAATATGGGTAAACTATAAACATTCTGGATTTTGAAACTTAAATGATAAGGTTAAACCCGTTTCGGTTAATTTTCGTAAAATTGTTACATATACTTAGCCGTACGCATTTTAGCGATATTGGGTAACAAAATAAGCCATGGACAAGTTCTATATGCCTTTACACTTTAAATAAGTTGAGATATCAGTAGGATATCAATTTACATGCCCGTTAAGGTTTTAAAACGATACTATGCCTCATAAGGGCATTTCGGTAATTTCATACCATATAAAAGAAACTTAAATATAATTTAAGTTTATAACCATGAGTATTCTGTAAAAAATAGTTTATTTATGATATAATATCAGTAGGATATTAATTATGTGTGTGTTTTATCTTTTATGACCAAACTATGCACCAAAGGGGCATTTTGGTCATTTCACACATAGTTTATAAATTATTTGGGATTCTAAGTTTATATCAAGTACCTACTGTAAAATATTTAAAGTAAGTTTTAAAATCAGTAGTTAACAAGTTTTGGTCATATAATATGGTTTAAAACCATCCTATGCGCTGAAACGGCGCTTATGTCGTAAAATGGCATCTTATGCGATGTTTAATAAAAATTGACGTTAAGGTCAGATTAAAATGTCTTAGATGTGTTATTTAATATAACATATCAGTAGGTAAAAGATTTACCTTGAAAAGATTTGATTAAAACCATTTTATGAGCCACAAGAGCTAAATCGTCCTTTATCGACATAATTCAAGGACCTGCTTGTAAACTCAGCTTATAATCTGGTTTATCATTCCAAATAATCCTAATTATAATATTATATCAGTAGGAAACTTATTTTCAAGTTCAGTATTATTAAAAACCTTGTTTTATGTAAAAAGGGCATTTTAGTCAAAAATGGCATAATTACGGAACTTGCGCATAAACTCAGATTCTGATTATGATCATGTAATATAACCTCAGAGGGTTATGCTACAATATATTACGATAATAATGCAACTTTAGATCAATAGGTAACTAATCTAAATCGGGTCAGAATCAAAAGTCAAAGCAGAAGTCAAACTTCGCAACTTTCGGTTGCGAACCGACCCTAGAACTGAAATTGACAAGCCAAACATGTTCTTGCATTTTCTAATAATTATTACCAACTTGTTTAAGTGTCAAAAAAGGTTTCATAACATATATCAGATCAATTTATGATTTTTTTGAAAAATGGTTTGTTTGACTTTTTAATATCATAACTTTGACCCGTCAATTGGTCTAGCAAACATGATCTTCAAGAGGTGCCCTTTATAGGGACTAACACCAACCTTATTAGGAACACTTAGCCATGTTCATTTCGAACAATGGCTGGATCATAATGGTTTTAACCGAAAGTCAAAGCCTTTTCCGTTAAAACGCTTGTCTTTTGGCTATAAAAGCCTATAAACGAAAATGCAAGAGCAAGGAACACTTACAAGAGGTTCCTAGAATGCAAGAGAACTAAATTGGATGCTCCTTTCAGTTAGGAACTTCCAGAGGAGGGAGATAGAGTTGAATTGAGAAAGGTGAAAGTTCAAATGGTGAACTTAAACACCTATTTATAGTTGGAGAACTCAGAAGAGGTGATGCCTTGTGTTTATGGGTGTAAGAGGAAGCTTACAAGTGTCCCAAAATGTGGCATAGCTGTTTAGGAAGCCATGGTTTCGAGAAAATGGTTTTTGGCCATTATGTGTGGAGGCCAAGCAAACTTTCTGCAGACACAGGCCTCTTGCGCCCCGCGAGAGGCCAAGGCCTTGCCTCTCGCACCCTGCGAGCGCCCCATGTCAGATTTCAAATTTTGTCACATTTATCCCCTCAACTTATTAAACCCCTTTTTAACCTTCTAAAACACCGTTTTAGCATATTTAGCCCTCCGTAGCCAATTTTTCGCATACCCGGGATTATGCAGGACATTGTCGAGCTCTCGATTCGTTAAAAGGTCACTCAGAGGTATAAATTAACATGTTGACACTTTTAATCCCTTCATTATCCAACTTTCACATATTTACAGAATTGAACCCTCTCGTCCAACAAATGGCACGTATGAGAGTTAGGACTTCGCCAAGGATCACTCAGAGGCTTATTATAAGCATGTTGACTCCGATGTCACTTAGAGGCTGCGCATGTTGACATATCAGTCACTTAGAGGCCAAGTTTTAAGCATGTTGACATATCAGTCACTCAGAGGCTAATGATTTAAGCATGTTGACATATCAGTCACTTAGAGGCTGTTATTTATGCATGTTGACATCGGACCGTTACTCAGAGGCTCATTTTTGAGCATGTTGACGCCTTTAGTCCTTGTTGGTCTTTAATAGACTATATTTAAAATACAACACGTGTCACTATACTATTACACACGATTTTTACAGGGTGTTACATGAACGTATGGGTAAATCTGTGTATGAATCAGTACTCGAGTATAAATGACCAAATGTATGAATAATTCATGTGAATGATCCAATGGATGTCCTTCTTGCGTATGACCAAATCAAACAAATGAGGACTCCTTCGTATGAATGACCAGACAACGGATGACAAGTTCAAGCATATCAATTACTCATGCGCGCTAAAGACTTATCAGTGAATGACTATTGCGCACGAATGACAATTCATGCGTTTGATTAACACTCCTACACTCCAGACAATTTTGGTGAAAAATTCGACTTTGGTAATGAATTTGGCTTCCAACAGGTCTAATATTTTGACATGATGTTCGTGGATGGTTTTAAAATAGTCTATGAGAAAATAGTAGAATTTGAACCATGGAACGATGAAAATTGAAGAAAAATTAGTAGAAAAGGAACTTTAAGCTTCCAATCTTGAAATCCAAGCAATCTTCTATTAGATATCAGCTCTCATTATCTGATACCACTTTTAGGATCATGTTAGGCATGTAGAAACACAAACGCGATATCTGTAACACTCAGTAATGTGCGGAATCCGTTTCAAAGTTCATGAATAAGTTTGGTTTCATAATCTATCTTTTCTCCATTAATTTGGCTAGTATAACATTTGATATTACAATATCAAAAACAAACTTAAACACTCTAACACACTGCCCTATAACATACAGACTCAAGACTTAGACTTAGGCATTAGACATACATGCACCAACACTCCTCCATTATAAGCTTAATGTCATGGCGATGCCAACTAAGGAGGAGATCTACTTCCTGGATGACCTTGTCATCCCGTGGTAGGAACAACCTGAAGACGCAACCGATTAGGACCTACCCCTACTTCCAGTTGAGGACCTAATTGTTCCTCCTCCTCCACCCCCTCAAGATAAAGGTGCTGCCAAATCTGAGCATGAGCCGACCCAAATTGTCAACTTTGAAGAAGATTATGAAGGAAAAGACCCTTACCGACTACTCCCACATGCAATGTTTGGAACTTGGAAGGGTGAATAGGTGGTCATGACAGCAGATCGTTAGCTTAAAAGGCCGAACTCTACTTTGTTTTGAGTTTCTATCAAGATCTTGTGTTTTGGGTCTCTTTGGTTTAAACTAGCTAACGATTAAAAAAAGGGTAAATGCACGGTACCCCTGACCGCGGGAGGGTTCTCCCTCCCCAAGCTAGCTTAGCCCCATAGCTGCCTGGCGGTTACTACCCAGCAGGATTATTCGGGCTGAGTTGGACTCGAACCCGCGTCCTCCCGTTTGGAATGGGTAAGGCTGGCCACTGGGCTGACACCCTGTGCTTAACTAGCTAACGATTAGTTATTGGTTAATGGGTGATGTTGGATGTTTAACTTTGCTAATAATGGATTTACCCAAATCATTTAGTTTTAATATTAAATAAAACGATGGTAATTTTGATTTTATGTTTTTAAATTATTGTCTTAGTTGTTTGTTTAATTTAAGTTATGAATAATGCTGGCTTCGGAAAAAGCTAATAGTGGGCACTCCCCACTCAGATGTCTTTGACTCCAAAAAAAAAGGAAGTGTTTGTTCTCTTTTGCTACTTACACTTTTTATTCACGTTCTCCTACAATAGATACATTTGGTTAAGCATATTGGAGATAATGTGCATTCTAAGTGTGGGGAGGGAACACGGGTCAATAAATAAAAACCTGAATCTTTATGCGTCTAAAAACTAAGTTGTTCACAAACTCTCTTAGAACCGCTTTTTTTACGCCCATTTTTTCAAATTCTAAACATAAACATTTTTGTAAAAATAATAAAATGCATGTATAGAAACTTGCATCGCAAGTGCTTTTCAAATTCTAAAAACGCAATAAGTGTTTGTAATTTGTAGATATAAAAAGAAAAAAAATAAAATATAACAAGTGGAAACAAATTAAATTTTCTTTTACATAAAATCAACTAAAACTTTCTCACCTCTTTTTCATATGAGAATTTGAGCCTTTTAAGCATAATCAAAATATATACACATATATTCTCTTTCATTTGAAAATAAGTGTGATAGACAAACGTTCCATGCAAATTTGGAACTTGACATGTGAATATAGTCTAAAAACCCAAAATCAAATGCGAGTAAACAAGCGATAAAAGCATTAGGATTTTCATTTTTAACTTTTTTATTTTAGCCCAAATTCTTTTCAAAACCAACCGACCTTGAACAAAAATCAACCAGTAAACCACTTTGAGCCCAAATTCCTTTCAATTCTTAAACCCTCAACTTTATTCCCACAAAGCCAAAAAATCCCCAAATAGCACAAATTTAGTCTTTTAAAGAAACTGCTTTTTCATTGCTTCTCTACATGAATACCTGCATCTTGAAAAGAGGGATAAAAAGATAACCAAAATGGTGTATAGCTTTTCTGTTTTAGTAAGAAGAATAAAAAGCAAGCTACAAACCCAAAAAATATAGTTGTAGCTTGACTTTACCCATTGTAAAATTACTATGCAAAGTCACGAAAGGCTGGAAAAAATATATGTATAGACCAACATTTTGCTACCTTGTGGCCACTTCTCCCAAATATATATCCAACCCTTAGCTAAAGCCTACAAACAACCCAAATACAAGAACTCTTGATGCTTACTTACTTTTTTTAAGCATTTGAGGATTGAATCACTTGACAAGCTTATGATATTTGCTTGGTTCGTATTGACTCTAGTGTTTCGTTTGACATAATCATCAGCCAAGTGTTGAGCAAACAATCTTTAGTGGTGTGTGATTTTGCATAAATTAAAATTTTTAGTATGCTTGTTATGTTTTTATGTTTTTTATTAAATAAATCAAAATGAAGGAAATGATTGTAAGTAAGCAAAAGCTTTTAAAATGCTTTAGATCTTGGCTCACGGATTAAACCTCTCGTCTATCTATTCCATTCAGGTGTACAATAAAACATATATTATAGAGTTATGTTTGAACACGAACAAAGATTCAAGTGTAAAGATGTTTGATATGCGCATAATTAAACATGTTTTTCATATCAAACTAAACCCACTTTTTTTGTTTTTTTTTTGGGAAATGTGTGTGAAATAAGCTTAATTTAGTTTATTTCTTATTTTCATGACAAATCGGACCCGGAACGAACAAACAAAGCAATTCCGGATGAAAACAGAAGATCTACTGAAATGGAGTCGAAACATTCCCAGGGCACGCCCGTGCCTCAAACATAAAATGAAAAAAATTATCTAATGAGGATTTTCAAAATGATCTACTAATAATAAGTCGAGACACGCCCCATCCATGAAGGTACGCCCAGTGCCTTGGCCGCAAGATGACAAAAACATCTTCTGCGAATTTTCAAAGATATTGTGAGATTGCCAGTCATATTTGGCTAGGCATGGATTGTATCTCGCTGCTAGCATCTATAAAAGGAACCTTCCACCTCCCATTTCCATTTCTTAATTATTTTCTACTCTTCCATAACTCACTCTAATTCTACCCACTTTATTTTAGTTGGTGTAATCACTAAGAATTGTAAGAAAACCATTAAGTAATTTTCCATCTTGTGATGATTAATATAATCTTTGCAAGTTTGTTAAAAGTAATTTTTGAAGCCATAAGTGGCTAAGGTTCTTATGGGTGTTTGAGGGAAACCAATCCCTTAATAGGGAGTTAACTAAGCAAGTTATGGATTATTAAGGGTGTGTGTGTTAATGACTTTAAGTACTAACTACCATGTTGAAAATGAGTTTCCTAAATCTGTTATTGTATATTCTGTGTGTCCGCTACTGTACGAATAGACTAGATAGAGCGTGCGTTGAACATTGTATAGTTGAGTATGAAATACGAACACATGACTTGTTCGAGAGGACGAATGCTCATTTGTACTAATGAGGACTCATCCACATGGATGAGTCATCCTCTCCAAACCACATGTTTATAAATAAGTGTTGTGTTTTCAAAGTTGATCGTTCTGGGGAAAGGCTGGGGAGACCTCAGATTTCTCTCCAGCTTGTAAAATGATGTATGCTCTTTTGGTATTAATTGAAACTTTCTACTTTTAATTATTCTTACGAGATTTCTACCAAATTAGCTTTATGTTATCCAAACTTCCATCTAAACGCAACATATTCAGAACTTTCAATTGGTATCAAAGCTATGGAACCGATTCAATCGATCTAATAGTTGATTGAATCTCATATGCTCATTATTTATTTTAGGCGTAAATATCAAATTAAAGGTCAATTAATTGATGGAATTTGAAATTGAAGACATCATTACATTTAGAATTGATTTTAGTTCATATTCGTGGAACAATCATCATTAAATTCAAAGAAATAAAGATTTTGGATAAAAAATGTGAACAGCGTCGTTCGAGCGGACGAGACAGTTTTGTGCGTAGGAGTGCCACATTTGTGCATTGGAGTCATTCATCTGCACTAATGAGTCCTGATACATTTGAATATTTGTGTTCATCCGCACGAACCAATCAGTCATTTGCAGGATTCAACTTTCATTCGCACGTACTAACATTCATCCGCACTGATCAAGTTCATCCGCACGAACCAACTTCATTAATTCCAAATCATATTAATCATCCGCACGAAGGAGTCATCTGCACGAATGAGCCATTCGCTCAAGGACTCTCCCACATGAAAGAGACCTTTTGAAAAAAAACAAATGGTGATGAGGCGAGTGTCCAGGAAAAATTTGGAGATTGAAATTTTATTCAAGATTTTAACGCCAAATACTGGTTGTTCGGGGACACCGTCGGAGGCCTCGGAGAATGGCTATGATAGAGATTACAGAATACTGAAGATAGTTGGGTAGTCATGGAGATTTTGGAGAATAGTTAACATGATGAGATCACAGAGTTTTGAAGATAGTGGGATAGTCATCATACCTATGCAAAATGTTTATCATTTGTGTGACATCCCGGTTTTTCGGATATCTTAAACGCACTACTTCACGGTTATTCGTTCCTACGTTAAATTGATTCGGAGACTTAAATTTGCACGCTCGAAATAATTACGATAATTTCGTGAACTTGTCAAACGAATTACGTGCTATGTGTATTAAACGTTTGTGAGTTGGTGAATATGTGATGTTCGATTACGTGATTTGTTTTAGTTACGAAATATATATATAATAAATATATAAACGAATCGAGCCGAACCGCGACACGAGCCGGCCTCTTTTCTTGCGACTTAAGGAGTTAACCAAACTTGGGGATCAAATCTTAAACCCAAACCGCCCCACCCAAACCCTCTCGGCCGCGTGCACCCCAAACCGCAAACCCATTCCCTTTACCTTCATCCTTTGCGCTATATATACACATACATGCATGAGTTTGGTTTCACAAAACAAAAACACACAAAAACCCTAGTTGTGAAACAGCCGACGGCAGCCGTTTCCTTCATCATCTCGATCGCAAACAGCTTGGCTTCATCTCTCGGTCGCGAACAAGCCTCCCTTCTCGGTCGCGATCCTCCTTCAATCCGAATCAAGTCCCACCTCGCTCCCGGTTCGTTAATCACCATTGTGGAAGGTTAGGGTTATCATTATTTGCAAGTTATAATAGAATCATAAACTCTTGATCATCATGAATGTAGTGTTATGTTGTTAATCGATTCATTTATCATAGTTTGCAAGTTTGATGTTTTCGGAAATCTAGAAACATAGGCTGCGTTTTGATTGATAAAAAACTATAGGTTATGATTAGGGTTTGCATGGGTATGATATATATGATAGTATATGATTTGAAATTCTGTTCTTGATCGCATATGTTCAATGTATCGATGGTTTAAGCGAGTTAGGTTGTGATAAAGTGCTGAATCAGATTGCTGAATGGTGGTTACAGCCAACTTCAACTGGCTGTAACTCGGTCATTATTTGTCGAAAAACGGATTTTCTGAAGTCTAAAACGTAGAGTTTTGAAAAACGATTCTAATGGCGCTGGATTCATATTTTTCTGAAGTCGTTTGATATTTTTAAGTGGCCAATTTAGTTCAGTAACTAAAGCTGTAAAAATCCTGAAATTTTGTTAGTTGTTTATCGAGTTGGATTTAATAATCTGTAGGGAGTCGAATCATGAAATTTGTACAGCAACAAGATATGGAAATTTCCAGGCAACTCCCATTGGAATTTTGTTAATTGGACGAACAGTGATTTTTAAAAAATTCTTCCGTGGACTGCAGTCAGAAAGTGACGAATCTGACTGCAGCCTAGTATATTAATATTTATGGATAATTGGTAAAGTATTAGGACTTGAAAAATTTATATAAAATTCTACAGTATAGTTTTCACCTCCTGTAAAATAATTGGAATTTTTGGAACGTTGGAACTATTTTATAAAAACCTCGAAAACAGCCGAATTATAAGTATGTTAGCTGAAACTTGATAACTTGCGAATGTGTGCACCAAAGTGTTGCATGGATTGGATTGTGTTCATGATAAATTGTTTTGATCACTATGTTCATATGAGGATACTTGCATGCATGTTTGAGTGTTAGGAATTTTGATTGTGTGTACTGCTTTGTGCGTTAATTATGTGTAGGATTTGTATTGGTGTGTTCACACACTAACTTGAAATCAATTGACTTGTTAGGACGCAATTAGCGGTCCCATCATTTCAACTTCTGTCTTACACTAACCGAGCAACTAAAGGTGAGTTCACGGCCCTAACTTTATTCCATTTAAACAACAGGGGGAGAAACATTGAATTAATTAAATTTTTAAAAATTTTTTCCCCTTTTAAAATTTAAAGGAACCAAAACGTTTTAAAAATTCCCCTTTTTGGAATAATGGAATATAGTTTTTCCTTTTTGGGAAAAAAAGGGACTACAGTTTTTTGGGGTTTGGGGAAAAAAGGAAAAAAACCCTTATTGGGGGTTTGGGTTTTAAGGGGGGGAAAAAAATTTAAAGAACAAACCCAATTTTTTAAAAATTAACTCATCACTTTAATTTTTTACATTTTTTTTTACATTTTCCAACCCTAAACTTGGGGGCCCCCCTTGTTGGCCCAAAACCTTTTATCAAATTTACAAACATTTTTTGGGTTTTTCTTTGTTTTTTTTTTTTCCCCATTCCATCCTTTTTTTTGTTTGCTCAACCAAAAAATTAAATTTCCCCCTAAATTTTTTAAAACAAAAAAATTAAAATCTACGAATGGTTAAAAAATTTTTGGGAAAAAGAAATTTTAAAAACTTGGTCTTTTATTTTTAAAAAATTTTCCCGTTTGGTTTTTCCCCCAAAAAAATTTGCGGTAAAATTAAAAGGGGGAAAATTGGGGGGGGGGAAATTGGTTAACCAAAAAACTATGGGGGAAAAACCGGGGGTTTTATTAAATTAACCCCCAAAAAAACTAAACAAAAAAAAATTTGGCACGAAAATGATTTATCTTGTTTGGGGGTATAAAACGTTTTTTTAAAACAAAGCATTAAGAAAAGAAACCTGTAATTTTAATCCCAAACCCCGGTTCACATATCTCTACCCTGAAAAACTTTCGCAACCAAGGGGGGCGGGGAAAAGGCAAATTTTAAAAACCCTTTCCACTTTCTGGGAACCCTCAAATGGGGAAAAAACCCGCCCAAATTCATTAAACCCCCGTCACCCCCGTTCCTTAACCTTAACTCGGTAGAATTTTGGGAAAATACTTGAAATATTTTTCGAAAAAAAAACCCAATTTTAAAAAAATCAGAGACCTCCCCACACGGGATAAAAATTTCAAAAAAAAAAAAAACCCCTTCCCAAAAGAAACATACGGAAAATATTTGTAAAAAAAAAAACCACCGAACTTGGAAAAAGGTTGGGCCCAGGGTCGGAAAGTTTTGGTTTTTGGGGGAAATTTAGGAGTGAACAAAAAAAACCCCGCAAAGATGAAGAAGGCCCCTCCAGGGGGGAAAAAAGGCCAAAAAGGATAGAGGAGGGTCCGGAAGGGATCCAAATTTGAGGATAAAGGAGGGCCCCAAAGGGGGTCCCGGGGGACGCCCCCGAAAAAGTGGGTGCCGGTTTTTTGGCAACGATAGGTTTTGGGGGTAAACTGGAACAGTTCCCTTATTTTAAAATTTTTTTCCTTTTAGTCTATTTATTTTTTCCCCCTTTTTTTAAACTTTAATTTTTTAAAATAAATGATAAAATTTTTTGGTTTTGGTTTGTTATTTCTTTACAAATCAATACCTTTCTTTTTAAATAAATTTAAAAAGACATAATTTTAAATTTTTAAATCGGAACAGGAAAATTTTGGTAAAAACTTTTTTTGGGGTGGTTTAGGTTTTCGAAGATCCCAAATGGAAAGGGCGCCCCGGGGAAAAACCCTTAAAAATGCCCCCAAGCGTGGGGCCAAGAGAAGTTTAAAAGACCAAAGGGGGTTCAGAAACCCCAAACCCGGCCCCGGAAAAAATTTTTAAATTTTAAAAAAAAATTTAGTTGGGGGTAGTAAAAAATTTTTTTGTGACTACCGTTTCCCTTTTTTGCAGGGGGGGGTTTTAACCCCCCAAAATTTCCCCCACGCAAACCCCAACAAATTCTGGGGGCGGGCCCTTTGGGGGGTCCCGGATCAAAATTGAAAAGTTTTAAAGTGAAAATGCAAAGGCCAAAAAAGGCAATTTTGAGCCCAAAAAACCAGGGGGGGGCACTAAAAAGGGGGAATCACCCAAATCCCAAAAAGTGGACTTTTCTAAATTTTTAAGGGCCTTTGGGGGTTTTAAAAAGGGCCCCTTTTTAAAAGGATTCCCCTTCCCCGGGGTAGGGCAAAAAAGTTGGGCAAACTTTAAAACCCCGATGGGGGTTTAAATGGGGAAAATTTAAAGCGAAGCATCACGATTGGGTTTTTTATGCCCCCTCGGGAAAAAAGTAAAAGGGTTTTTGTTCCCCTTGGGGGTTGGGTTTCCCGGGGAAATTTAGGGGTTGGAAAAAAATAGTAACCCAAAAAAGGAAAAAAATCCGTTTCCCCAAAACTCCAAACCCATAAGGGGGGGAAAAAAAAAGAAATTGCCACCCGGGGGACAAATGGAATTTTCCCCCCTTTTTAAAAAAGAAAGTTTGGCCCCCGTTTTGTTTTACAGTTTGTATCCCCCCCCAACGGGGAAAGAAAACGGTTCAAAACTTTTCAAAAGCCCCCCGGGGGCCCAAAAAAAACCCGCCAACAAAAACCAAAAAACCCCCCGGGGGTTTAGGCCCAAACCGAGTGAAAAAAAATTTTTTAATCTTCCTTTTTTTAGGCCCCTTTTCCCCAACCCAAAAGATTGGCAAAGGTTTTACATGCGGGGGATTTTCGGGGGAAATCTTTTCTCGACAAAAAAAAATTAAACCCCCGGGCCACAACGGGGGTTTTCCCCCGGGGTTTACGGGGGACACTCCCCCCCTTTAAAAGAGGTCCCCCAAAAAGGGAAAAAACAAAAAAAAATTTTGGGGGAAAAAAAACCCATAACCCAAAACAAAAAAAACAACAATTGGAAATTTGGGGGCCCCGGATTTTTGCCAAAGGTTTCGCCATTTACGCTAAACTCAGCCAAACCCTTGGGACCTCTTTTGTCTGTTTCCGATGGTATTCTTGAGTCTAGATCCGGTTTTGTCAAATCAAACTGCTCCACCTTTACATTGATTTTTTGACAATACCCTGGGAAGTTTTCTGGTATCAAGGACGGGTTTCCCCCCGGAGTAAGTTGTTTCGAAAAAATAAAAAAATTTCCCGTTTTTTTCCCTGCGCCAGAAACAGGGGTGCGGGAAGGGGGGGCCCCAAAACTCACCTTACTTTGCAAGCGCGGTATCTTCCCCGGGGGGAAGAACTTCCTTTATGTAGGTTACCGAAGTTGGCGAGAAACGTATGGGACCCCCGTCTCCGTATTTTTCCCCGATGTATCCCGAAATTCCTTTCCCAAAAACCAACCCCCAAGCGCCCAATTTATTTTTAAAATTTGAATTGGGAACATCAACTCCTACGAAACCCCCTTTGCCTGCTAGGAGTGCAAGCATTTTACCAAAATTCAGGAGCCTGTTAAAAAAAAGGAAAATCCGCCCAAGGTTCCCCATGGGGGGCCTCCACCCTTTTTGGGAAAGGAAGGAGGTCCTTCCCAAAATGGCTCGTTACAAATAAAAAGGTTTGCGCGTCCCGTTCCTTTGTTCGCGATTTTTCCCCTTCGGGGTCAAATTCCTCTCCAAGTTGATCTCACCCCGGTACCACAACGCCGGGGAGGGGGTATCGCAAAAAAGGCATTTTGTACCGGTATGGATTAGATTTTTTCATGCTTTCATCCCCAAAGGGTTTATGGCCTAGAAGTTTTAAAAACCATATAAAGTTTTTTTGGTTCAAGACTACCATTTCAAAAAGGAAAACTCTGAACTTCTCCTTTTTCTGGTTACTTCCGGGAAAAAATTGCCACTTTAAAATGTGATTTTGTTGGGAATTAGTTTTTGGGCATATTTTTTAAAATGAAAAGGGTAACCCCCAAACCCGAACCCTGCCAGATTGATTTCAAAAACGGGAAACCCCAGGAAAACCGGCGGGGACCGCCAATTTTTGGGTTTTGGGGCACAACGTTATGGGGATTTAAAGATGGCAACCGCCTTCACCCCACCCGGCATCGGGTTGTTGGGTGGGGGCTATTTAATTGAAACGCTTTGAGTGCCCCCCTTTTCTGTCCTTGCGGAGGGAAAGAGACTTTGGTAGTTATTTTGTTCCGTTTCAGGGTTGGGAGCTTTTCTGAACCACAAGGGTATCGGTTTTGGCCCGAAAATTAAAGGTTCACAGAAAAACTAAAAACACATCCCCTGAATTGGAGCGTATGTTTCACTTAAATTTGGAAAAAATACCTCTATGGAAGGGGTTTAAAATTTTTCCGACCCCCAAGTTTTCCAAACTTGTCAAGGATTGTTGGACGCTCCTTTTAAAACCTTTTAAACGTTTGGGGGCCATTCGGTATCCCCCAAAAAGTAACTGGGTCTACGCCCCCCCCAGTGGAAGGCCTTTAAAACCTTTTGGGGTCGGCATTTTTCATAAAACATTCATTTTTACCCCGAACAGTCGCGAGCGCTTTGGCTTTAAGGAAAAATTTTAGGGAAATCGGTGGGAAAAAGGAAGCATTAATAAAACCTACCCGGTTTTTCAAACATTATGGGTACCTCCCCCGGAAACCCAAAAAGTCATAGGGCCCAAAATGAATCTGCATCCTTTCGGATAAGTTTAAAGCTTCTCCCTTATTTGGGGGCCCAACAGAAAGCTAAATTTAGCCACCTATGAAAATTTTTTTTTTTTTATTGTAAAAAAGCAATTTAATATCAAAAGATCCGGGATACTAAAAAAACCTAACCCCAGGGGGAAATAAAAACTCAAGGGACTATAAACCCCCAAAAACGGTGGGGGATAAATCTGGGGTATTGGGACGTTTTCAAGCCGCCCTTCCCTTTAAGAAACGTTGGGAATTGCTGCATCTACTTTTAAGGGTATTTTCGGCACGGGTCCCCGCCCCTCATCTCAGCAGAGGCCGCTTACCCCCCTTTTTTGGCAGTCCAATTCAAAAGCTTCCAGTTGATAAGCCACGCTTATCACCCCAGACTGATGGTAAAGCAAAGGACCCCTCAGCTTTTGGAAGACATCTTGGGGATGGTTAACTTTAATTTGGGAAAAATCACCTCCTTTTTTAGGGGAATTCCCGAATAACAAACATTCCCCAACGAGTTTTCGGCCACCGTTTAGCTTTATAGGTGTTAAATGGTCCCGGTTTGTTGGGCAAAAGTGGGTGAAGTCACCTAACCCCCTGAGTTATTTGAGGTATTTTAAAATTTTTAAAAATCAAAACCATTCGGAGGATACAGAAAATCGTGATCAACGACGAAAACCCTAATTTAAGTACCACCCGTCCTATAAAAGTGTCACCATGTCACACCCTAATTTCCACTTGCGGGGGTTTACGCGAGGGTGTGAACAAACCAGAATCAAACACTAGTACTCGAACGACCTAATGTTTTGATTTTCTTTTCCAAAAATCATTTGTTGTAGATTTTTATACGTCTAAATTTTTACCAATTTTAGCAGAAGCATCAGTTTTAAAGTTTGAGCGGAAGCATAAATAAGTAGTGAAGGGGGGCGCCAAACAAAAAAAAAATTTCCCAAAACAATGTTAATAATAAGATCGATAAAAAGTCTTGTTCAATGCATGGCGGGCCAGAGCCCCTTGCGTCCTGAGAAACTGTAAAGAAAAAAGTGTAACTTTAAGATGAGTGAGTTCACAGGTTTTCATAAATCTTTGTTCGTTATAGTTTTTTCCTCCTTTATCCCAACCCGGGAAAATAGGGTTCCTTTTATTCCAACCCGAATAATAATTTTGTTGTTTCCCAATATTCCAAACCCGAATTTTTAATTGTTGTTTCCCCAATATTCCAACCGGGAATATTAAGTGTTGTTTCCCTTACCCCAAACCCGGAATAATACAGTTGATTAGTAATTAAGTTCAATGTTAACATATATAGGTAGCTAGCCTAAAGTCATGTCACGTAAGAGTTCGCGATCGAAGCTGACAGTTGTGCCTCCGTTTTGCCAGGCCTATCACATGACCATGGTGATGTTAGGCCAATTATTCATCCGTTGACCATACCCGGTCGGCTAGCGCGACTAGCTCGGATGGGGCTCGTCAGACCCAGTAGTACTACTTATAATTCCCCCGCTATTAAACCCAAATACTAACGATCCGAGGAGATTGTCAAGGACTTAAGTGATAAAGCTGCTTAGTGACCATAACATTACATTAACATTAACTTAGTTACCGTATAGTTATGTGACGTTAAATTCGTATAACGTAAAGAGATTGAGTTTGAGAGTGTATACATGTTTCTCCCCCTGTTGTTTAAAAACCGGATAAAGTTAGGGGCCGTGAACTCACCTTTATTTGCTCGGTTAGTGTAGCAAAGATGTTATAAGAGATGGGACCGCTAGTTGCGTCCTAACAAACCAATTAATTCCACGTCAGTGTGTGAACACACCAATACAAATTCTACACGTAATTTACTCACAAATTGATACACACAAACAACATCTCTAACACTCAAACATGCATGCAAGTATCCTCATGTGATCATAGTAATCAAAACATCTTATCATAACCATAAACCAATTCATGCCACAATTTGGTGCACACAATCACAAATTATCAAATTTCAGCTTAACACTCATTATTCAGCTGTTTTCTAGGATTTTTATAAAATAGTTCCAACATTCCAAAAATTCCAAAATTTTTACAGTAGGTGACATCTATACCATAGAAATTTATATAAATTTTCCAAGTCCTAGATCTTTACCAATTAACCATAAATATTAATATGCTAGGCTGCAGTCAGATTTACCGCTTTCTGACTGCAGTCCACGGAGAATTTATTTAAAAATCATTGATCGTCCAATTAACAAAATTCCAGTTGGAGTTGCCCGGAAATTTCCATACCTAGTTGCTGTACAAAAATCATGACTCAACTCCCTACTGATTTTAAAATCCAACTTGATAAACAACTAACAATATTTCAGGATTTTCACAGTTTTAGTTACTGAACTTATTTGGCCCTTTAAAAATATCAAACGACTTCAGAAAATTATGAATCCAGCGCCATTAGATTCCTTATTCAATTCTCTACGTTCTAGACATCATAAAATCCGTTTTTCGACAACTAACGACCGAGTTACAGCCAGATGAAGTCGGCTGTAACTATTATTCAGCAGACTGTTTTCAGCATATCTTTATCATAAACTCGTATAACCCGTTCATGCGATTAACCTAGGCGATCTAGAACTGATTTCTAATCATAGATTAATACTAACAACCTATCCATGCAAACCCTACTCAATAACTTTAGTCTTTATAACCAAATCGCAGCCTATACATTCAGCTTTCAAACAACATTCAATCTAGTATAAACAATCCGAAACAATGCAATCATCCAATGTAAACATCATTAACAAATCGGCTAGCCTAACTTCTCGTTCAATCATACTTGGCAAACTTATATGTTCCGAAAACAACCAGACTTGTAACTATGATACATCAGCCGATTAAAACATGTATAATCCGAAAACAACACAATCGTTTCATTCAATCATTCAATCCGAAACAAACAACAAAATCAACACACATATAACCGAATAATATCTTGCAACATATGCTGGATTCTAACCTTTGATAACTAGGTAAACCAGCCGGGACTTGGACAAGGAGTATCCTGCTGTTCCAGGAAGGTCGCGACCGAAAGGATGTTGATAAAGTGGGCTGTTTGATCGACTAGAGGTGAACAAAGACTGATCTCGCGATTGAATGAAGGTGAAGATGGAGATTGTTGCTGCTGCGACCGAGAGGAATAAACGAACAAGAAAGGCAGCTGATTGCGATCACAAGAGGCGAGAACAAGCTGCCGACGGCTGTTTTTCTTTAGGGTTTTGCGTTTATGTGAATGAGTGCATGTGAGTTGTATATATAGGTGCAACAAGATGATAAGGGTTACGGTTTTAGATAAGTATTAGTGGCCGAGGATAATTGGGTTGGTTTGGTTTGGGTTTGGGCTTGATCTCGCGGCCAAAGACTAGGGTGAGTTGGTTTGGTTTTGATCTTGGCCGAATGGTTCTAGGTTTTGCATGCAATGGTTTTCGGTTTAGGTGTTCTCGGCCGAGTAGTTAGAACTTTAGGTCTAGGTTTGATCCTTGTTTTCTTTTGGCCGAAGACTTGGGTTCAAAGTTTAAACTTTGTTAACTCCTAGAGTCACAATGAATCAAAGCTGGTTCGTGTCGTGGTTTGGTTCAGTTCGTGTACATATCTACCATACTTACTCTATAACTAAAACAATCACACACAGACATCACGTATTCATTTAACTCGTACACGTTTAATGTTTAGCATATACTTTATTCGACAAGTGTCACGTTTAAGTTATCCGAAAAACCCGGGATATCACACTGGAAGGGTGTAATCCGCTTTGGAAAATGAGGCAAACTAAACCCACGGTACGTAGGTCCGTTTGTAATCTTGAAATGTATTGGACCCGTAGCTTATCAATTAGACCTTCCTGCCGAACTCAGTGGAGTTCACAACGTTTTTCACGTGTCAAATCTGAAGAAGTGTCTATCGGATGAAACCCTAGTCATTCCATTGGACGAGATCCAAGTGGATGAACAACTGCACTTTGTGGAGCAACCTATCGAGATCATGGATCGTGAGATCAAGACTCAAGGCACAGCAAGATTCCGATCGTTAAGGTTCGTTGGGACTCTAAGCGTGGACCGGAGTTCCGTGGGAAAGAGAGGATCAAATGAAAAGCAAATACCCACACCTCTTTGCAGCTGAGCAGCAAACTAACGATACCAGCAACTAAATTTTCGGGACGAAAATTCTTTCAACATGGGGATGTTGTGCCAACCTGGGAATTTCTTGTAATTTCGCGTGCCATTGTTAACGAACTAAATCTTTGTACGTGGCACTCTAAACATGTACGCTGCATTCTAAACCGCGTTTACTCAATTTTCGGGACGAAAATTCTTTCAACATGGGGATAATGTGACATCCCGGTTTTTCGGATATCTTAAACGCACTACTTCACGGTTATTCGTTCCTACATTAAATTGATTCGGAGACTTAAATTTGCACGCTCGAAATAATTATGATAATTTCGTGAACTTGTCAAACGAATTACGTGCTATGTGTATTAAACGTTTGTGAGTTGGTGAATATGTGATGTTCGATTACGTGATTTGTTTTAGTTACGAAATATATATATAATAAATATATAAACGAATCGAGCCGAACCGCGACACGAGCCGGCCTCTTTTCTTGCGACTCAAGGAGTTAACCAAACTTGGGGATCAAGTCTTAAACCCAAACCGCCCCACCCAAACCCTCTCGGCCGCGTGCACCCCAAACCGCAAACCCATTCCCTTTACCTTCATCCTTTGCGCTATATATACACATACATGCATGAGTTTGGTTTCACAAAACAAAAACACACAAAAACCCTAGTTGTGAAACAGCGACGGCAGCCGTTTCCTTCATCATCTCGATCGCAAACAGCTTGGCTTCATCTCTCGGTCGCGAACAAGCCTCCCTTCTCGGTCGCGATCCTCCTTCAATCCGATCAAGTCCCACCTCGCTCCCGGTTCGTTAATCACCATTGTGGAAGGTTAGGGTTATCATTATTTGCAAGTTATAATAGAATCATAAACTCTTGATCATGTTGAATGTAGTGTTATGTTGTTAATCGATTGATTTATCATAGTTTGCAAGTTTGATGTTTTCGGAAATCTAGAAACATAGGCTGCGTTTTGATTGATAAAAACTATAGGTTATGATTAGGGTTTGCATGGGTATGATATATATGATAGTATATGATTTGAAATTCTGTTCTTGATCGCATATGTTCAATGTATCGACGGTTTAAGCGATTTAGGTTGTGATAAAGTGCTGAATCAGATTGCTGAATGGTGGTTACAGCCAACTTCAACTGGCTGTAACTCGGTCATTATTTGTCGAAAAACGGATTTTCTGAAGTCTAAAACGTAGAGTTTTGAAAAACGATTCTAATGGCGCTGGATTCATATTTTTCTGAAGTCGTTTGATATTTTTAAGTGGCCAATTTAGTTCAGTAACTAAAGCTGTAAAAATCCTGAAATTTTGTTAGTTGTTTATCGAGTTGGATTTAATAATCTGTAGGGAGTCGAATCATGAAATTTGTACAGCAACAAGATATGGAAATTTCCGGGCAACTCCCATTGGAATTTTGTTAATTGGACGAACAGTGATTTTTAAATAAATTCTTCCGTGGACTGCAGTCAGAAAGTGACGAATCTGACTGCAGCCTAGTATATTAATATTTATGGATAATTGGTAAAGTATTAGGACTTGAAAAATTTATATAAAATTCTACAGTATAGTTGTCACCTCCTGTAAAATAATTGGAATTTTTGGAACGTTGGAACTATTTTATAAAAATCCTCGAAAACAGCTGAATTATGAGTATGTAAGCTGAAACTTGATAACTTGCGAATGTGTGCACCAAAGTGTTGCATGGATTGGATTGTGTTCATGATAAATTGTTTTATCACTATGTTCATATGAGGATACTTGCATGCATGTTTGAGTGTTAGGAATTTTGATTGTGTGTACTGCTTTGTGCGTTAATTATGTGTAGGATTTGTATTGGTGTGTTCACACACTAACTTGAAATCAATTGACTTGTTAGGACGCAATTAGCGGTCCCATCATTTCAACTTCTGTCTTACACTAACCGAGCAACTAAAGGTGAGTTCACGGCCCCTAACTTTATCCGGTTTAAACAACAGGGGGAGAAACATGTATACACTCTACAACTCTATCTCTTTACGTTATACGAAATTAACGTCACTTAACTATTCGGTAACTAAGTTAATGTTAATGTACGTTATGGTCACTAAGCAACTATATCACACAAGTCCTCGACAATCTCTCGGATTGTTAGTATTGGGTTTAAATAGCGGGGCCCGACAAGCCCCATCCGAGCTAGTCGCGCTAGCCGACCGGGTATGGTCAACAGGTGAATAATTGGCCTAACTTCGCCATGGTCAGTGATAGGCCTGGCAACACGGAGGCAAACAGTCAGCTTCGATCGCGAACACTTACGTGACATAACTTTAGGCTAGCTACCTATATATATTAACATTGAACTTAATTACGAATCAACAATATTATCCCGGGTTAGGATAATGGAACCAACAACGTTATTATTCCAGGTTAGGAATAATGGGTCATCATTATTATTCCGGGTAAGGAATAATGGAACTATCAGTATTATTCCGGGTTGGGAATAATGGGACTATCAGTATTATTCCGGGTTGGGAATAATGGAACTAAACCGTTATCCCGGGTTAGGGATAACGGGGGAAACAAACTTATAACCGAACAAACGAATTTATAAAAACCTGTGAACTCACTCATCTGTAATGTTGACACTTGTTTCTTTACATGTTTCTCAGGACGCTAGAGCTCTAGGTGTACTCACTTGCATTGATCAAGACACCTTTTATCGAGTCTCATTTACAAACATTGTTTTGGGTTTTTCTTTTGTTTTGGCGTTTGTGTTGGCGCCCATTTCTCTATCTATTTTTATGCTTCCGCTCAACCATAAAAACTAATGCTTCCGCTAAACATTGAAACTAACTAAGACAATATAAAATCTACAATGAATGGTTAAACAAATGATTTTGGAAAACGTATTATCAAATCATATAGAGTCGTTCGACGTACTAGTGTCTCAGATTCTGGTTTGTTCACACGCCTCGCGGCAAAACTCCGCAAGTGGAAATTGAGGGTGTGACAATTTGGTATAGTGACTATTAATGGACCAAAAAGAAAATATTCATATTGATGAAAAACAGACTTTTGTGGAGCAAAATGGCACATATTCCACATAGTTGAGTTTTTCAGAGAAAAGAGAGGACTGAATTTACTGATTTTGAGGGAAATTCGGTGATAAGTTTAGAGAGTTCAGAATTTGCCTAAAATGAGGGGAAATAAACACTTTCAAATATTAGACATTTTTGGAAATTCAAACGGGAAAGACATGCTATAGTATTCGGGTGATTCTGACTTCAAATTGACTAGGGACGCATAAGATCTTGGATTCGTTAGTCCGTGATCATAGGAAATTCGGCTTCTTTAAGATCGTGATCAGTTGATGTCTGAGGGTTTGAGTCCTGAGTCTTCGTACAAGCCGGTTAGCAGATTAGCGTCTAGAGCGTGCATCAGTATTGTCGATACTTAAAAGATATCAGAGAGCTATAGTTTTGTGATAGTCTAAAGTGTCAAAATGGTTAATATTTGAGAAAATGAGTTGTTTTTTAGACTAATCTCTGGGGAATGATATGTTGGGTGATTAAGTTGCTACTAGGATTAACGGAGAAGGCTATACATCTGTTATCGAGACTGAAGAGGAAGAATATGAATTTGATTATGGAAGAATGTTTCTTAGATCATAATCTGTTACCAGATGATTTGTTATCCAATGAAGATTTACTAATTGTGGAGATTATCGTTTACACTAATCAATCATTTAAGTGTGCAAAAAGGTGATTATGGAAGACGGGATTTCAGATTTTCAGGGGTATTCATAGATTTGAAGTTTACAAATGTGGTATTCGAAATTCTATCATTTGTCCGTTGGGTTTTTGTAGATTTAGAGATTAAGCTAAAATGGTAAATAAAAAACCGAACACGGATGTGATTAACGTTGAAATGGAGATGCTACATTAATTAATTTCAAGTTGGTGATTATTCGTGAAGATTCATTTCAGGGGAAGACATTGGATATAATGCAAACCCAAATCTTCAATCAAGGGGGAATTATTTAAAATATCAAATGCTTGATTGAAATTCTAGAATATTCAAACATGGCTTACAAGTTTTAAGATCAAGATTCGAAAGTGACGTACAAGGGGGGAAACTGTTAGTGCATATTCTGTGTGTCGCCACTCTACGAATAGGCTAGATGGAGCGTGTGTTGAATATTGTATAGTTGAGTATGAAATACGAACATATGACATGTTCGAGAGGACGAGTGCTCATTCGTACGGATATCCACACGTATAAGTCATTCTCTCCAAACCTCATGTCTACACATAGGTGTTATGTGTTCAAAGTTGATAAGTTTTAGGTAAAGGCAGGCCTCTCTCTTCAGCTTGTAAAATGATGTATGCTCTTTCGGTATTAATGGAAGCTTTCTACTTTTGATTTTCTTATGAAATTTCTACCGAATTAGCTTTAACTTATCCAAACATCCATCTAAATCGAATTTAGATCCGGAACTTTCAAAATCCTTAAAGACAAACTAATAACCTTATGTTTTGTTAAGTAAAAACATTTATGTTTCCTATGTTTATGTAGTAATAAACATGTTAATTTCTTTAATAAAGCGTTAGAGGTTTTGGTTCAGGACTTCAGGTTTGGTAATGTTTAGCCAAAGCATGGATATAAGATCAAAGCGGGGAGGACTTGGTCTATATTATCGTCACTACACTTGGAGAGATAAGATCAAACCAAGAGGTCCATAGTGATGGGTAGTATAAACCCCTTATGACTACTTTTTACTTAGTACAAAACCACATCTGTCTATGGTTTCCTGTTGATTATGTAGCATCATTGTGGTTTAATTCCGACCTTCCGGAGAGTTTCCCATTAATTCTATCAATTATGGTTAAGGTGTGAGTGGAGCCTCCGAATTTATGCATTAACACAACACAACTACTTACTAGGTCTTAAAAGAACGACTGTTATGGGTTATCTCACTAAGTACTTGGAATAACCTTCCAAGAACGCATGGTATTCATTTAAAGTGAGCACTTGTAATCCATGGTCAAGCTTAGGTAACAAAGCATCTAGAGGTAGTAAAAGCCCAAACACCCATTTTCTTAAAACTGATTTCAAAACCAATTTTCTTTAATTTATCTACATTTATGTTTCCTTTTTCAAAAAAAATACAAATACCACTCATTTATTTGCATGACTAGGTGTCGATAACATCTCAGTACTAAGAGCTCTTGTATCTCTGGACGACATCAGTATCTTATCCATCACTATATTACACCTACGATAGGTTCACTTGCCCAACATTAAGTAAAGAATAATTGTATCTTATCTTTTTTCTAAATTTAAAACATGAAAAGTGTATAAACCGTCTAAAATCTTCCATTATTTATAGTGAATGGCACTATTTATAGTGAGTGCTCTCTTAAGAATAGTGAATGAATGAATGGCACTATTTACAAGAAATGACAGGAGGCTATTAACATGTACAAGCAAATGCCGAGTAAGATGAGCTTTACGTCTAGATAGTTCAAACCAAAAAATGGAAAGGTGTTATTACCCAAAATACCTCAGTGTAACAAAGCTTCCAATCCCAAAATATGGAAAGATGTTATTACCCATAAATACCAGAAGAAAGTTCCCTGTTTGTCAGCCAAAGTTCTTTTACCATGAATGATTGCAAACACACATTTTTTTTTAATTTGTTTAACAAACATCCACATGCGTTGTGTTAATTTTTTTCGAAAATCACAATCACCCACTTGTAAACAAATGTGACCGTAAGGAAACTACCATTTACCGCTAAACAATTTATTCATATGATAGTTCTAATAAATGTCTTCGTTTACTACTATCTTCGAGAGGTGGTCATCATAACATTAAAGGTACTTCAATCGATTTTAAATAACCTTTCCCGATCCATTAGGTTACATATTGGGGATCAGGATTCCACATTATTTCTTGGCAGGTTGCACGATTGTTTGGACAACTATCTTGAATTTTGTTATGATTTCACCCTTGTTGATGGAGAGTTGAGGTCTGTATTTTAGGCATACGAGATTTCAAAGTTGAATTATCAAGCTTTCGGTGTTGTATCGCATTTGATGCTACATATCACATTAACAAGTAAGCTAGTTCTTATTTTATAACACGTTTCACTTACATTTTTTTAAATGTAACTTCTTTTATCTATTAGTACATCAGAATTAACTATCTGAAAACATTTATGGTAAGTAGTTATTTTTTCCGTAACAGCTTAACCAAATAGTTTTATTTTATAATTTCTATTATTTTTTTCATTGTTACATTTGATGTTCTTATCTTTTCAATTGTTCCTTTCTTATTATTTTTTTAGATTTGCATACAGAAACATAACAATATTTTTGTTCCTAGGTACAACATAATGGAGTAGATCACCATTAGAAATGTGTCACATTTGGTGACGGCTTGTTATTCAATGAAACCATTGAATTCTTATAAAAGGTTACTTCAATCTTTCTTGAAAGCTCATAGTAAACAACCTGGTTTAGTGTTAACGGATCAAGAAACCTCCATCCAACGTACCATATTAAATCAATTACAATTTAATTAGATATATCTTCTATTAATTCTTATTTTTCAAATTACCTAGGTGTTGATGATCTATTACAATATACCAATGTCTAGGCTTTGATTCATCGCCTGGTATAAAGTTGTATATCCAAGAATCTACTTTTGAGACTAGATGGGATGAACTCATTCAAAAATGTGGTTTGCGAATCTACTTTTGAGGCTAGATGGGATGAACTCATTTAAAAATGTGGTTTGCAAGATAACAATGGTGAAATGACGTATATGAGATTAGGTCTGAATGAGTTCCAGCTTCTTTCAGGGAGTTGCCCATGTTTTGTTTAATGAAGACAACTTCTAGTTGTGAAAATTCCAATTTGTCGATTAAAGTTAAGTATGGTGGTTCTAATACACCTGTCCAGTTTATGTTTTGCTTTGATACTACTTTCGAAAGTCAACGTTGTAAGTAAAGGGTAGCATAATTTAAATCTTCTTCAACCCATTTGAAAGTGTTACCCATTTACCAATAGAGAGACATGATTTTAATGTTTATTCCAACTCTATATATTCGGAGGTAAGGAAAGAAATAGCAAAAGGGAAGATGAGTTGCTTCATTTCGACCACCGTAGTGGAGGACGGTGTCCATGTTTATTCTGTTGCTCACATTGATAAAAGGAATGACACCACAAACTTTTACGAGGTTACTTCTCTCTTTCCTTGCCTCAATACACAATACTTAAATTAGGTTAAATTTTTATTTAACAACCTGTGACCTTTTAACAAACTTTAACACTTTTACTTTTATGTTTAATATTGGTAATTTTTCACTTCCTTCAATGAGTGATACTATACATAATCCATTACTAACATGTTTGTGTAGGTATGATTTCACAAGTCTTATCTCTCTTCAACTTGTTCGTGTCGGGGTTCTACTCGAATTGCATATTTGTGTCCATACATTTTTTGTTTATTTAGAATAAACAAGATTGAAAAAAATTCCATCTCATTGTCTTTCCAACAGTTGGATGAAATATATTCTGCCAAAAAGGATTGTTTCAATTACAATTTGTTACGTAACAACCCTCAAACTGTATTGCGTAACAAGATTTCAGATGGTATTGATGCCTTACGTCTTGATACTAAAGGTCTTTCATCCTTTGCATAACAACTTTCACATATCAAATCTAACATTTGATCCCAATTCAACGAATGACAACGGTATGATGATTAGAGAGTTGGTTGGACAACCTATGGATATTGAGGTTTAATGCATCAATCCTCGAAGGATCCAAATAAAGGACGCGGGAAGACTCTCCGCATTGTAGGTCCAGCTGAAATTGTTGTTGGAAAGTTTCAGAAGGCTCCCAGGCTTTGCCATAACTCTATTTAGTATGTAACAACATATCATAACTCTCGTAACTACAAGACAAAAAACAAGGAATCTGAGAATGTCGTTCAAAGTGAGACCCAAGTAAACAGTGTTCGTACATTTTCTCAAAAGAAGTAATTGAGTATTTGCAACTAATCTTTATTTTTGTGGTTGTCTTATGTTAAAAATCTTAACTCCGGCACATCTAGTTACGTTACACTTTTGAAACAGAATGCTCCTGTAACCAACTTACTACTATATTTTTTATATTTTTGTTCCAATTGGATCCCTCCTTTGAATTATTACAATTGATTGTTTGTCTTTTTTGTTGGCTAACATATATTAGGTATATTGATTTCCAATCAAAACTAAGTTATATGTATTTCAACGTAACATACTTTACTTACATAAATTTCAAATTAAAACTTAGTTGCATTGATTTCAAACTAAGACGTGATGTTCTTACCGGATCAGCCCAAGAAACCATATCTTAAGTACATCCCATACTTGTTTGGCTTCGATGTGATTTTCTCGTTGTTAAACAAGATTTTCGGGTACAGCTTCAAACAAAAAGGCGATAATAATCTTGTTTTTCGTCAGATCCACCTCAGTTTCGTTTGTGGGTTTCGATGGCCTCCCATATCTTGTTATAGTATGAACCCTAAGAACCCATATGATGTTGTCCGTTGATGTTAAAACAAGGCATTGGAACATGTTTCCTTTATCTCTTACCAGTACTATCGTCTATCTATATGTGCCTCCTTCGTTTTTTTTTTATTCTTTGCGTTGACGTTTGCTAAGAGAAATACAAATAATGTTTATCTTCCTTTTATTTACTTTATTCCCACGTCAGTTAGGGAACCTCTTTTTTCATTTCCCTCCCGTGACCAACAACAAATTCTAAATTTCATACGATCCACGAAGGTTTTGGCGTCATTAGGCTGATTTACTTCAGTTCTTCTAGCTCTACTTTGGATTGTTACACACTCTAATACCAATTAATGGAAATAATTGGATAAAAACACAACACGATGATATCGTGAGAACTCCACACAACTCTTTTCTTGTTTAATAATTATGAAAAAAGCAAACAACTAAAAAGTTACATAATTGATCCCAACTAATTATACTGAACTTATTATTTGGAAAATAAGCTATTCGAAACCAATACCAACTTAAACTCAGTTGAATAAAACTATTAATTCAAACTAGTAATTTTCTCTACCAGTTTGAATATTACTTGATGACCAAGTTAATAAACCAACCTTATTCGATCCCTTCTTCAAATATAAAAATAATTTTGAGGCCTTTTGAAAATAACATAGTTTAAACTTATTCAGGTTAAAGTTATGGGGTGTGGTTTTGGGCCCCTGACCACCCCCTCGCCACATCACCTCCATCTCACACCACCTTCCCCTTATCAAAACAATAAAATTCACAAACTAGAAGTCATCATCAATGATTATTTTTTAGTAGTCTCAAAGGATTCAAATGTTTTACAATTCAATTGACTCTAAAAACTTCCTCTCAACTGATCACGTAAACAAATCAGTTCGTACAAGAGAAAATGTGAAGTGTGTGATAAATAGATCACTGACAGGTGTAGATCTTCAATTTTAAGCCCCTCACACTGTTCATTGAAGTATTTTGCACTTCCCCATTTGCCTTGACAATTTTTAATTCGTGGCTTGCTTTGTTGAGGACAGCTTTTGAATTTTAGAGGCAGTAGGGGTTACTGGGACTATGTTATTGGAAAAGGTGAAGGAATCTGCTAGGTACCATGATTTGCCCTAACAAATCCGCTAGATTGATATCAGGATGCTCATACATGATCATGTTTTTTATACCTTTGTTCATAATATCATCTTCAAATATTTTCACATCCTCTGCAAACATATCCTTCTGTCTTTTGAGATGGCTTCTCACCAATGAAGAGACTTGTCTTGCAAAAGGAAGTTCATATATGATGGCCTTGGAACTGATAGGCAAGTCTTCATAGTTAGGTTTTTTGGGGACAGAAGGATCTATGGCTCTTAAAGCTTCTAGTTTCTGGTAAGTAGCCCTGATTATTGGCTCATTCCACTTAGCCATTGATTGCATAGAGGCATACTAAGCAGCCACCAACTCTTCCTTCATTCTAATGAGTTCAGCTGCTTTTAAGCCAATAAGTTTTCTTCCTGCAACCCAATTGGGAAGAGTTGGCTTGATATCTGGATTTAGCTTTAACATCTTAATTATGGTTATTTCTTCCAAAAGGGCCTCTACAGACCATCTAGTGAATTGAGCTCTTAAAGCTCTATAGGTTTTGTTTTCCATGATAAAGTCCAAAAAGTCTTCTCTTAATTCCTTTTTCAGGTTAGGGTTTCTAACTAGTCCTTGAGAAGCCCTCTGACTAACATTTTTGGCAAAATCTTCAAGTCTATTCACTTTGGTGAATTCTGCAAACAAGATTTGTTATGCCTCCTTATCACTATTTCCCTTGCTTTTGAAATTCAGCCTATTTGAGCTTTAAATCTAAGTATTCTTCTACATTCTTAGGCTTTGTATATCTTCTGACGGAAGGAAATGTCACTTTGCTTATGTCAATTGTGGAGTAGAAAGACTCTTCTCTTTTGAGACATGTTCTAACTCTAATGGGTCAAGTAACTTGGGAGGAAGTGTGGTAGGTGAATGGTTGGGGGTGAGGGTAGTGGTTGTAGTGGTGGATATATAAGATGTAGTGGTGGTAGTTTTGTCTGGATAGGAGATGCATCAAGAGTTTCTTCATCATCATCTTGGACAATGAACTTAGTTCTCCTGGTTCTAGTTTGTGATTTTTGTGTTTTTGGTGGTGGTTGTGGGGGTAGTGATGTTGGATTTCTTTTGAGAAGTCCTTTGGGGGACATAGATGGTTATTGTGAAGATGATGTTGGAGTAGTTGTAACCTCTATTGTCACTTTTGTAGTAGCAGCAAATGTTTTGGCAGTGGAAGTAGTGGTGATTTGAGTAGTGGAGGTAGGGACAGTGGTTTAAGTTGTGATAGGTGAATCAGTGGTTTGGATAAGTGTTGTAGTACTTTGACTAACCTTTGTTGGAACCTCTGTTGAAGAACCTTGGTTGTCTTGGGTTTCTTTTCTTTTGATGATTTCCTACACTGTGATCTGCATATTAGCTTCCCTTGTATCCCTTCTCTTTTGCTTCTCAATTTCTTTATCAATTTCTTCTTTTCTAGCCTTCTTGAGTTTAGAAAAATTAGGCTTTTTTCTAGCCTTTTTTATTAAGGGGGGAGCTTTCTCATGCATTCTTCTTCCTCCTCCTTTTTGGCATCATCATACTTAGGAAAAGTGAGAGCTTTACTAGTGTTTCAGTTAAAGTATTTGATAGCATTAACTTCTGCCTGTGTATCTTGATACTTGGCATCCACTGTTTTCCTTATTAGCTTTGCTTGCATGGATATCTTTCTTCTGCAGCCTGCTTTTGAAGATGTAGGAATGGTTGAACATGGACCCATATTTCTTTTGCAATGTCTACATTTGAAGGTGGATTTATGGGTTTTGGATCAAAATTCTCATCATGTCTTTGATCTCCCTAACAGGTGTTTCTAAATTTATGACCCTCTTTGTCAACTCCTAATAGTTTAATCCATCACCTGAGTTAACAAGATCATTTGAATTCCCACCAGAGGTGGTTAAACTTGGTTTTAGACCAAGTGCCCCTTGTTCTTGGTATCAGGGACTCTTAACTGGTGTAGAGACTATTGTCTCAATAGTTATTGCCTTCAAGGGGGTCTTACTAATGTAACCACTGTAGAACTGCGAGAATGTTGTATCAATAGTTGTAGGAGTTGCCCCACTTAAAATACTAACCGGTGCCTCTTTGGACACAGGAGGTGTTGCCTCCTCTGCTTATGGGATAGCAATGATCCCTGAACTTGCCCTAGTCACTTATGGGAGTGAGCTCTCTGTGATTTTTTGTTAAGAGGAACTACAAATATGCAAGTCAAATGTACCAACTGCATCAAGAATTTTTTGTAAGGGTGAAGGGACTGTTGAAGTGGGTGGAGGTGTAGACAGAGAAGTAGCCCTGGGAGAGGGGCTTGAGTAGAGGTAATCAAGTGATATATCTACCCCCTTGATTTAGGTCCCATGTGCTTACAACACTCTCCTTTTGTGAGGATGAGTGAGGAGTTTTGATAGGTGAAATATTTGCATCTGTTGTGAGGAAGTAACAACAGATGTTAGCTACATTTGTGTTACAGCTGATTTGGTGATGGGAATGGAAATGGTTTGTATGGAAGAGTCTGGTGGGGTTCCACAGTGCCGGGTTGTGAAATGTGGCCACCAGGAGCAATGGGCTCAACAACAGATGTTACTATTGTATGGTTTACCAAAATGTTTTCTTATACAACATTTTCCTGGCTTTTGGCCATCATGCATATAAAAGTTTCATTTGAAAGATTGTTACTTTCAAGTGTTTCACCTTGTTTAATGTTTTCTTTTCTGAAAACATTTTTAAGGTAAAAGCTTAACAATCTTGGGTATATGAGAAAAGGTTTGCTAGTTCCTCTCTTGATTGCCCTTAAATTTGCTACCAAATCTAGAAAAAAATGTTTGGGATAGCTTACGATTTGAATTTCTCAAAATAGCCTACCCGCGGTACTGAGTTTTTAGGGGTACTTCGTTGAAAGAATTTCATTTCAGGTGGGAACTTCGGTTAAAAAGTGTTGCTCCCACTGTTTGACCTTCATAGCCCCTTTCTGTGAACTCAGCAAGTAAGTCATTTTTGGTGTAAGATTCCATACCTGTCATATCCTCTAATCGAAACATAGTGGAGATGGATTTTGCGATAATTTCCACATGTTCATTTTTTATAGCGAAGGTTATAAGAAAGGGCTTTTTCTTTAAGTGTAAGCTTCGCATTTGCCCAAAATTCTCTAAGGGTGGATAGATGGATAGGGGCATTTGCAGTGAGAATGAAATGATATTTTGATGAAGTAATGGTGTCAATGATGGTGTGAAAGTCCGTATTCTTTTTGTGTTTTACAAGATATAGCAGGTAATTGTGAGGGAATTTTAATTTGAAGGCCATGAAAAACTATTGTTCAAATCTTTTGAAAATCTTTGTTCTATTGATTTTTTGATTGAAAGCAGAGTTTGATGGAAAAAAACTCTGAGTTTTCTCTTTTGAAATGCTTTTGAATATTTCAATAATGGATGATAGATTTAAACTCTTTTTCTCACGTGTTTTTATAGGTTTTATAGAACAGGGATACCGGCGTGGACAACGGTTACCTTTTAGTCCACGTGGTCAGTTGCTATTTGTCACAGTGAACCAATATTTAGAACATGGGTCCTACAGAGGAAACCCTTTGAAGAAGATATCAAAGATCTGTTTTTCAAATATCTGTTTGAAGCCTCTATTGTGCTCGACAGACTTTGAGCAACAGGATCAGTATTTTGAAACATCTGTTTGACTTTTGGTCAACAATGTTTTGAAAAACATCTGTTTGGAACCTTTATTGAGTAAAACGGAGTTTTGAATGAAAATAGTGGTAAGTTTTGATGGAACAGTGGCTCTGTTTGACTTTTGAAGTTAAACAGTTGTTTTAAAAGAAAGTGGTTCTTTTGAGTTGAACAGTGGTTATCCACAATCAAACAGACTTTTGAAGCATTGAAACAATTGTTTTACTCTTTTGAACATAGTTTTTGTTTTTGGCGATTTTGTCAATCCTTTCTTAATTTTTTTTCAACAATAGTTTTTGGTTTTCAAGATTTTTGGGACATTAATTAATGAAAAGATAGAAATTCTTGGATTTTCAAACCGGTTTTCTTTTTTTTATTTAGATAGATGATAGATGCACAGGTAGCCTATATTAGCACTTTTAAATTACCAATAGTGGTTCCCTGCAAGTGATGGTGAACGGATCAATCCTGCAGATCATCAAAAGCATTTTCTGCTTTGGATATGGTGTTATCAACCACAGCAATAGCTCCTTGGGATTGGTGTTTGGTGTCTAAGAGTTTTCGTACAATCTCCAACAGATGTTTTTTACCTTCTACAAGTGGCTGCACACTTGGGTCTATAGGTAGTTGACCATTCCTAACAAGATGTTGATACCAACGAGGATGCTTGTTTACCCTTGGCTTTTGGGGTTGTGGCATAGGTTCTACATACCTATAAGGTACCATTTTGCATGGTAGTTGCCCATAGCCTCTGGGTAGTGAGTTTAGTGGTAAAACAAAGGTTTGACCTGACCTCTGGGCGGGATATTGGTTAGACTTTTGTGGATAAACAATGTGATATGACTCAACTTTTTTTGGGAAGAGATTGGGTATTCCTATTACTAGGCCTATCTTCCATTTTGAAGTTCCTTTTCTTTCTTGACCTATTTAGATTTACATCAAATGGTTTAAGAAAGGAACATTGTTAAGTCAAGTAATTGAGTTTTCCACAAATGGTACACCTAGAAGTGGATAGACAAACATTGTGTGTTCTATAAATATCATAGGCTTTTAACTTAAAACAATCTTTTTCCATATGATCTGACTTTCCACAGAAATCACACTTCAGTGTTGGAACCTTATCTTTCTTTTTACCCTTATCTCTTTTTTCAGAAACAGATGATTTATAATTTGTTTAAGAGTTGGTAAGAGGAATGATTTTTATCTTGGGTGGGTCAAGACCATTTAGGTTTGTAAAATCAATAGGTTTGAAATTTTTCTAAACATCACATTCGTCTAACCAAGTAGGTTTAAACTTATACTTTAGTTTTTCAGCTTGAATGGATCTTAGTGGCTTTTCAAGAATTATTTTCTTGCCACTAGGTTTACTGGTTTTTATTTCATCCCCAGTTGATGTGGTTGGAATAACCTTAGAGTCAATGGAAGCTTGGGTTTCTTGTTCTTGGTCATATTTGCTAAAACCTACCCCCAAACTTCACAACATGCTCAAGAGCCATAAAACAAAAGTTTTCATGCTCATCACATTCATTTTCTAGTAAAGAAAAATTTTCATCAATTAAATTCTCTTGCAAGCTACTCCAATCAACATAGGCTTGTGTAAAGAAGCTCTATTGATTAGGTTCTGCTAGTGCAGAAGCAGGAATAGCTTGGGGTGCTTGAACATGGGCTATTGGCAATTGGACATATTGAACCTGAGGGACATATGGTGCAGGGACATAGTGCACATGTACAAGATTTAGATTTTGTGCAAAGTGGGTTGCGTTTTGCACATTTGGTCCAGGAGTATTTTGGGGATAAATTTGTTTTGTGGATTAGACTAAGATCTTTGATTAGGATATGCGATCATTAATGAAGAGTTATTTTTTTTTTTACTCTTACACTCTCTAGCAAAGTGTCCCAGCCCAATTACACTTAAAATATTTAATCGTTGATTTATCCAACCCCACTTTAGACCTCGCACTTAATCCTGGGTAAGTCCTACGCCCATCTCCTCAATATCAGTAGGGTCTATGTGCTTAAGATCATCAAGTACAAAAGACAGATTATCAGTGACATGAGCATCATCGTTTGCTGCAAAAGGATAAGTGGTGGAATGCTGATTAGAATTGATACCAGTAGAAATATCAATAAAATGATAATGATCATTTCCCATTCTAGACGATGACCCTTCCGGACTCAAAATTGTTGTGTTACTAAAAAATGTAACTCTCAGACACATTTCTAGTTTCCTGGAGCTTTTTTCTTTTGGATAAGCTGTGACATTTGTAAAAAAACGGGTTATCAAAACCCGCTCCGTTTTGTAATCAAGTATCAAGTTATAAAAGTTACATTAAATATTTATGATTATTTTGAGTTAAAACGATACATAATTAATAAATAAACTAAGCTATAAAAATTATATTTGATAAAAAGTTAAAACAAAATAAATAAAAAAATTATGAAGCTGCCGGGACTCGAACCCGGGTCAGCCAAGACACACTTCAGCAACTTAACACTCACTCACAAGACCACTCCGCCACTTGTTTGTTTTCTGTCATGTTTAGGAAACAAATAGTTTTTATGGACTAAGGCAAATCAATCGATTTTACACATTGTAACTGAAACCGGTTATCAATCACCCAAAGTCGATTTGGATACTCGCGATTCAGCGAGTATAACCGATAAACGGACGATTCCAATCAATGCTGCCATGAGTGTAACTTGAATTTGGAAGTAGATCGGTTTAATAACCGAAAGTTTACAATTCGCGAACTACTTCAATCCTAGACCTTTCCTGCGACTCAAAACACTCCGCAAAGCTGTCAATTGCATTTCCGCAACCTTACAGTCCACCGGAGAAGCTTGAATCAGACCGCCGGAAAAATTCTGCAAGTCGCCGGAAAACCGGGACTCACATCCACACGGTATTTCCTCCGACTCATTCTGTTTCAATCATGTGATTTATCAGTCACTAACACAACTCCACCATCAGAAACGATCCTAGTCAACGTTTGTCGAAAATCTTATCTTCGCCGGAAAACTCCTGAAACTGCCAGAAACACACCGTGAACGGGTATGATCTCCCAAACTTCTGTTAAACCTTGTTTAAGTGACTCAACTTCTTAAATAATCGAACAAAGCTGTTAATTGGTTTCAACAGCCGGAGTTCACCTTCAGTACCGACGAACCTCCGCCGGAATTCTGTGAACAACATCAATCGGTATATCTTTTTCCCCAAACTCTCTCCATTCTTTACTTTTAAATTACTTGTAATGTCTGGAAAGCGTATACGTCAAGAATTGGTCATAACAGTCGGAATAAGTTTTCTGTGTAAAATCAACGAAAAACATAAGATTAATTAAAATCGGAATTATAAACGGGTTAGACACACAGTCCAGCGGTGGACTGTGTGCAAAATACAAACGCACGTCCCGAGTTCGATTCCTGCTATACGCATTCCTTCTATAATAAAAGCCTTTTTGTTTAAAAACTAAACCGGGATAACTCACTTAGTTATTAAGTATAATAGAAACCGAGATAATAACCAGGTTAGACACACAGTCCAGCGGTGGACTGTGTGCAACATGAACCATACGTCGCGCGTTCGAAACCCGTCACTTGCACCGGTCCGATTGAATTAAAATGTTTTTGAAATTAAAGAGAATTTCGGATTAACTGAATAAGTGTATAAGTATAAATAAAAACAAGATTATTTCGGGTTAGACACGTAGCTCAGTTGGTAGAGCTGCGTGCATGCGTACGGGAGGTCGCCGGTTCGAGCCTCACCCGGCGCAAATTAATTCGCTGACCGAACCGGTCAACGGTCAACGGTCAACGCTAAATAAACAAATTTTTTTATATTTTTATTTATTTAATTTAATTTAAAAAAATCAATTAAAAATACTTAAAAATAACATTTTTAAAGTTAGAAAATAGCCATAAACTCACAAAAATATATCTAAAAATTTCATTAAAATCCTTGTAAAATCCACCCATTTAATATATTTTTCCGTTATTATTTAGGTTAGTAATCCCCGTTGTTTCCGTTCATCTAAATCGTGCGCATATCACCATCTCCAATCCAACGCACCCAAGGTGAGTAAATCTTACAAATTCCCCGTTTTAATCACGTTTTGGGGTGTATCATGTGTCTTTGTATATATATCTTATAACTAAACCATTGTGCATACATCATATCATGAACATGTGTATTCAATTTGATGTTGTTAAGTAGTTATTATTGGATGCAATTTATTATTCAATACATGCAAATTTCATAGGCCGCCACTCCCCATTACATTATGAGCGTTGAGCATGTTCCCCATTTTATTATGCGGTTGAACCTGGTGTGCCCACATACGATCGGCTCCGTTTGATTGAGCCTTGATCGCACAGACATTTTCATTTTCAGTACATGCAATACGATCGGCTCCGTTTGATTGAGCCTTGATCGCACAGTTTCATCTATGTTATTTATAGTATGATGTTGGTATGTTCATGTATGCTGTCATGTGTTATTGTATGTTTTAGTTGTGACTGCTATATTGCCATTGCTTGATTATTTACATTTTCTCATCTATGATTATGCACTAATTTTCATTGATAAACTAACAATTAATTTATTAATAAATGTTTATCTAATAAGGTTCACTCGCCAACTTATGTTGACCCAAAAACTCCCATTTTACACATGATACAGGTGAACCAGCAGCAGCTAGGAACACATAAGACTTGGACTAGAAGAATAAAACATTTTAGAGTTGGGATTGTTATATTTGGTTTATTTCCTTTGTATTGAATGAACATGTTTGGATATTTGAAAATGTAACTTTGACTTTACTAAATATGAAACATAATAGTAAATGTCATGAGCTATGGTGATAACCCAATTATGCCCCGACTCTTATTCCGCTGCGGGTCGGGGTGTGACAGATTGGTATCAGAGCCATGACTATAGGGATATAGGATAGGTTATTAGACCCTTAGAGCCTATACTATAGTCGATTAGAAACTTATAAGATTTTTGTGTGTTACATGCCAAATTTCATGATGTTTATATGTTTTATGTTAAATGTTACATTTGATATTGTGCAAGCATGTTCATAAGTATGTATTATCATATAATGCCTATCACGACTCGTATACTCATAACATATCACATCCATGAAAGCACACACCACATCATGATTGCTTTTACAATGATTTTCGTGTTTTCAAATCTCATCAAAGTGAGTTCTCATGACGGGCATGTAGTAACTGGAAGGGTACCCGTACCGGTAGTCGGAACGTCCTGTCTAGGCTGGCATTCGTATAATCCAAAATAAAGGACCAGTTTGCATACCTGGGGACTAACGATGAGAGTATGAGTACCTATTAGGCCAAAGCATGCTATACCAAACGTCGTGTGAGCTAACCCCACTTTGAGTTGTCATTGTGTCTACACCTGGACACGTTCCGACCAAACATCTCATGAACATATTTTGTGGTTTGCATTCGGGGGATGTGAGTGTTAAATTGCCAATACTAATGTGAATCCTACCAAGCCAATAGCCATGGGGGCCCACATGACTATGTAGGTGAAGGTATGGGGGACATTTGAGGCCCAACATGAGCGAACCCAAGACATCCTATGGATGTAGTTGCATTATTGATATTTATGTTATTTTCATTTTCTTAAAGACACATGACACCTAAAAAGACACCATAAACTCAAAATCTTCTTATTTTATGATCCTGTAGATGTCGTCTAGACAGCAACGAAGGGGTAAAAGATCGGGAAGGTCTCAGGAACGTTTGGCCACTCAGATCGCGAAACAAATGGCCACGATACTTCCTGACATTGTGGTCCAAGTACAACAAGCCCTTGCTACAAATCCTACTAACCCTCCCCAACAACAGGACCAGAACATCGACAACCCTCCTACCAGCAAGTGCTCTTACAAACATTCTAAGTCCTGTGATCCTCCTAAATTTGAAGGGACCGAGGGTGTCACTGCTCTCCTACATTGGTTCGAGGAGATGGAAAACACCTTCCTAAACTGCGATTGTCCTGAGGATCGCAAGGTTCTATGCCACCGGGAGACTACTTGGAGTAGCTCTCACTTGGTGGAATACTGAGAAAGGGAAGAGGGGAACTGAAGATGCGATGGCCTTAACTTGGGAGGAGTTAAGGGAAATCATGACTAGGCGTTTCTGTCCTAGAAGTGAAATTAAGAAGTTGGAAGATGAATTTCATGCTCTAAAGCAAAAGGAGGGTGATCACACTACCTACAACAAGAGGTTTTTGGAGTTGAACCAAATGGTTACAAATCTGTTCACACCAACCTATCGTCTGATTGAACATTATATTCGAGGACTTCCCTCGAAAATCCAAGATTCAGTTCTCAGCGTTTCACCAGTAACACTTGAAGCTGCTATGGAGTTAGCAACTGAACTGACCGAAAACCGAATTCGCAACGGGAAGTTCAAAGAAGAGAAGAAGAAAGCCCCTGTTGAGGGACAAACTTCAAACCACCCCATTCCTTCCTCTAAGTTCGCTAATAAGAGGAAGCGCAACACCAGAAATTTTGCAGTTACCCAAACCAACACCCCTATTCCTGCTGCACCCATTACTCAAGTCACTCCTTCACCCGCACCATACAGAAGACCCTACACTGGCCCGTTACCAAAATGTAACCGTTGCCAATATCACCATTCCCCTTATCATCCTTGCTAATACTGCACCGGCTGCGGTCGCGCAGGACATACTGTTCAAACCTGCCGTATGCCTCAACGAACAAACCGCCACCAACCTTTAACCCAAACCCATCAACAGTTAATGGGTCAAGCCCAACAACCCCTACCATTTCCACCCACCCAACATTTAGCCCAAACATACTACCAACCCAATTATCCTATGGGCCAACCTATGCGGGCTTGCTTCAATTGCGGTGACCCGAGTCATTTCAGAAACACATGTCCAAGGCTGGTTAATATTATTCATGCTCAGGCCCAAGCCAACCCAGTGAATCAAGCGAACCAAGCTCCTCCACCTGCAAGAGGAAGAGCTTTTAATATTAACGCGAACCAGGCCAGAGCTGACGGCAATGTGGTCAACGGTACGTTCCTTATAAATGGTAGATATGCCTCTATGTTATTTGATACTGGTGCGGATAGAAGTTTTGTATCATTAGAATTTGAACCTATCTTAAGCAAAAATCGGGATAAGCTCACGGAATCCATAACGGTAGAAGTTGCGGACGGGAAACCAGTTTCATTAGACTCTATTTTACGCAACTGTACACTCACCTTAAACGACCACAATTTCTCAGTCGACCTTATTCCTATGAAGCTGGGAAGTTTTGACATCATAATCGGTATGGATTGGCTCAATCAACATCAGGCGGAAGTTGTATGTCGTGAAAAATTTATTCGTATTCCTCTTTCAAACGGTCAGACTCTTCGAATCATTGGAGAAACCTCGTCGAAAGGGCTCAGCTTAATGTCTTGTCTTCAAGCTCAAAAATATCTTCGCAAGAATTATGTCGCGTTTTTTAGCTCATATCATCAAAAAGGGAACCATCGAGAAGAAACTTGAAGACATTCCTGTAGTAAAAGACTTTCCATAAGTTTTTCCTAACGACATTTCAGGACTTCCTCCAGTTAGAGACGTCGAATTCCGTATTGATCTTATACCTGGTGCTACACCAGTTGCAAAGTCTCCATATAGGTTAGCCCTCTCTGAAATGCAAGAGCTAGCAAGTCAATTGCAAGAGTTGACTGACAAGGGATTCATACGTCCTAGCTCGTCGCCTTGGGGTGCCCCTGTCCTTTTTGTAAAGAAGAAAGATGGATCTTTTCGTATGTGCATCGACTACAGGGAGCTCAACAAGTTAACAATCAAGAATTGCTATCCTTTACCTCGCATTGATGATCTTCTTGACCAACTACAAGGTGCCAGCTGCTTTTCAAAGATTGATCTTCGATCTGGCTATCATCAACTTAGAGTGCATGAAGAAGACGTCCCTAAGACTGCTTTTCGAACTCGTTATGGCCACTATGAATTCATGGTTATGCCGTTTGGATTAACCAACGCACCAGCTGTCTTCATGGACCTAATGAACAGAGTCTGCAAACCTTATCTTGATCGATTTGTTATAGTCTTCATCGACGATATTCTTATTTATTCAAAATCTAAAGTTGATCATGAGCGTCATCTTCGACTCGTTCTTGCACTTCTAGAAAAGGAAAAGCTTTATGCCAAGTTCTCCAAATGTGAATTCTGGTTAAAAGAGGTGCAATTCCTCGGGCATGTAGTCAATGACAAAGGAATACATGTTGACCCTTCAAAGATCAAAGCAGTTCAAGAATGGCAAGCTCCACGTACACCAACTGAAGTAAGATCTTTTCTTGGACTAGCTGGCTATTATCGTCGGTTCATTTCAAACTTCTCTCGCATTGCTGTCCCACTCACGGCTTTAACTCATAAGGGAAAACCTTTCATATGGGGACCCAAGCAAGAAGAAGCCTTTCAAACTCTTAAACAAAAACTTTGTGAAGCACCAATCCTCACTCTTCCTGAAGGTTGTGATGATTTTGTAGTCTATTGCGACGCGTCAGGGCAGGGATTAGGCTGCGTTCTCATGCAAAGAGGAAAAGTCATAGCTTATGCCTCGAGACAACTCAAGACACATGAAAAGAACTACACCACTCATGACCTAGAACTTGGAGCCGTTGTATTCGCTCTTAAGATATGGAGACATTATCTCTATGGTACTAAGTGTGAAATATACACTGACCATAAGAGTCTTCAACATATCTTCAATCAAAAAGAGTTAAACATGAGGCAACGAAGATGGGTCGAACTTCTAAATGATTACGACTGTGAAATTAGATACCACCCTGGTAAAGCAAATGTGGTGGCTGATGCACTTAGTCGAAAGGGTTATGCGAACTCCATTCATCTTCTATGTTCGCAAATTATAACCGACATTAAAGATCAAATTCGAGAAGCCCAAAACGTTTCAATAACAGAAGAAGATGTACGAAAGGAGATGTCCTATGGAGCCGAGCTAAAACTTGAAACTAAATCAGACGGTATTCTGTATTACATAGATCGTATCTGGATTCCTAACCACAACAATCTTCGTGAAACTCTTATGAATGAAGCTCACAAAACGCGATATTCTATACACCCAGGAGCCGATAAGATGTATCAAGACCTACGATACACCTATTGGTGGCCTGGAATGAAGAAGGATATTGCCGTTTTTGTTTCCAAGTGTCTCACATGTTCCAAGGTGAAGGCTGAACACCAAAGACCCTCAGGACTTCTAGTCCAACCGGAAATACCTGTATGGAAGTGGGAAAATATAACCATGGATTTCATTACCGGGTTACCTCGCACTTCTGGTGGGTATGACACAATATGGGTAATTATAGACCGACTTACAAAATCAGCTCACTTTATTCCTATCCGCGAAGATTTCAAGAACGAAAATCTTGCACGTATTTACATCAACGAAATCGTAAGCCGACGTGGGGTACCGTTGAGTATTATTTCTGATCGTGATGGTCGTTTCACCTCACGAACATGGCAAGCAGTTCAATCCGCTATGGGCACACGATTAGATCTCAGTACCGCCTATCATCCTCAAACTGATGGACAGTCTGAGCGCACCATTCAAACTCTTGAAGATATGCTTAGAGCATGTGTCATAGACTTCAAGGGAAATTGGGACGCGCACCTACCATTAGTTGAATTTTCGTACAACAACAGCTATCATTCGAGCATCGGCATGGCACCTTTTGAAGCCTTATATGGTCGTAAATGCCGATCTCCTGTATGTTGGCAAGAAATTGGGGAAGCACAAATTACTGGTCCAGAATTGATCCAAGAAACCACAAATAAGATTCATCAAATTCGAAACAATCTTCTAGCGGCTCAAAGTCGTCAAAAGAGTTATGCAGATAAACGACGGAAGCCCTTAGAGTTTAACATTGGTGATCATGTGCTTTTAAAAGTATCACCGTGGAAGGGAGTAGTTCGTTTTGGTCAAAAGGGGAAGCTAGCACCTCGTTACGTAGGACCTTTCAAGATACTCGAAAGAGTAGGTCCTGTAGCATACAAGCTTGACCTACCAGAAGAACTCAACAGGATTCATCCCACATTCCACGTGTCGAACTTGAAGAAGTGCCTCGCTGATGAGAATCTCCATATTCCGCTGGAAGATATTCAGATTGATGAATCTATGCATTTTATTGAAAGACCAGTGGAGATCATGGACTACGGGGAGAAACGTCTTCGACGAAGTCGCATTCCAATTGTTAGGGTACGCTGGGAGTCGAAACGGGGACATGAGTTTACTTGGGAACGTGAAGACTCGATGCGTGAAAAATACCCGCATCTTTTTCCTACTACTTCAACTACTTAAATTTCGGGACGAAATTCCTAAAAGTAGGGGATACTGTAACATTTGTAAAAAAACGGGTTATCAAAACCCGCTCCGTTTTGTAATCAAGTATCAAGTTATAAAAGTTACATTAAATATTTATGATTATTTTGAGTTAAAACGATACATAATTAATAAATAAACTAAGCTATAAAAATTATATTTGATAAAAAGTTAAAACAAAATAAATAAAAAAATTATAAGGCTGCCGGGACTCGAACCCGGGTCAGCCAAGACACACTTCAGCAACTTAACACTCACTCACAAGACCACTCGCCACTTGTTTGTTTTCTGTCATGTTTAGAAACAAATAGTTTTTATGGACTAAGGCAAATCAATCGATTTTACACATTGTAACTGAAACCGGTTATCAATCACCCAAAGTCGATTTGGATACTCGCGATTCAGCGAGTATAACCGATAAACGGACGATTCCAATCAATGCTGCCATGAGTGTAACTTGAAATCGGAAGTAGATCGGTTTAATAACCGAAAGTTTTCAATTCGCGAACTACTTCAATCCTAGACCTTTCCTGCGACTCAAAACACTCCGCAAAGCTGTCAATTGCATTTCCGCAACCTTACAGTCCACCGGAGAAGCTTGAATCAGACCGCCGGAAAAATTCTGCAAGTCGCCGGAAAACCGGGACTCACATCCACACGGTATTTCCTCCGACTCATTTTGTTTCAATCATGTGATTTATCAGTCACTAACACAACTCCACCATCAGAACCGATCCTAGTCAACGTTTGTCGAAAATCTTATCTTCGCCGGAAAACTCCTGAAACTGCCAGAAACACACCGTGAACGGGTATGATCTCCCAAACTTCTGTTAAACCTTGTTTAAGTGACTCAACTTCTTAAATAATCGAACAAAGCTGTTAATTGGTTTCAACAGCCGGAGTTCACCTTCAGTACCGACGAACCTCCGCCGGAATTCTGTGAACAACATCAATCGGTATATCTTTTTCCCCAAACTCTCTCCATTCTTTACTTTTAAATTACTTGTAATGTCTGGAAAGCGTATACGTCAAGAATTGGTCATAACAGTCGGAATAAGTTTTCTGTGTAAAATCAACGAAAAACATAAGATTAATTAAAATCGGAATTATAAACGGGTTAGACACACAGTCCAGCGGTGGACTGTGTGCAAAATACAAACGCACGTCCCGAGTTCGATTCCTGCTATACGCATTCCTTCTATAATAAAAGCCTTTTTGTTTAAAAACTAAACCGGGATAACTCAGTTAGTTATTAAGTATAATAGGAACCGAGATAATAACCAGGTTAGACACACAGTCCAGCGGTGGACTGTGTGCAACATGAACCATACGTCGCGCGTTCGAAACCCGTCACTTGCACCGGTCCGATTGAATTAAAATGTTTTTGAAATTAAAGAGAATTTCGGATTAACTGAATAAGTGTATAAGTATAAATAAAAACAAGATTATTTCGGGTTAGACACGTAGCTCAGTTGGTAGAGCTGCGTGCATGCGTACGGGAGGTCGCCGGTTCGAGCCTCACCCGGCGCAAATTAATTCGCTGACCGAACCGGTCAACGGTCAACGGTCAACGCTAAATAAACAAATTTTTTTTATATTTTTATTTATTTAATTTAATTTAAAAAAATCAATTAAAAATACTTAAAAATAACATTTTTAAAGTTAGAAAATAGCCATAAACTCACAAAAATATATCTAAAAATTTCATTAAAATCCTTAATAAAATCACACCCATTTAATATATTTTTTCCGTTATTATTTAGGTTAGTAATCCCCGTTGTTTCCGTTCATCTAAATCGTGCGCATATCACCATCTCCAATCCAACGCACCCAAGGTGAGTGAATCTTACAAATTCCCCGTTTTAATCACATTTTGGGGTGTATCATATGTCTTTGTATATATATATTATAACTAAACCATTGTGCATACATCATATCATGAACATGTGTATTCAATTTGATGTTGTTAAGTAGTTATTATTGGATGCAATTTATTATTCAGTACATGCAAATTTCATAGGCCGTCGCTCCCTATTACATTATGAGTGTTGAGCATGTTCCCCATTTTATTATGCGGTTGAACCTGGCGTGCCCACATACGATCGGCTCCGTTTGATTGAGCCTTGATCGCACAGACATTTTCATTTTCAGTACATGCAATACGATCGGCTCCGTTTGATTGAGCCTTGATCGCACAGTTTCATTTATGTTATTTACAGTATGATGTTGGTATGTTCATGTAGGTTGTCATGTGTTATTGTATGTTATAGTTGTGACTGCTATATTGCCATTGCTTGATTATTTACATTTGCTCATCTATGATTATGCACTAATTTTCATTGATAAACTAACAATTAATTTATTAATAAATGTTTATCTAATAAGGTTCACTCGCCAACTTATGTTGACCCAAAAACTCCCATTTTACACATGATACAGGTGAACCAGCAGCTGCTAGGAACACATAGGACTTAGACTAGAAGAATAAAACATTTTAGAGTTGGGATTGTTATATTTGGTTTATTTCCTTTGTATTGAATGAACATGTTTGGATATTTGAAAATGTAACTTTGACTTTATTAAATATGAAACATAATAGTAAATGTCATGAGCTTTGGTGATAACCCAGTTATGCCCCGACTCTTATTCCGCTGCGGGTCGGGGTGTGACATAAGCTCCCTCTCAAAGGTTAGGATCTTTCCATGAAGCTGGGTCAGGCTCGTGTCCTTGAAATATGGGATGTCCACATCACCATCACAATAGTGTCACATTTTTCAGGCAGAGATCTTAAAAATCGATTACTTAAAGTGGTTTTAGTAAATTCCTTGTTAACCACTTTAACTCACTAATAAGACAAGAAAAACTTTCAAACTACTGATTAAGGGTCTCCCCTTTGACATGAGTGAACATTTCATATTACTGGTTAAGGATTTCTCGACTATTCTCGATAACATCTTCCATCCCACCAAATTGTTCCTTCAGCGCATCCCACAACTCCTTAGCATCGTTACAATGCAACAGGCCAGCATAGATATCATTCAGCAGTCCATAGCAACGATACTAAAGGCTTTCACATCTCGCTCAAATTTCTGATAATCTTGCTCGGAATAGTTCACCTGCTTCTTTGGCTCAAATACATTGGGGTTTTCGGCACTTGATACCATTAGAACATGAGGTCCAAAGACAACAGGTTTTCAATACCTAGTATTTTGTTGAGCTAGTATATGCCCCATCCTACGCTGCCAGATATTGAATTCAAATCTGACAAGGATAGGTGCTTTATTATTGAAGCCGTATTGTGTGGATCGTTTTGTGCCATTTTCTCAAGTTCTTTTAAAGAAAAACAGAGTATGTGACAGACACTTGTTTAGTTCTCTACTATGCAACTCGAAGCTATGAACTATATTGGATCTTTTATGAGATGATCTTATCATTTTAAACTGATTGTGAAATCGAGTTTAACATGACCAGGCTCTGATACCAATTGTTAAAATTGTGGTTCCAAGTCTTGATCAGATGTTTGTCATGCCCTTGAACAAATGTTCTGAGTAAGTATTCAAGATTCACTATCTTTGGGGAGGGAATGGTTCAAACTTTTGCTTATTTATTGATTGGTAGATCATGCTTTGGCATTTGGATATCATCTGTTCTTTTATAGATCCAATACATCCAATCCCCTCTATAAAGGGGTGGTGTTCCTTTCCCCTTCTCCTTCATATCCAATAAATGGCTTCCAAATACAAAACCATCTTCGGGGAAATCAGGGGAATTTCCATGTTTGCACCAAAATCACAGCAGGGGGCGGTGTTTCCCGTTGGGGAGGAGGGCCACCTCTGCACCTCAACCCCTCCCCCGCTTCCACATCCCATGGCCTAACGAGGTATACACAATTTCTATTATCCACGCGTATAATCCAACCAAAATCCAAGTATCCCTAACCTAAAAACCATTATACCTTAACCAAACTACATGTTTATAATTTGGGTCAATTAGGTTAATTGGTTTACAGTGAATTTTGATACCCCTACTTTAGAGTGACAGTGGCCAATATATCATATGGTTTTAGAATACAAAACTTTGAATATATGAATACTTAGATAGTGTTATCTTCTTTACTAAAGGTATCAATGGCTGTAAAATTGTTTAGTTTATGTCCTTTCATTTTGCTCACTCAAAATCGGTGTATTTAACTTATAAATAAGTTAAGGTACAAAAGAGAATACCTTTATTTGATAGTAAGCAGATTTATCAGTGTTGAAGTGGCCGAAATTCTTCTGAGTGGCGCATCAGGGGTCATGGTGGTCTCCGAAGGTATCGCAAAAGTAGTACACGGTAAAGATGGCTAAAAGGGTTTCTGGTGAGGTGCTTAAGATAATTTGTTATTTAAACGTTTAATTTGTATATGTTTAAGGTGATTAATTACTAAACTTTGAAGTTGTATATATGTTGTGATAATTAATCTTATATGCTTTGTTTTTATTTTTTACATAATAAATGGGCTAGTTTATGTTATAGTTCACCAAGTAAGAAGCTAATTGAATATGATGCCAAAAGTAAAGCGGCTAGTAGATGGTGCTTGTTGCTGGATACCCAAAAAACATCATATGTATATAATTTTCTTTTTCTTTATTGAAAATTTATTGTTATAAAACATAGCACCCACCAAACAGCAAGCCCAACACCTCCAAGAGGCTACAAACCAAAACAAAAACTAAAATATGTATACGGGATAATCAAACCAATCTTTCCACAAGAGAGAGGAAGATTTGGCTCTATATTTAAACCAAAGAAAACCAAAAGAGTTAATCGAACCCATTATCTTGTCAATCCGCCATGATCTATTTGAGAAGACCTTATCATTCCTAGCCCGCCAAATGCACCAACATGCAATTACCGTCAAACCATGAATTAAGTCTTCCTTTCTTTGCCCAGGTTTCGATTTTTATGGAATTCCGTAATGTCTCAGAAGGAGAAAGCAAAAAAGAGATGGAATCTTGCACCAAAAACAAAATTGGTTCCTTACTACAGCAGCCACCAAACAACCCGAAAAAATGTGATCGACAGATTCCATGACATCCTCGCATAAAGCACAAGTATCCACCTCTACATGAATATTTCTACTCAAAAGAGTATCCCTAGTCGACAACCGTTTTAGGTCCGCTCTCCATGTGAAAATGTTACATTTCGACGGAAGCCATTTACACCAATCTAGCACATTGTTATCCCTTAAATCTTCCGAACTCAGCATCATTTTTTTTAACCGACCCAACCGAGAATTCCCTGAAAAATCTCTGAGCCAACACCATGTATCTCGCATGCCCATTGAAGATACATCATTCAAAGATGACGCACAGTCTTGCCATTCCTCGACTTCTACAAGTGATAAAGGATCTCTTTTCCAACGCCATTTCCAGCCAGTATTTTGACTAGTCGGGTCGACACAATCAAAACTATTGAAGTCTTTATCCTCTTCCAAAGTGAAAAGATGTCGCCAACGATCCTTGAGAGGGGTATTGAAAATCCAAGGATCGAACCAAAACTTATACACTTACCATTTCCCCGCTAACCCTTTAATAAGATTATGAAACCTTTGACCATTAAGTACTAATTTCGATTCTACATTAACCAACCCTTTCCAG